>JAKTPE010000013.1:0-352820 GCA_030557465.1 Kuraishia cidri
CTCGCATTCTGGCAAATTTGACATCCACCAAAGAATCCAAACTGGCCCTCGCCGAGATGACTAAGCCCTTGAGGTCTTTTTTTCGGTCTGTGGCTGGTGGGACGTTGGCTCTGTGTGTGTGCTCTCATTATCGACCGTAGGTTTGTCCGGAATCACTGGATCACCATCAATCGTGTAGTCAGCGTACCCCCCAGGGATGAATCGGAACCGTGGAGGATACCTTGTCGAGAAGTCTAATCTAGCCAGGGCATGTAAGCTGACTGTTCTTCTGAGTCAAGATGGCTGGAGGCACCGATAGGGCGGAAAATAGTTGGTCCACGACTTGTCTCGAGTGTGATTTCTGGTGGGGACCCACTGTAGAGCTGGTGGATAGCTCTGTAGAGGGAGACGAAGGAGTGTGTGCAGTATAATGTAGACCCTACAACGAGACAGTAGAGCATGGGCACCACCAGATCATATCCAGTATATAGTCAATGCCAGCAATAACCAGCAATCCATATCCAACCAGCCCTTAACAAACAAACAAACACCCTGATGATACACCCACTACTAATCCCAGGCGGGACACCGCCCTCCGAGTGGGCCGCCCCAGCCACGATCCCCAGCGCCCCAGCCACGCGCTCCCTCAGAATCCTCAGCGCTATAAATCAATTCCGCCGCCCAACTCTCCCTCTCCCCCATCCGAAATACCTGCTTGAACCCGTACATCAATTGAGATTCACGTCGTCAATTGTCAACAATCCAAGAACCCTGATATCCAGTAAACATGAGCGAAGCCAAGTATGTATACCGCGACTTTTTTTATGTGAAAAAGAAACTGTGCCTTTTATTGCACCGACTTTGAATGATGGGATGATGGGTTGAGAGCTAGCTCCTTGAATTTTTCCAGTGTTGGGCACGCACCAAGTGCTCGGACAGCCCGGAAACACACCAATGCATTCAACACACCGATTATGAGTCCGTTGCGTGTTCGTGTCGACTCGTCTCTGCGTTGATGTATCGGGCGGCTCTCTACCGCTTTGCTGTCTTTGTGGTGTTCGAGACGGAGATTACAATCGTTGCTGTTCTTCTCCGGTGCTTACCAATTTTTTTTCCGCACTTGTGCCCTTGCAGAATTCAATTGGTACCAGTGGTGGTTTCCTGACTCGGCAGATAGACTCTACTTGTCATGAGATGATGATTGAAGACCAATTGTGCGGTGCCTTGGTGGAGGAGTTCGTGCCTGTGCTTGCTCTTTAAGATGGCTGCCTCTGGTTAGTAGAGCTGGGAACTCCGGATCACATCTTGTGCAACCCTTAGTTTCTTCCATGCCCCCGTCTGCCCTCTCTCCCCCCCATCAGTCTTTTCAAATTTTCGGATCAACCTCGCCAAGAATGTGCAACTAACGAATATTTTTATTTTTCAAGAGGTGACATCGGTCTTATCGGTTTGGCCGTTATGGGTCAGAACCTGATCCTCAACGCTGCTGACCACGGTTTCACCGTGGTTGCCTACAACAGAACCACCTCCAAGGTTGACCACTTTTTGGAGCACGAGGCCAAGGGAAAGTCCATTCTCGGTGCCCACTCTGTCCAGGAACTGTGCGCCCAGCTCAAGAGACCAAGAAGAATCATCTTGCTCGTCAAGGCTGGTGCCGCTGTTGACTCGTTCATCGAGCAGCTGCTGCCATACCTCGAGAAGGGGGACATCATCATTGACGGTGGTAACTCGCATTTCCCAGACACGAACCGCCGTTACGATGAGCTCAAGGGCAAGGGTATCTACTTTGTCGGCTCTGGTGTTTCCGGTGGTGAGGAGGGTGCCAGATATGGTCCTTCGCTCATGCCGGGTGGTGCTCCAGAGGCCTGGCCACACATCAAGGACATTTTCCAGTCCATTGCTGCCAAGTCTGATGGTGAGCCATGCTGTGACTGGGTCGGTGACGCTGGTGCCG
This sequence comes from Kuraishia cidri, assembly GCA_030557465.1. Taxonomy (NCBI): domain Eukaryota; kingdom Fungi; phylum Ascomycota; class Pichiomycetes; order Pichiales; family Pichiaceae; genus Kuraishia; species Kuraishia cidri. Next base: position 1,934 of record JAKTPE010000013.1, read on the forward strand.
GCCACTATGTGAAGATGGTGCACAACGGTATCGAGTACGGTGACATGCAGCTGATCTGTGAGGCGTACGACATCATGAAGAGAATTGGTAAGTTTGAGGACAAGGAGATTGCCGACGTTTTCACCACGTGGAACAAGGGTGTTCTCGACTCTTTCCTCATTGAGATCACCAAGGACATTCTCGCGTACAACGATGACGATGGAACTCCTCTTGTCGAGAAGATCCTCGACTCTGCCGGCCAGAAGGGTACCGGTAAGTGGACTGCCATCAACGCTCTCGACCTCGGCATGCCCGTCACGCTGATTGGTGAGGCTGTGTTTGCCAGATGTCTTTCCGCCATCAAGGAGGAGCGTGTCCGTGCCTCTTCTGTGCTCGGTGGCCCAGAGATCCCGGACTCTCTGATTACCGACAAGCAGGCGTTCATCGATGACCTCGAGCAGGCGCTGTACGCATCCAAGATCATCTCGTATGCCCAGGGTTTCATGCTCATCAGAGAGGCTGCCAAGGAGTATGGCTGGAAGCTCAACTTTCCATCGATTGCCCTCATGTGGAGAGGTGGATGTATCATCAGATCGGTGTTCCTCGGTGAGATCACCTCCGCGTACCGCCAGGACCCAGACCTCGAGAACCTGCTGTTCCACCCATTCTTCAACAAGGCCATCACCAAGGCCCAGTCTGGATGGAGAGCAACCCTCGGTAAGGCTGTCCAGTACGGTGTGCCAACCCCAGCGTTCTCGACCGCTCTTGCGTTCTACGACGGTTACAGATCTGCCAAGCTGCCAGCCAACCTGTTGCAGGCCCAGAGAGACTACTTTGGAGCCCACACCTTCAAGGTTCTGCCAGAACACGCCAACGAGAAGTTGAAGAAGGATGCGTACATCCACATCAACTGGACCGGCAGAGGTGGAGATGTTTCCGCGTCGACCTACGATGCTTAGTTGTATTCACGATGTTAATTTGGTTATGCTTACGTATATGAGTCACCTCCTCTTTTTCAATCTTATTAGGTTTTGTTGACTGAAGGTGTAGTTTTGAAATTGCAAAAAACAACAGGGGCCCACGTTTTCTCTCTCTCTCTCTCTGTCTCTGTCTGTGTCGGAAGTGTGCCCCACCCAAAAGACCAAAGCCAAGGCGTGCCCCCACCAGAACTGCGCGGAGGAGCTGCGCCGTCTCCAAACTGTATTCCAATACAGAGCTGAGACACTCGCTATTTCTCCCCGCCGTTGTTGTGTTTTAAGTACCCGTTGGTTTCTTGGCAAACTGTCTTTTTTTTTTGTGTCGCTCTTTTCTACAAGGGGTTGTTGGGGATTAGTCTAGTATCAGCTAGCTGGTTAGCGTGAAGATGACACTGGACGACACTCCCCTTGACAGCCATCAGGGCCCGAAACAGGGTCTTGGCTCACCCACACCGCCGGTACCGGCCAAGATGGCATCGCGGTCCGGTTCACTCTTCAGGAAAGCACAGACCCACGACGAGCGTCTCCACCGGGACGTTGGTGCGTTGGAGTCATCGGCAATGGTGTCTAAGCGGAAAGCGATTATCTCGAAGATAATCCACCCTCGAACACATCACAGTAACAGCATTGTCAGCAACAACATCACCACCGGCGACGCCAATGACGTCACCACGGTCCCCGGGCGTTCAAAGAGTTTGAAGAAACATCAACAACAACAACAACAACAGCCAGTACTGTCGACGACGACGTTGTCGCGAGCGCAAACGTCAGCCAACGCCGCTGAGCTGGCCAAGGCGCGCAAGTTCCTGATGAACCCACGGCCGAGCTTTTCAGGCGTGAACCCCGGGTTCACGTTTGACCCGTCCCCCGACGCGACCAACCTGCTCCCGTACCCCTGCGACAACCCGAACGACCACCTCCCCGAAGGCTTCAAGCAGGAAGTGCAGGACTTCAGCTCCGACGAGCTGGTGTTCCCGGACCGCGCAGAGAAGCTCGGCGAAGGAGGGAGCGCGAGCGTGCGCCGCGTCCAGCGGCGCACCCCGCCGGCCACGCTGTACGCCCTCAAACAGCTCACGCTGTTCAAGCACGAGACGCCCGAGGAGTTCTACGCGCGCGCCGCGAAGGAGTACATCATCGCGCGGAACCTGCGCAACGGGCTGCACATCGTGACGACGCACGCGCTGCTGCGAGTCCCCGGGACGCGCGGGCTCACGCGCGGCTGGGCGCTCCTCCTCGAGCTCTGCCGGCTCGATCTGTTCCGGCTGATGGAGCGGCCCGGGTGGCGCGCCGCGCCCGCCGCCGAGAAGATGTGTCTGTTCAAGCAGATCGCGTACGGCGTCAAGTACATGCACGAGTGCGACATCGTGCACCGCGACATCAAGCCCGAGAACGTGCTGCTCACCGCGGAGGGCGTCGTGAAGCTGACGGACTTCGGCGTGAGCGACTACGGGCACAACGTGCCGGGGGATTTCGCCTCGGGGATCAAGGCGAGCACGGCGCTCGTCGGGACGCCGCCGTATGCGCCTCCGGAGGTGTCGTCGCTGCGGGAGGCGGGCGCGACGGCGGCGGCGGGGGAGCGCGTGCCGTACGACGCGTTCAAGATGGACCTCTGGGCGCTCGGGATGATGCTGTTCTGCATCGTGCTGCAGGGGACGCCGTTCCGCGAGGCGAACCCTACCGACGCAGCGTACCGCAGCTACCGCAGCAGCTACGAGCTGTTCTGCGGGGAGAACCGCACGTTCAGGCGCGGAGACGTTACCAAGTCGCCCGCTGGGTTCAAGTTCTCGGCCGAGTTCCCGAGTCCCGGGGCCGCGAGGGTTGCGTGGCGTCTGTGCGACCCGTCGCCCAAGACGCGCGCGTCGCTGCTCGATGTGTTCAGCGACCCGTGGTTCGAGGAGGTGGAGATGTGCGTTGCTGAAAACGACTACGAGTGTAATTTTTACCACCATAATGACTCGGGGGTGTTTACTGGGCCGCATGCATATGGACATGTCGAGGAGCAGGAGACCGCGGCGGCAGCCTTGGCGGCATCAGAAGTTAAGGGCCGGTCGCGCGCAGAGTCGATACCGTCATCGATGTCGCTGAAGCGGCCGATGCGCGTCAAGTCGATGCTGGACGTTGTTGACGCGGCCGCGTCGGTGCCGTCGCATGCGCAGATCCTGGGACTGGAGCAGCAGCAGCCGCTGCCTGGTGCGCAGCCGTCTGCTCTCTCTTCTGGAACGTCGTCTGTGTCGTCTGCAAGTTCTCTAGCGGAGATACAGGAGTATGCAGACGGCACTGAAGACGAGGATGAGGATGAGAATGGGCACCCGGGCAACGACAGAAAAGGAGACGACGACCACCTTGCTGTGGCCCCCGCCGCGACGTTCGAGCTCGGAATGAGCCGTGTGTCGACGAGCGTGAGTCTTGGGTCTATCATGACGGGAGACGGTTCGCGGCCTATCAAGTTGTCTGGGGCAGTTGGAGAGATTCCGTCGGATGTGATTAGAAAGTGCGGCCAGTGTAAGCTACAGGTACACGATCACTTCAAAGTGAGTACTGTACAGATGGCTTATGCGCCGCTAAGGTGAAAAATTACAAGGCAGTGAGGGGGGACGAAACGCTTTTATGACTGTATATTTTCTTTTTTGTGTAATATATCTCGACTGCACGACATAGCTCCACACACGAGAGTGTAGCCGTGCCCACAAGCAGGAACCAAAAAGGCACTGGATATACAACCCACACAGATGTCAACATTCACTGTATGAATATAAATATTGCGGGGACACATAGACAGCTAATATCCACCGGATATGTGACCATAGAGCAAACACCCGGCTGTTCCCCACATTTACAGACCCTCGCGTCCCTGCGTCCCGAAACCTCAAAGAACAGCACCGTGGAAGCAGAAAAGGAAAGAACACACAACTTCTGCAAAGAACAAATAATCTGTGCACCCCGAGACGGGAAACATAAAACATCACGCAGAGAAAAAAGGCACAAAAGACCACCGAGAGAGGACACCATAAGCGAGCAGCAAGAGCAAAAGCCCCTTGCAGCCAAAACAATCGGGGCATAATCAGGGCGCGCTCAACCACTGTCGTCACCACTGCCACAAATCAGATAAGTGCTACATACATATATATGTAAATATACAAATATATAAATACAAAGATACACACATACACAGCATAAGCCCCCAAGCAAGCGGCCAAAACAAACTTCTGCTCGGCCGAACTCTGGGCTGGCTGTACACACAAACACCGAGGCCGAGTCCCTTTCCGCTTTGAGCAGTGACCCCCCATTCTGTCCCTTTTTTGTTCTTTTGATATATACGCCGCCCCCTCTGTTTTGACGTGGAATATATACATATTCTGTCTGCTGTCTTTTTGCTGAGGCCCACTCACTGCCACTGATCCTCACATCGCAACTTGCTGAACCCACTCCACTGTGCTCGTGTCCTGCCTCGCACCGCCGCTATCTGTCACCGAGCCAGAATTACCAAAAGTGGTTGCTCAACGCAACCCTCTCTCCAACATGACCACCGCAACTCTGCCTCCGCCGGTCACCCAAACAACCAGAATCGAAGCCCAGATGCACTCAGCATCCCCCTCCGAGTCTACCTCGTCGGTCTCGTCGAGAAATCCAAGCAGGCAGAGCTCTATCTCTGAGAAGCCGAGGGGTAATAAGCAGGATGATTCATCCGCGTCAGTCGACACCGAGGGTTCGAAACGAAAGTTCCTCAAGAAGATCATCCATAGATCGAATTCGCATGATACAGGGAAGGACAGCCAGCGCCACCGCAGTGGGAGCAGCAGCACCAGCAGCACCAGCAACCTGGCCAAGCCAGGCCAGCTCGATGCACGGAAACGCTCGTCGTCGTTCTTCCACCTTAGACACCACGATAAGGATGTTGCCGCGCATCCACATCCCCAGCCCAACGCAGCAGCAACGGCAGCACCACATAAACCAACGCCACAGACACACACCGCGGTGCCGCAGCGGTTCGCCGGGCCAAGACGCTCCAACACGACTCTGGGTCACTCGTTGGGCGCGGCACGGCAACGCGACGACGCAGCGAGTATACTCGGCACATCGGGCAACGTGATCGCAGCACCGCGGGCTCCTGCTCCGGCCAAACTGGGCCTGCCGCCCGTTTCTGCATCGAATGACAAGCCCAAGCCGAAAAAACAGGAGTACAACCCGTACGGCATGAACAAGACGCTGAGCAACATCCAAAACAGCCGGCCGATGTTCACGACGGATCCAATGGATGACGAGTCCAACATCCTGCCGTATCCTTGCGACAACCCGAACGATCACCTCCCCGATGGGTTCAAGCAGCTGCACGAGGGCTTGTTTGACGAGTTCCAACTGCCTGAAAAGGGTGAGACGCTCGGCACGGGCGCGTCTGCGTCCGTGAAGAAGATAACAAAGAAGAACTCGTCGCAGGTGTATGCGCTCAAGAAGTTCACCATGTTCAAAGGCGAGAAGCCGAACGAGTTTTACGACCGCGCGGCCAAAGAGTATATCATCACCAAGAATCTTTTCAACGGGTCGCATATTGTCAAGTGCCACGCACTGGTGAAGATCCCGGGGCAGTATGGCATGACCCGTGGATGGGGGTTTGTGCTTGAGCTGTGCAAAATTGACCTTTTTGCGCTGATCAAGAGGCCCGGATGGAAGACTGTGCCGCCCAACGAGAAGATGTGCCTGTTCAAACAGCTCGCATTCGGGCTCAAGTTCATGCACGAGTGCGATATCGTGCACCGCGACATCAAACCAGAGAATCTGCTACTCACGACGAACGGCGTTGTCAAGATTACCGATTTCGGCGTGAGCGACTATGGCCACGTTGTGCCTGGAGATTTCTCATCTGATATACGCGAGAGCACTGCGCTCGTTGGCACTCCACCGTACGCACCGCCAGAGGTGTCATCACTAAAAGAGCAGACCCACTCGCGGCGCACCCCTTACGATCCGTTCAAGATGGATATATGGGCGCTCGGAATGATGCTCTTTTGCATAGTGTACCAGGGCACGCCATTCCCTGAATCGAACCGCGCGTTCACGAGTTTCCGCGACTACGAGAGCGGGTACCGCTCATACGTTTCGGCCAACCCGGCGTTCCGTAAAGGTGACATCACAAAGGGCCCCGGCTCAGAGTTCAAGTTTGCAAAGGAGTTCTACCACTCGGGCGCCTCCCGCGTGGCTTGGCGTCTCTGTGACCCCGTGGCCAAGACGCGGTACACCATGGTTGACCTCTTTTCAGACCCGTGGTTCCAGAGCCTCGAGATGTGCGTTCCCGAGGACGACTACGAGTGCAACTACTACCACCACGACGACGCGGGGATGTTTACAGGCACGCACGGCTACGGCATGGCTGAGCCCGAGGCACTGCAAGGTGCAGCGGCGCGCGCGTACGAGCGGCGTATGTCGAACGCGAGCTTTTCGCGCTCGTCCACTACGCACTCGCGTGCACCGCTATCGCGGTCCGGCTCGGCGTCGTCGTCGTCTCTGCGGCCGCCTGTGCGCGTCAAATCCATGCTGGACGTGGTTGACGACGTTGTGCCGAGCCACACGCAGGTGCTCAAGGAGGAGTCGTCGTCTGAGGCGGTGTCGCTGAGCAACGGTGGCACCACCACGGCAAACCACACTGCGAATTCGGCTGCAACACCTGCTGGCGGGTGGTCTTCGAACAGCAGCACTAGTAATAGCAGCAGCAGCGATGATGACACGAGCAGCAGCGCGGTGTTCATGCTGCCACCGTTGCCGGAGAGCCATGCCGAGGAGGATGCAACGACTGCAGCCGCGGCCGATGGGCACAGTGCTAATGGTGATTCTGCGGATGCCACGGTGCACGCTGAGGAAACGCTGGTGTCGCAGGACGCTGATGAGTCGTCCAAACCGGGGCCCAACGACGAACCCGTGCTGAATGCAGTCGGCATGAGCAGGCAGGGCTCGCTCGCGAGTCTGAGCTCGCTCGTCACTATCGACGGACACCGCCCGATCAGGCACAACTCCTCGACTAACATCATCCCGGTGGATTTGATCCGCAGGTGCGCGTGCTGCCGCGTCAAACAGCACCACCATCTCGAAGTGGGCTCTGCCTCTATGGGCTACAGCTCGCACAAGTGACGCATTACACCACATTTCATTATTATCATTATTATTATTGTTCTTTATTATTCTTTATCGTGCATCGTCTCTCAGAGTCTGTTCTTCAAAATATTCCCGATTATATTCCCCCTCCCGCCCAGCCGTTTGCAGTAGTGCGTCACTCAATGACTCACTGCGGCCTCGAAGCTCATCGTTGAGAAATTCGTAATTGAAGGTGACTGAAAAATATCACCAGGTATCGTCTCTATCGAGCCCCAGTCGCCTGGAATCTTCTTTTTAAGTTGTCTGTGCTTTTCCCACTATCACCTGACAGGTAGGTGATATATATTTGCAGTTCCTTTTCTAGTTTTTTGCGCTTCTGTTGTCCTCGCCTGGTCCCCACCAGCCTAAGCTTTATACCAGCATCCCAGCCCACAGGCTACATATTTACCCCAAACCATGCATTTATCTTCCTCAACGTCATCTCTCAAGTCCGTCTCGAGCGGCTGGATTGTCCAGAAGTTTGGCGGCACCAGTGTCGGCAAGTTCCCCGTGAAAATCGCTGAAGATATCGTCAAAGTGTATTCTGAACAGCACAAGGTGGCTATAGTGTGCAGTGCGCGCTCTTCAAACACAAAATCCGAAGGCACAACCTCGCGATTGCTCTCTGCCGCGGACCTCGCGTCGGACGAGGCAGACTACGAGCACCTCCTAGAGAAAATCACCGACGACCATGTTCAAAATGCCAAAGACACCATCGCGGACCCTGAAATCCAGGCCCGGCTCATTGCAGACACGCTCTACGAGATTGACGAAGTGCGCAAGCTGCTGCAGGCGTCGCGCGTCATTGGCGAGATCTCCGCACGCACGCTGGACTCGATCATGTCGTGCGGTGAGAAGCTCAGCTGCCGCTTCATGGCGGCGCTGCTAACGGATCGCGGCGTCCCTGCCCAGTACATTGACCTCGCCACGATCGTGCCGCTGGGCCACGATGTGTCCTCCGGGCTCGACGCAAAGTTCTACCGCTTCCTCGCGGACGCGCTCGCGCGCGAGGTTGCCGTTGTCCCCGAGGGCTCCGTCCCCGTGCTCACGGGCTACTTTGGCCAAGTGCCCGGTGGACTCCTCAACGGCGTCGGGCGCGGGTACACCGATCTGTGCGCTGCGCTCGTTGCCGTTGGCATCCTCGCGGAGGAGCTGCAGGTGTGGAAGGAGGTGGATGGGATCTTCACGGCTGACCCGCGCAAGGTGAAATCGGCGCGGCTGCTGCAGTCCGTCACGCCCGACGAGGCGGCCGAGCTCACGTACTACGGCTCAGAGGTGATCCACCCCTTCACGATGGAGCAGGTGATCAAGGCCAAGATCCCGATCCGGATAAAGAACGTTGAGAACCCGGCGGGCCAGGGCACCATAATATATCCGGACGACCTCGCGAAGCGCGGCGAGCAGACGCCGCCGCATCCGCCAACGTCGTTCGAGCGGCTGCCGCTGACGTTGTACACGCGCGCAAAGACAGCCACGGCGGTCACGACGAAACACGACATCACGGTGGTGAATATCCACTCGAATAAGAAGACGCTGTCGCATGGCTTCCTTGCGAATGTGTTCTCGAGTCTCGACAGACACAGACTCGTGGTTGACCTGATCTGTACGTCCGAGGTGCACGTGTCGATGGCGCTGCACAACACCAAGGAGATGCGCCGGGAGCTGAAAAAGGCCGTGGCTGAGCTCGAGAAACTCGGAGAGATCGATGTCACGTACAACATGGCTATCGTTTCTCTGGTGGGTGCGCACATGAAGCAGCTGATTGGAATCGCAGGAAGCATGTTCAAGACACTCGCCGACGAAAAGGTTAACATCGAGATGATCAGTCAGGGCGCGAACGAAATCAACATATCGTGCGTCATAAATGAGGCAGACTCGCTGAGGGCCCTCCAGGCTATCCATGACAAGATTTTGGATGCGCCGTTCGGCAATGGCGCAGCCGGTGGAAACCCAGTAGACCTGAGAATAGCCGAGTTGAGACTTGGCTAGTTTTTTTTCGTTTTTTCTTGTACAATTAGACTATATTGGAACTATCATATCATATTCTCGTTAACTCGCTCCCCGAATATAGAAAGCAAAAAAAGAAAGAAAATTAGCTTAGAAGACAAAGATTTGGTCACCCAGTTTAGAAACTGGCTTGGCCTTCTTGAAACCAAGGTCAACGGCGCCCTTCTTGATCGCCGACGTCATTGGTGGTGGGCCACACAGCAGAAGCTGAACATCGTCAGCCGCAGCTGGCACTTTCTCCTTCAGCATGTCCAGCGTGATGAAACCAACACCACCCTCCCAGTTGTCCGGTGGGCTGTTCAAAACGTAGTGCACCTCGATGTTGGGGTTACTCTTAACAATTAGATCCAGTTCAGGCTTGAGCAGAATGTCGTTCTCGGTGACATTACCGTACAGCAAAGTCACCTTGGTGTTGTCCTCTGGGTTTCTCGCAATCGCCGTGATGATCTGGTACATGGGCGTAATACCAGTTCCGCCTGCAACCATGCCAAAGTGTCTCACCATGTTGGGAGTGTAAGTGAAGAATCCCTTGGGCCCCCGCACTCTTATCGACTCGCCGAGCTTCAGGCCGTCAACATGCTTCGAAATATTTCCCTGCTCGTAGACCTTGATCAGCAGATCAAAGTATCCCTTGGCATCGTCGGTAGAGGTTGGGGTGTACGACCTGACGACCTCCTTGCCGTTGATCTCGGCACCGATCGAGATGTGCTGGCCAATGGGCAGGCCCAGCACGTCGGAAGACCGCGGCAAGCCAAATTTGTACACCGCAGAGTTGTGCGAAAGCACGGTCTTCTGGATCAGCGGGAACTCCTGGAAAGTATCAGCCTTGAGAACCTTCCGCTCCTTGGGGGCCACAAAGTAGTAGCCAATGAGCGCCGCCGCCACGGCACTGAGGGAAACTAGGATAATCGTATTGCTGTTGGACATTGAAGGAATGCTGCTGCCCAAAAATATAAATTGGTTGTGGCCGGTAACCAGGTCCTCGGAGATGTTGAAAAAAAAAAGAGACCAGGTGACAGACACGTTGGGCTTCTTTCTCCAGGTGTTTATATGGGCCAGCGCCCGTTGAGCGGAACGCGCCTGATCGGGCAAAGATTTACGGACGGGGTGCTTAGTGGCACGTAACAATGTGGCAGGCGGGTCTCCTGCCCGTTTCGCCTTGACGATTTGGCATATGATTCCCGTGGGATAAAGAATTGGCTATTAAGATATCTGTTATGTTTATGTTTCCTGGTGTCTATACGGCAACGAGCTTGAACCCAGCAATCGTGTGTCTTGCGGCGCAGAAGAAAACTGCTGCAACAAAGCACGAAGCCCCAGCAAAAGCCACCATGTTGTTGTACTCACGAACGGTTCCTGATCCAATTATGGCTCCACCGATAGGCAAACTCAGCAGGTTCCCAAACGAAACAACAAAGTAAGCCGTTCCGTAGCGTTTTCCAAAATCCTCTGTTCTGCTGATCTGTCCGGTGCACGCTGGGGTCAAACTGTAGCTGCCGGCGTAGCTAAACCCGTAAATAGAGGCAAAGGCAAACAGTGTTGCCGTGCTGTAGCCGAAGGGCAGCCACATGAGGAATATCGTGACCATCATCGTTAGTGAGCAAAAGATCATCATGTTGAACCGCCCGTAGTGGTCGCCCAAGTGTGCAGGAACGTACTTCCCCACGGTTCCGGCAACATTGAGGATGGTCAGCAAGAGGTATGCCGTCGATTCGTTGATTCCCTGGGCCAGGGCGTACGATGCAAGGTAGGTCAAACATAGCAGCAGCGAGAACTCGTTCATGAACAGTCCGGCGACCAGAAGCGCGAACTTCTTCTCTTTCAGAGACGAAAGAGCGAGGGAGTCGATCGCCTTTCTGTAAAAGGTTCTGGAGTCCACGTCATCCGTCTCGGGATTTAGCTCATCAAGCCTGTCCTTCACCATGACCAGTGCGGAAAGGGAAAGCGCAAGACATATGAAAGAGAGAATTCTCATCGACCACGCGAAACCAACTTTAGGGAACAGAGTCCTCAGCATGAGCGGGAACACAACGCCTCCCACCGACCCTCCAATCTGTGCAAGTCCGAGTGCCATTCCGCGCTTTTTCAAGAACCAATGCGACACAACGCCAATGAGCGGACTCATCATCAGAGACGAGCCGACTCCGCACGCAACCCCAAACGAAAGCACAAACTGGTACACCGTCTTCGAGTTCCCGCACGCAAACATGCCACCACAGTTCAATATCATACCGAGCGCGACGAGCTTTCTGGCCCCGTGTATGTCAAACAGAGGGCCAACGAATATCCCGCCGGCAAGCGACAGGAACATGTAGATACCGAATATCCACGCAGTGGTGGACACGGGCGACCCAGAGAGCTGGTGCGACTGTACATACGCCTCGATCGCGCCCATCGTGTTCATTATCCCAAACACCGGGATCAGCCCTAGGCATGCCCCGGCCGTGACGACCCACGCCGTGATGCCACCATCGGGGAACTTGTCAGAGTCATCCATGCCCGTTATGAGAGCCTCGTTTTCCGAGCTCTCAGAGGCCCCACCATTCCCGTCGGGGTATGTCCTCAAAATCATCTTCGTTGACGCGTACGTTGAGTTAGCATTTTGTCTCGGGTTGTACGCACTGGACGCTCCTATTTGCTCACTCCCTGACTCGAGCGCGCTCAGCTCAATGGATCTTGCGTCGAGGGAGTTTTTCTTCAGCACCGGCTCCGGGTGTCTAATTGAAATCATATTGTGTGGTTCGTAATGGTATCATCAAAGGTGAGGGAGTTTTTTTGTGTTATAATGGAGTTATCCGTCTCTTATGTTTCTTTCATTAGAGCAATCAGACAAAATCCGGAGAGCCGTTTTTTTTTCGGTTGTTATCGCCGTGTCGTTCACAACCAGGGATGCCGGGATGCCGGGTGCGATGCCTCGCCCAGAAGAGAACACCGTGATCTCAGACCCTTGCTACGTTCTTTACTGAAAATGACGGTGTTATTATTTTGATCTTCCTAAACCTTCACCATCTTGAACCCCGCTATCGAATGACGCGTCCAGACAAACAGGGCCGTGGCCACAGCACATGTAACACCCGCGAACACTACCATATTGTTGTATCCAGTCACAGTTCCACTCCCAATGATAGCGCCCCCGATGGGGAGACACATGAGATTTCCAAACGAAGCAAAAAAGTAAGCAGTGCCGTATCGCTTGCCAAAGTCTTCTGTTCGGCTGATTTGACCCGTGCATGACGGCGTCAGGCTCAGGGCACCGCTGTAACAAAACCCATACGTCACCGCAAAGATGAAAAGCGCTGGGGTGTTATACCCGAGAGGCAGCCACAGCACAAAGATAGATATCGTCATCGTGGCGGAGCATACTATCATGAGGTTGAATCTGCCGTAGTGATCACTCAAGTGGGCCGGGGCATACTTTCCCGCCGCCCCGGCAATGTTGAGAGCAGTCAGTAAAAGGTATGCAGTGGACTCATGGAAGTCTTGGGCCAGAGCATAGGAGGCAAGGTAAGTCAGACACAGTAGCAGAGAGAACTCATTCATGAATAACGCCGCCACAAGGAGCGAAAACTTCTTCTCTTTTAGAGCCGACAGCGCCAGAGAGTCCAGTGATCTTCTCAAGAATCCCTTTGTGTCAGCTATGTCGCTTGGCTGTCTGAGCTCTTTCCGTCTGTCTTTGACCATTGCGAGGGCTGCTAATGATAGCGCAAGACATATGAACGCCAGAATTCTCATAGACCACGCGAACCCAACTTTCGGGAAAAGCGAACGCAGCATAAGTGGGAATGCAATGCCTCCAAGAGAGCCACCCATTTGAGCAATTCCGATAGCCAGCCCACGCTGCTTCAAAAACCAGTGTGAGACAGAACCCACAAGCGGAGTCATCATGAGCGACGATCCCACACCGCAGGCAACGCCAAATGACAAAACGAACTGGTACACGGTGGTCGCATTGCCACATGCGAACATGCCGCCGCAGTTGAGTATTAACCCAGGGGCTATGAGCCTAGTTGCACCATGGCTGTCAAAGAGTGGTCCAACGAATATGCCACCCGCCAACGTGATGAACATGTAGATACTGAACACCCAAGCGGTCGTTGAAACTGGGCTCCCGACAAGCTGGTGCGACTGGATGTACGCCTCAATGGCGCCCATGGTCGTCATTATCCCAAAAACCGGAACAAGACCAAGGCAGGACCCAATTGTAACGACCCACGCCGACAGTCCGCCGTCTGGGAAATTGCTGGAGTCGTCCAGGCCAGTGATCAGCGTTTCTTCCTCAACGGTCTTCCCAGGCCGGCCGGGCTCCTCGGAGTACATCCGTGAGGTTATTTTCAAGCTCGCATCCTCCGCATGTCTCTGTTGCCTTGGATTGTAAGCGCTCGACGTGCCTTGCTGCCTCTCTTCCGAGATGTGCACCTCCAGCTGGATCGAGTTCTCCTCGAACGAGCTTTTCTTCAAAATGGCCGGCTCCGGCTGTCTAACTGCAAGCATCCAGCACGAATTCTTTCCGATGAACTGACTTTCTATAAAATTGAAGCTATGCAGTCATTCTGTGTGTGCCAGAGCCCTTGTTGGAAAGAGAGAGGAGCGTGAGCCTTATGGGTGTGGGGGGCTGATGCATTTGGCAATCGCGATTAGCGGAATCGGCGCTTCCGCTCCATGAGGTAGTTTCTTGCGTTTGACCATCTTTCAAATTTTTTCTTCTATTTAATTATCTTGATTTTATATTCAAACCTGGACCATTTTGAACCCAGCCAATGCGTGTCTTGTCCAGACAAACAGAACCGTGCCCATTGCACACGTAGCCCCAGCAAAGATCACCATGTTGTTGTACTCTTTCGCAGTCCCACCTCCAATGACGGCTCCGCCGATGGGCAAGCAAACGAGATTGCCAAAAGAAACAAAGAAATATGCGGTACCATAACGCTTTCCAAAGTCCTCAGTCCGGCTGATCTGTCCGGTACAGGCCGGGGTCAAGCTCAAAGTGGAGGCCGAGCAGAAACCGTATACTGCCGCAAATGCGTAAAGAGCGCCCACGTAGTGTCCGAACGGCAGCCAGATCACAAATATGGCAATAGACATCACGAAAGAGCTGATGCAAATCATGTTGAATCTGCCGTAGTGGTCGGATAGGTGATTAGGGATGTAGCGGCCAGCAATACCACAAGCGTTGAGAACGGTGATGATGACGTACGACGTTGACTCACCGAAACCTTTAGCCACAGAGTACGAAGAGAGATACGTGATGCAGAGCATCAGTGAGAACTCATTCATGAAAAGGGCTAACACCAACAGCAGGTATTTCTTCTCCTTCAGCATCTTAAAGTCAATCGATTCCTTGGTTCTATGCCACACAGACTTGGGAACTCTCTCGCGAGTGCTGAGCTCCTTTGTCCTGTCTGTCAGAAGTATCAAGGGAATGCAAAGCAGTCCAAGCAGTATGAACGATAGGATCCGCATACCCCACGCAAACCCAACTTTTGGAAACAGCGACCTCATGATCAACGGGTACATCACACCGCCCAACGAGCCCCCCATCATCGACAGTCCAATAGCCATGGCACGCTTCTTGTAGAACCAATGCGAAATCACACCCACAAATGGGGTCATGAGCAGTGAAGTTCCCATGCCTGAAGCAATGCCGAACGAGAGAACAAACTGATACACATTGGTTGCGTTCCCACACGCGAACAAGCCACCACAAGTCAGCAATGCCCCCGGAATGCATAGTCTCTGCACACCATAGCTGTCAAACAGCGGTCCAACGATGATCCCGCCCCCGAATGAGATGAAGGTGTACACTGCAAACACCCATCCGACGGTTGCGACCGGCACGCCAGAGAGCTGGTGAACCTGGATGTACGCCTCGATCGTACCGATAGAATTCATCAGGCCAAACGCAGACATTAGTCCAACAAATGCGCCTGCGACAATAAGGTACGCTCGCCACCCGCCATCGGGAAAGTTGTCCGCATCTTCCAGAATGCTCATCCTCGCAGCGTCCTCTGCGTCATCCTCAAAGGTCTGCTCCCTCACCTCTGGGGGCTTGTGGGAAAATGCGTCGCTTGGCCGCCTGCTGCTACCACGCACAGCCAGCATCTTTCGGCTCGGAATCATAGCTGACGCCTTGGTCCTGTAGCTGCTCGACACACCGCTGAGGAGTACACCCTCCTGAGAGTCGTAGACGTTGAGCTCGATGTCTATATCTGGCGACAGCGATGGCGATTTCTTCTGTGTTTCTTCTGGTCTGCGTATTGTAGGAAGCATGACGTTTGGCTGGCTAGTGACGGTCGGGTTTAGTCTGTCTGACTTCTGCTTGTGCGTGTGCGCGGATACAAAGCAAACGGTCTTTGGGGTCCTTCTTTGACCTGCATTTCAATGAAGCCACCGTTTTGTCAGTGCGGCTGATTCCTGATCGGGCAATTGGTCGCGGCGATAAGTTGACGTCTAACGAGCGGCCCGCGGAGCGACAAGAAAGTCGCGATCAAATGGCCACAGATAATATATATTAAAAATTAAACTAACTCATTTCATGATCACCATCGTCCCCGTTCGCGTAGACCTCGTCATCCTCGCTGTCATCGAGATAGTTCAACGACTCTGCGCTGAGATACTCGTCAATGAGGCTCTGAACGATTTCCCTCGAGTCGCTAAACTCATCCATTATACTTCCGTGCTGTGCCTCGTAGCTGCCTCCAGTATACCAATTCACAAACGCATTCTTTTTCATCAGCTTGTCGTACTGCGATACAATTCTCTTGAAAAGTGAAACCACAGATGTCGAATTCGCAAGCATCAAACCACTCACCTGGTTGTTCGATGACTTGGAATGGCCGGCGCCGCTCGTCACCTGCTGGCTCTCCCGGACCCTTTGTTGTTCTATCAAAAATGGCGACCGCTTTCCGAGAGCTAGATGTATTGCTGAGCTGCTCCAAGGCACAAACTTCACCCTCGTGCGGGCTTTCACTTGAGCCTTTTGTATATCTGACTGTTCAATGTCTCCTATCACCACATCCAAGATCGAGAGGTACTGTCCTGGAGTGTCTCCAGAAATCATCTTGAGCTTTTTGTCGAGTACTTCGAGTATCACGTCGTAGGCTGTGCTCCGCCTTATGTCCCTGGCACGCGGTACATAATCTGCTGTGAAAGGGCTGTAGCTCGGTATCACAAAGTGCAAGTCGGGTGTAGGTATGAGAGTGGAAAGAATACTCGACATCGAGTTGTACGAGTACCCTGGAAATCTGAGTGTGTTGGTGGCTGCTGACATGACTGTCGATATCAGCTTGTTTGTTTCGTTATACGAGGGACTCGTCACCTGCAGGTTTGCCGCTGCTATGGATGTGAGAGCAGCGTTATCAAACACGACACTCGCGTCGCTGTTTTCCACCAACCTCTTCAACGTCAGCACAGTGTTATAAGGCTGAACAACCACCTCCGATGTGTTGCCCATCTCAGGGAAAACCGAAAATGTTTGGACCAGCTTCTTACTGAACCGATCCGATAGTGCTTCCAATAGATACGACCCAGCGCCAGAGCCCGTTCCACCCGCGACCGAATGTATAAGCTGGAATCCTTCCGGAGAGTCACACGCGTCCATCTCCTTGTTTATCATGTCCAAGAACTCTTCGCTGTGTCTGGATGCATGGTCATAGCCCTGTGCCCAGTTATTTGCTGCCCCAGACCCATCGGCAGCCACGTAAATATTCCTGGGGTTGAACAAGCTGTCATGTCTCGATCTGATCCCGCCGATTACGCGTGGCTCGAGGTCAACGAGCAGTGCGCGGGGTGTATATCTGTTATTGTCGGCACGCTGGAAAAATATGTCCGTCTGATCGTCTCTGTCTGGTACTTCAGATCCTGTTCCATCGGCTGATATACCGTGCTCGTTGCACAGCTGATTCCAGAACTGCTCGCCCACCTGGTTACCACACTGGCCTGGAAATAGTGTTAGCATAGCTCCACAGGCATCTCATCTATAAGTACATACCTGCTTGGATCGTTATAATTTCCCCAGGCATTTTATTGGGTGCGGCTGATTGTGTATATTTTCCCGAGTATTCTGCGGCCGTTCGATTATATAGTCGCGCTTCTCATGTTTACCTTTTGAATCTGGTCTTCACCTTCACGTAGAAAAATTAGTGTGTGGCACACGTCCTACATATCAAAACATTGCCGAATATTTTATGGAGTCGCTTTGATCCAGCCACTCATCATCTTTATGCTATTAAATAACCTCTCGGGGGCATATTCTTCACTGTGTAGACAGAAGAGCTAGAGCGTCGTTCCGTATGTCTGCCTCGCCGGGGTTGTTTCCCCTATTCGCGTTTGGCGTGAGGCGAATCCTTATAGATTGACAGAATGTATGCCATCCTCGTAACCATGAGATCGATAGCCATGTTCATACTATCTCTGGCCAGGTCCATCTTTGACCCGTCGACTTCGTGCCACGAAATAGGCACTTCTGCTATGGGGATCTCCTTCCGTATAGCAATGATCAAAACCTCCACGTCGAAAATCCACCCTTCTGTGTGCATGTACGGGTATATGCTTCTGATCGCTGCCTTGTTGAAAAGCTTGAAGCCGCACTGAGTGTCCTGTATCGTCCGGATCCCGAAAATGAAAACGAGAGTATGCAGGCCGTACATCAAGAAGTTCCTGATGAAGGATCTCTTGACAACAGCGTCAGTGTTGACCATGTGTGCTCTCGACCCGATGGCAACCGCAGCCACCTCTTCAGGCTCCCCTTTATCGGACGCGCGAATGCGGTCCATCAGCTTGTCCACATCGCTGAACTTACTGGCACCGTCTGCATCGGCAAAGATGGCGTACTTCCCCCTGGCGAACTGCATGCCGTGGGCCACAGCACCGCCCTTTCCTCTATTCTTCACAAACCTCACCACGCGCAGCTGTCCCGGCTTGAGTTGAAACTCGGAGCTCGCGAGTCCCAGGGCGTACTCGGCTGTTCCGTCCTTGGACCCGTCGTCCACTATCACGATCTCCCAGTTGTTCTTGTACGTGGCACGCAGGTGCCCAATTGCCTCCTCCAGCATGATTCTCAGCCTCGCTGTTTCGTTGTAGCATGGCACAATGACACTAAGCTCGATATTGTCCAGGGAAGGTGAGTTCCGCTCGGGTAAGTCATGTACTTTGGTGGTGCCGTCGTTCGTCAGGTACGTCAGCTCACTGTCAAAGGCCTTTCTTGGTTTGTGTGAAAACGCATAAACAACAGCGTATATCTGTCACAGGGACATGTTAGTATCAGGACGAAACATGGCTGGTATGCAGGCTGTTGTCGATGCATCCATGAGCAAAATGGACTGCAGTTTCGTTCACGAAAACTTACGGTTATGAACAAAATAGTCACAAATATGACCAAGTACCCTAACATAGCACTCAGCATACTGTAGAGTGGTTGAGAGAAAATAATGAAAAATAACGAATGGTGCTCTTGCATCTTCAGCGTTGAAATTGTCAAGATCGCATACAGTGGTTTCGTGTCACTGTTATGAGCCCGCGACGCATGTAGGTAGTCGTTAAAAGCGTGTTTTTTTCTATATATGGTTACAAAAACGCCCAGGAATCCTAGTCCGTCATCTCTGACAACTTTCTCGCCAAGATCCGACCGTTATCCAGGAACGACTTCACAAGGTCGACAAAGTAGAGACTGTCCCTGGGCAGAATGTCGATGCTCCTCAGTAACTCTGGCGTGTTAATCTCCAGCTCCAGCTCGTATTTTCTCTCAACAGAACGTTTGTCTTTTCCCGCAGCCTTCTGGCCCACCTTGGTCAGGTCAATCCTCGTGAAGGTTGGATTGTGAATGAAACTCGTTCTTTCCTTCTCTCTCTCAAACGCATTTTTATTGCCAAATGACTCCAGAGCTTCGGCATTCATTGGATGTGGCAGTTCGAGAGACATGGAAAGACGCATATCAAAGCGTGAATTGGGCAACAGGAGGGCGAGGTCTGCAATTCTTTTTTTGCTGATTGACTCGGTCAGTCGTTTGGTGGTGTACTCGTACGACACCCTAACGTTGATTGGCTTTTCATTTCTTCTCGTCTCTCTCGCAACTTTGTCAATCTGATGTGATTTTTGTACCACGAAACTCTTACCTTTCTTATTTTCTTCCTCGACGAGTCTTTCCACAAACACTTTGATATCGTGGTACTGCTGAAGAGTAATCCCACTCTTGAACGTGCAGTGTGAGGTAAAATGTTCTCTGGTTAAAATGACCTCATTGCTCACAGGCAATCTGACTCTGGTGTCCTGCACTTTGTCCCAGATCGTTCCTATTTTGAGTTCAAGCTCCAGGTAATCGCGGATGTTCTCCTGCTCTGGGTAGTCTTGCTGCACCTTAACAACGTTGGCGTATATCCAATTCGTCACAGATCTGATGAGATCGTCGTAGGGAACATTTCCTGAAATCGAAAGGGCCTCCAATTTCGACGAGCCGCCTGCTCCGCGAGATTTTCCTGATGACTTTTTCTGGATCAATGGCACCCAATCCTGAGCCCAGGCGGGCTTCGTTTCGTAGCGCCGGGGCTTCCACGCTTGTTCCTTCTGTTCTTTCTCTATCTTCTGCAACATCTCGATCTCCTCCTCAAGAGAAGCTAGCGGCTGCTTTTTCGTAAGTAAGGGATCAACTGGAGAAACTGTCTTCCTCGCGCTGTGGTCTTTTGTGCTATCAATGGATGTGCTCGACGTGGTGCTCACGGACTCCATGCTTTTCTTCTCATGATGCACCTGCGGTATGGCGAATCGATCATTGCTCCTTCTGGCATCAGTTGACTGCATGTGCAACTTCGAGTGGATACTATTCAGTAGCGGAGACTCGCCCTCGCTGGAGTTGTGCGACATCCGTCTCGATACGCTCGGCGTCACGTTACCTTCCATATCAATGTCTTCTTCATTCGTAATGTTGGTAATGCTGTTGCGTTTTTTGATCTCACTGAAGCGAGATATCACAGACCCAGAGTTTGTGCGATGTAAACCTTGCTGGGCTGCCGGATTCAACATTGGCGACGGGGAAACATGGCGCACAGGTTGGCCGTGGTTGCCGTTCCGAGTCCCTGGGTTGTTCATCAAGCTGTCGATCGACAGCCTGGGCTGTATCCCCGGCCGCTCACCCTTGGGCTCACCTTCCGGCTCCTGCGGATTCGAGATCAAACTCTTCAGATCCATTATAGAATGGAGGATGCTGTTGCGAGCGTATACTCGGCTCCGCGACTCTTGGGACTTCCTCTCTAGCGCCTTGTGAGAAAAAGTGAAACTGCAATTGAGAAGCGCACTACCGCGCTTCATGAGCCGTCTTGATATTTACCAGGGGCTACTGCTACCCTCGCTGCAAAAGAAGAAGAGTGAGGGGACTCTGTGTAAAATGGTCGCAGTACTTGTCGTTTTGCAGGTCCGCACCGGAAGCGGGTGCTCAATCCAGTGCCGCGTGGCACTAACCGGCGTGTCCCTACTGCGAAAAGTCCAGATGCAGGAACCTGGGGCCGTCCAGCGGATGAGGAGGAGCCCTGTCCCTCCACTCTCTGTCTCTACACCCACGCACACACCCCTGAACTCCAGGCGACAGGGGCGTTCAATAGTTTAGTCCAGTCCAGTCCCCTTTTCACCATCATGACCAGCGTTTAACTTTGCACCATCTCCGTGTATAACCGGATGCGGAAATGCGCGCCTTGGCCGTGTATCTCGGGCGTAAACAGTAGGCACCGCCGCACCAGCCCCGTACGGCGCCCTGCACCAGCCACACGCCGGCGTCATAGACCGATAACACACCCATTAATCATCACCAACGGCATGACATTGGCGAATTTAGTCGTAGCTGTCACTTCTCTTATAGTCGAGCTTGATCTGCCACAGTCTGATAGATACTCATAGCCTATAAAATTGTTCATCCTCGAGCGACACGTCAGCATTGATCTCTCTGTATTTGCTTCTTGACCAGACGGACGACCCCGGAAACCCATAATCCCTTATCGTTAAATCCAAACCCACAATGGCTTCCAACACTCAGTTCAACCGCGACCACGAAGAAGAAGACTCGTTTGTACACCAGCATCTCATCTCCAAAAGAGCCAGCGCTAGATGGTTTGCCCATTTCTGGGTCCAGCCCGACCTTCCTGAAGGCGTTAAGGCTCATCCAGCTCCTCTGTCTCTGGTAGCGGGTGTGCCGCACCACAACTTCTTTCCAGTCAGCAGCATTGACGTGAATCTTGTTGATGAGCCATTTCCAAAAAGCCACTCAACAACGGGTCCGGATGGAGACGTTCTCGCCGTGGACACGTTCCGTGTTCCGCAGGAGACCGAGGATCCGACCGAGATTGATCTCAAGCGGGGGCTGCAGTATTCGCAGGTCGAGGGTCTTCAGCCGTTACTTAAGGTCACCAGAGACTTTGTCAAGAGAGTGTCGCCACCCGCCTATGAAGGTTGGGACACAATTCTCACCAATGGAGCGGCGAATGGCCTCGACAAGACTCTCGACTTGTTCCTCGACCCAGGCGACGTGGTGCTCGTCGAAGAGTTCACTTTCACCCCGATGTTGGCGAGCGTCAGGAATGTGGGTGGTATTGCAATCTCCGTAAAACTAGACTTTCTGGGAGAAGGAATTGACGACGTGGCGTTGGCGAACCAATTGGAGAACTGGGAGACTCTCTACCCGAGTGTCAACAGGCCAAAGCTCATGTACACCATTGCCAATGGCCAAAACCCAATTGGTGTTGCTCACTCTCTTGAGCACAAGAAAAAGATCTATGCCATCGCGGAAAAGTACGACTTTGTCATCATGGAGGATGACCCCTACGGATACTTGGCTCTGCCCAAGTATCAGGATATCGTTGATGGCAAGGTCGACATCGAAAAGCCAATCTCGAACGACGAGTTCATTTCTAAGCTTTATCCATCGTACCTCACTGTGGACACTTCTGGAAGAGTGGTCAGAGTTGAGACTTTCAGCAAGGTTTTTGCTCCAGGGCTGAGACTTGGATTTGTTGTGGCTCACAAAAACTTCATCAAGGCGATTGCGAGCTATGCGAACGTGTCCACTCGATTCCCCAGTGGTGCATCTCAGATTTTGGTCAACAATACAATCAGACACTGGGGTGGCATTGAAGGCTGGCTTCAGTGGATTACCAAAGTCAGAAAGGAGTACATCCGCCGCAGAAACACCGTTGTTGAACAGCTGTTTGCCTCCCAGGCGTCTAAGGAAGGCTATATCACGGTTGTCGATCCGCAGGCTGGTATGTTCGTTGCTGTCATCCTGAATTTTGAGAAAAAGGGTAAGGAAGGTAAGGAGTACAAGGAGCTGATGGAAAGGCTCAAAATCAAAACTATTATTCATGGTGTGGCTGTTGTTACCGGCACAAACATGGCTGTTGATGATTCTTCCTTTGAGAGGGCCAACTTTGTGAGACTGACTATTGCGTCCGCCTCGACGCATGAAGAGCTTGCCGAAGCCTCTCGCAGATTTACCGCCTCTGCTTTGGACTTGTTTGAGGAGCTGTAAGGACTGCTTTCCGGGGATATTTCTAGGGTAGACAGGAACTTGAATTGGAACAAAAGGCTTTTCGAGCAGCAGCTGAGATATCAAACCAAGTAATTTTCCTACGTAGTTGATTTGGCAGCACGAGCCAAACCAATCCAGTGCGCTGTCCTTTCGGAGATATTCGGCAACAGATATATTTTCTGGAAGCTTTTGAAACGCTGACGCGTTCATGGTTTGTTTGTCATCGCGACGCGACGGTTCGGGGTTCACTAGGTAGTGAAGCTCTCAGGATCCGGGGCACGGCGGGAACCCTGGAACTTTAGACTTGCATAACTCTATGCACGGCCGGTCATTAAATTGAGTAAATTGAGCAACATTATTGTCCACCACCCTGATTTTGGAAAGTCATGGAAATTCTATGGTGGCCTTTGGCCATTTTTGAGCAGGTTTGTCATTTCGTTCAAAGGGTCCGGCCTTCCCCAGTGCACTACCCCCATACAAACCGAGGACCACCTACTCGAACATTCTTCGAGAAAGCAGAAATGGATTGTTGAAGATCCTTATTAATTCGAAATTCATGAATTTGCTATAAAATGGGGCCAATTCTCCTCTCTGTATATCCAGTCTCTTTGTAGAATCATTCAAACAATCTCCCTCACACCAAACACTCTCAAACACCAAAAAAAACACTTTCTTCAATCATGTCTCTTACTTACATTGTCACCGGCGCCAACCGCGGAATCGGCCTTGCTCTCGTTCAGCACTTAGTTGCTCGCGGGGATACTGTCTTCGCCACTGTGCGTAACCCAGCTGCAGCCTCCGAGCTCAACGCGCTGAAGTCTGAGCACGGCGACAGACTTAACCTCGTCAAGTTTGAGGTCACCTCAAAGGAGGAGGCGGAACAGGCCGCCGTTGCGATCAGCAAGAAATCCCCTAAAGGTGTGGATGTCTGGATCCACAATGCTGGAATCCTCGACGCCAGAGGCAGCGTGCTTGAGGAGTCCGAGGAGTCTTACCTGAAGCAGTTCGACGTAAACACTGTCGGTGCTCTTCGCGCATACAAGGCCTTCTATCCGCTTCTGAAGGCCAAGGACACCAGAAAGATCGTGTTCATGTCAACCAGACTGGCCTCCATGGGAGATCACATCCCCTTTGCCCGTAACCTTGGTGGCCACGGCGCGTCCAAGGCTGCGTTGAACTACCTCGGGCAGACCATCAGTATCGAGCTTGAATCTGAAGGGTTCAAGCTGATTTCCGTCCACCCAGGCATCGTTACGACCCCAATGGGTCTTGGTAGAATCGAAGAGGTCAAGAAAGCTGGCATCGAGTTGCCTCAGGAAATGCTGGACCAGATTGTCGTCACTCCGGAGCAAAGCGCCGATGCGTTGGCCAAGCTTATCGACAATATTACACCGGAGCAGAATGGCCAATTCATCAACTTTGACGGAACCACGCTGATCTACTGAGTGAACGCGTTGATTCTGACTCACCGTCATCTGTGAGCCATCTCGTCCCCACCGGACTTTTTTTTTTATCATTTTGTAACTGAGATCAGTATAATATTATCGTTATTATCATTCTTATAAAAGCGGTAATGCCATTTGTCCCGGTGACGGTTTCTCCGAGAGATGAGTCAGTTAACTCCGATCTGCTTTATCGCTGCTGCACGTGAGAGCTAAATACAAATAGAGCTGGAAACCTCATCATAACTCATCTCTCCAAATTATCTTTCTCCAACGCAATGGCGGAACCAGAAGTGCCATTTGGCAAAGACTTCAGAAAGAAGTATTTCCCTCTCGACTCCAACGTTGTGCCCGCCAACCATGGCTCATACGGACTCACGCCCATCCCAGTTCTAAAGGCATTTCGCAGGCACGTTGATCAGGACAACTCTTTCTCCGACAGGTACATTCGTTTTGAGCAGCGGAAAGACATCGATGCGTCCACCAATGCCATTGCTGAGCTCGTGGACGCCGATCCTCACGACATCGTGTTTGTACAGAATGCGACGACGGGTGTGAACGTCGTGCTACGCTCGTTCCCCTTTGCTCCTGGAGATAAGATCCTGGTCCAATCGACAGTGTACGGTGCATGTGGTAATACGGTTCGATTCCTGAAAAACAGATATGGCGTTGAATCTGTTGTTGTCAAGCTGGAGTATCCTCTTTCGGACGACGCCGTGGTTGGTAAATTTTCCGACGCGATAGCGGAGCACGCAGCGACCGAGAAACCCATCACCATGGCTTTGTTTGACGTAGTCACGTCGATGCCTGGTGTGCGTGTTCCTTTTGAGCGCATCGTGGCGCTGTGTCGCGAGAACAATGTCCTGTCGCTTGTTGATGGAGCGCACGGGGTTGGACTTATCGACCTGTCCTTGAACACTATAAAACCCGACTTTTTCGTTTCCAACGTGCACAAATGGATGTTCACTCCGCGTGGATGTACACTTTTGTACGTGAATCCAAAACACCACAAGTCCATTCACACGTTCCCTATCTCGCACAGTTATCTCGACGATGACGCTGAGCTGGACGAGGAGCTCGAAAAGAAGAGACTCGTTGATCGCTTTGCGTTTGTGGGAAGCACGAGTTTTGCCAGCTTTGCTTCTGTTGTTGATGCGATCAAGTTCAGAAAGGAGGTATGCGGTGGTGAGGAGAAGATTCACGAGTACTGTAACTCGCTAGCCAAGCAGGTTGGGAAACTTGTCGCGCAGAAATGGAATACCGAAATTCTTGAAAACAGCGAGGGGACTCTCAGCACGGCCATGGTTAATGTGCGTGTTCCTCTATCGAACGAAGACTTGATTGTTTTTGGAAAGAATGCTAGTGATCTAACGTTCGTTAACGCATTCAGAGACTATGTGGAGCACAAGATGGTTTACGATTTTCACACCTTCGTTCCTGCTGCTCCACACAATGGCGCTCTGTGGGCAAGGTTCAGCGCTCAGATCTATACCGACTTGGATGACTTTGACTATGCATCTAATGCGTATCTCAAGTGCTTTAAGTCTTTCTTGGAGAGTGATATCTATGCAAAGTACAAAAGTTGATTTTCAAGCTCTGATACAGTTACCTATATTATTATTTTTTTCGCATTTAGAGCCTCTAGATACGCAAATATATTTGTTCTTCATTTACAAAAATTTTAATTTCAGCTACAAAAAAATAACTGAGCACGCCCAGGATCGAACTGGGAACTTTCTGCGTGTTAAGCAGATGCCATGACCATTAGACTACGCGCCCTGTCATGGTTTAAGGGTTTTTGCGCTCCCACACGAACATCTTTTTTGGCTTCATTGAAATTCCTTTTATAGCTCCAAGCTATGGTTTCACATCTGTTGTATAACAGAAACTATCGGGAAAGAACAAAAAAGCCTGATGAGTGTTAAAGCTGCCAATTTTGCTCTTGTTCGTCGAGCACTAAACAAAAACTTTTGATTGTGTTTTGCTCAAATAATATTTCCTACATTCTCGGATAAAGTGGTAAAATGAACCAAGACTACTTTATTTTTTGTTTAATGTTTCATAGAATATTTATGCAGTAAGCTAGGCCCCGATTTCTATATTATGTATAGTCCAGTAGCCATAACTTCTCTTTTGCCTCGCGCTTCAGTTTCGTTTACTCGCGTGGGATGTGTGATTCTGTGAATGGGAACTGAAAATTTCTGGCTGGATATGACTATACCAAGCAGCACCTTCAAAATTTCGCTATTTTGCTCCTCTCATAGAAAACAACACACACCAATCCAATCACACATCATATAACTTGTGCATCTATCTAAGAATATTCAGTACTTAGCTCAACTTGTTACCCGACGCTAAAACACCCTTCTAAACGGGACGTGAGACTTTTCGTATCGGTGCATAAGCTCATCTTCAGATATTGATTTTTTTTCCAGCCATTCTCTCCAGAGTTCCTTTGTTTCAATTCTGGCTACAATGACTTCGAGTGCGATAGCGACCGAGAAGAGGTCACTCGATAGTGCCTCTACGAGTGCAGAGCCCGATGCAAAGAAGAGAGACCACATTACCATCACTCCATCTCCGGAGGAGGAACAGAAAGCGAAAGAATACCTGAGCGGACACATATTCGAGCAGGAATACAAGGACAATCTCAAGCAGTCGATAGCCGACTCACAGCCGTATCGCTGGGGAGCTATCCGTGACCTGGTGGACGACGAGTTATTGCGATCCGTTAGGAAGGAGATCTTGCATGAGATTCACTTTACAAGAAAGGAAACGGACATCTACAGAGTGCATCAGAGCGGCGACCTTGCTAACCTTTCGGGACTCTCCTGGGATGACCTCTCGCGGCTGCCTAGTCTGTATAAACTCCGGTCTGCCATTTACTCGCAGGTGTTCAGGGACTACATTTCGTACGTCACAGGATGTGGGAAGCTCAGTGGGATCAAGACGGACATGAGCATCAACACATACAACAAAGGCTGCCATCTACTTACTCACGACGACGTGATCGGATCCAGGAGGGTGAGCTTCATCCTCTACTTGCCGGAACCGGGCAAGACCTGGAAGGAGCACTACGGTGGCTCGCTGCGTCTGTTTGATTCCATTGTGCCCAACGTTCCCAAGTCTGACTTCCATTGCAAGTTGACCCCGCAGTTCAACCAGATTGCGTTCTTCACCGTTCAGCCAGGCCTTAGCTTCCACGATGTGGAAGAAGTGAAGGTCGACAGACAAAGGATTTCCATCCAGGGATGGTTCCACATTCCGCAAAAGGGCGAAAGCGGCTTCATCCCCGGTGAGCAGGCGAAAACAGAGCCTCTGAGCACACTTCAGCAGCTTGAGTCAAAGGAGCTGAAGGATTACGATTTTCCCAAACTAGTTCTGATCCCGGTTAGCCAAGAGGAGATAGCGCGCTACGACACTACCACCGAGCCGGATCTTATTCTTTCCTCGCAGGAGAAAGAGTACCTCGGTGAGTTCATCAACCCGTCATTGCTGACAGACGCTTCTGTGGCTTCTCTGAACAAAATTTTCACCGAGGAGTCCGTAGTCGACATCCACAGCTTTCTCAAACCAGAGGTCGCTGAGCTGCTGGAAAGCAACATGAAGTCTTTTGAAACTGATGAGTTACCGCCGATGCCGTCTCGGCAATCCGAGGTGACGTTCCCTTGGAAGCTTGCAATTCCACCGCATAAGCAGCGTTACATGTACATTGATGGGTCAAGCGAGCAGAATATTGATACCCCAGAAGACATACACTTGGCTAATGCTGTGACAGCGCAGGAGGCGCCCAATTTCGACCTTACAAGCAGGCTGTTTCTGGCGAGAGCCGCAGCGACAACTCCAGCTAATGGCGCCGAAGTTGGAGCCAAATTGTGCCGTTTGACTGCGTTGTTGAGGAGTATAGCCTTCCGCAAGTGGCTTGCGCTCATCACGGGGCTTGTCGTTGTGCGGGACCAGCTGCTGGTGCGTCGTTTCCGGCCGGGCCATGATTTCATTCTTGCCACGAGGCTAGATGAGACATCGGGTGAAGGTTTGATCGACGGAGTTTTGGAGGCAACGCTGAACCTGACACCCACCGCAGGATGGGAGAGCGGTGAGTGGGGAGGATACGAGCTGTGCATGACGAAGGACGAGGACGAGGACGAGGAAGAGCAAGGAGAGGAGAAAACTGTATATAACGAGGACGACGCAGCGATCTACAAGTCGGCCAAGGATGACGACAGTGTGGTGTACACTTCGCAGGCGTGCTGGAACAAGCTGAGTTTGATGCTGAGAGACCCCAGCGTGCTGCGTTTCGTCAAGTACGTGAGCCACGGCGCTCCCGGATCTCGCTGGGACATCAGCGGCACGTGGAACGTCAGAGACGACTACGGAGACGAGGAGGAGGAGGAGGAGGAGGAGGAGTAGAAATATATACGTCGATACGAAATGTGACAACGATTTTTTTTGTTGTTCTCGAGTTGATCTATCGAGTTGATCTGTCGAGTTGACCTGTCGAGTTGATCTCTCGAGTCCGCCGAGGTCATCTCATCTCGTCTGTGGCGCGGTTTCCAAGCGGAACTTAGCGGACCTAGAAAACAACCCGGAATCTGCAAAGCAACACAGAGACCGATAAACCGAGCCATATATATGAGATTTTTCTTCGTTCAGTGAACCTCATCGCATAACTAAGTATAACTGAATAATCAACAATGGTTAAAGACACAACGTACTACGATCTTTTGGGCGTCGCGCCCGACGCGTCCGACAACGACATCAAGAAGGCGTACCGCAAGAAGGCAATGTTGACACATCCGGACAAACACCCCGACGATCCCAAGGCCGCCGAGAAGTTTCAGGAGGTGGGTGAGGCGTACCAGGTACTGAAGGATCCATCGTTGCGGAAGAACTACGACGAGTTTGGCAAGGAGGAGGCCATCCCCGAGCATGGCTTTGAAGATCCGTCCGAGTTCTTCAGCGCAATCTTTGGCGGCGAGGCTTTCAACGACTGGATTGGAGAGCTTTCTTTCCTCAAGGACTTGATGAAGAGCGCTGAAGAACTCGAGGCTGACCAGCAGCACAAGGAGAGCGTGGCCGGCGCCGTACCTGAAACGCAGGAGATGCTTCACACTCCGTCCGAGACCGCATCCGCTTCGTCGCTGTCACAGGGGAACCAGTCGCCCGGCGAACCAAACAAACGGGGGAAGCTGACCCCCGAGCAGCGCGAGCGGATTCTCAAGATGCGCGAGGAACAGCGCCTTGCACAGGAGAAGAAGGCAAAGGAGCTTGCTGAGAAGCTGCTTACGCGTATAAACTTTCTCATCGACACTACTGGCGGACGCGAAATCAATCAGCAGCTGATCGCCCAATTCAGGAAGAATCTGCAGACCGAAATTGACGATCTGAAGATGGAGTCGTTTGGGCTGAACATTCTGCATCTCATGGGCAAAGTTTATACTTTCAAAGGCGCCAGCTTTGTCAAATCGCAGAAGATGATCACGGGTAAGTTCAGCCAGTTCTTTTCCTCTGTCAAGCAAAAGAAGAACAATGCCAAGAACATGTGGAGCATGCTATCAAGTGCTCTTGATGCCCAGGTTACAATGGAGGACATTGCCAAGATGCAGGACGACGGCGAGGAGATTGACCCGTACACCAAAGCCGAGATGGAGCGCACGATGACGGGCAAGTTTGTAAGGACCGCGTGGGCGTCATCGAGATATGAGATCGAAACAACTCTGAACAAGGTGTGCAGCCTCGTGCTCAACGACAAGAGCGTGGAACTGCCAACGCGAGTGCTGAGGGCCAAGGCGCTCATTGTCATTGGCACAGAGTTCAAGAACGCAACGAGGTCGCCCGAGGAGGAAGCAGAGGCGCAGGTCTTCGAGGAACTGATGAACGATGCCAAGAAGAACAAGGGCCGCAGGTTCAGACAGGCGCAGAAGGAGAAGGTGGACAAATCGGCCAACCCTACATATATCAGCGCCGGTGACGCTAGCGTGCCGGGCAAGGGTGCTTAGAGCTAGTGTGTTTGTGTATATAATAGGCAGAAACCTGATAAGAGTCTTGAAACTTGGAGACTATATGAATCGAAATCGAACACATCTAAACACCAGAGGATCCGTACTTATCTGCCCAGTCTTCAAACTCCATGAGTCCTTCTTTTGAAACACTAGGGCGAATGTAGGTCAGAGAGCTGACAAAGTCCTTCAACGCTATTGAACGAATTTCACTTTTGTTGGTCAGAAGCAGCTTGTCGCCCAGCTCACGAAGAGGCCCCATTGCCGCGTCCTTCGCGAGAGCAGTAATGTCACTACCGGAAAACCCCTCGGTCAGTTCGATGAGCGACTCGAATTCCTTCTCGCTCAGAGTGTGCTTCTGGTACGACATCAGCCTCTCCAGCTGAGCCTGTCTCGTTTCGTACTCAGGCAGTGGAATGTACTGGCGTCGCACAAAACGACGTCTTGCAGCCTCGTCGATAGCCCATGGCAAATTGGTCGCCGCCAGAACAAGAACACGCTGCAAATCTTCTCCCTGGTCTCTACCTGCAGCAGCTTTGGTCAAGTCACTCCATTGCACAAGGAACTCATTCTTTATCCTTCTCGAAGACTCGTTTTCGCCCTCATTGTTTCTAGACGAGAGCAAGGAGTCGATCTCGTCCACAAAAATGATCGAGGGAGCTAGCTTCTTTGCAAGCTGAAAAAGGGCACGGACCAGCTTCTCGGACTCACCCAGAAACTTGGACGTCAAAGAGGATGCCGAGATAGAAAAGAACGTGGACTTGGATTCAGTAGCAACGGCCCTGGCTAGCATGGTCTTACCCGTACCGGGGGGCCCAAATAGCAGCATACCCCTCGCAGGTTCTCTCAGTCCACTAAACAGGTCTGGCCTCAAAAATGGATACACAACTGTTTCCTTGAGCGAGTTCTTTGCCCCTTCTAAACCTGCAATATCATCCCAATGAACTTCGTCTCCGTGAACGATGATCTCATTTAGAATCTGCCTCGCAGCACCTGGATCAACACCTCTCATTGATGCAATCAGCATTTCGTCGACATCATCGCCACAAGAGTTATCACTGTCCAGGGTCTCCGTATCTTTCAGCGAGCTTTCATCACTTGCGTATATATCATCGGTACCTGGAGTAACCAACTTTGCCGCAGTCTTTACAGGAGCAGTCCTCTGTGTCTTGGTGGCAGGCTTGGCGGGAGGCGCTGGAGATCTCGAATGACCCGGTCTGGGCTGCACTGGCTTCACCTGAGTTCTTGCAGCCAGTTTCGCAGCAGTAGTGGGCGTTGCAGCTGGTCTTGCTGCGCGCGTGGGAAGGTCTCCTCTGGACCCAGGGGGAGCTGCAGGCTTCTGAGGGCGGACAGGTGCAGGAGGAGACCTTGCCGTTCGCATAGCCGAAGATGGCACTTTCACCGCTGCCGACTTCTTCAAAGCAGCTGCAGATGCAGATGGCTTGGACCTGTTCACAGTCGCAGTTGCTTTGGGCACCTGCCGAGTGGGCTGGCTTGCCTGGGCAGTCCTCTGAAGCGGCTTAGGATGAGTTCTGACTGTTTCGAGCTTCGAGAACGCCTGAGTCACATCGAGCAGGTTATCTTCGCTCCTGTGAGCCCTCTGAGAAGCTCCTTGAAGCCTAGAGTTTTTGGAATAGTTTCCAGCTTGTTCCAACTGCTTCAGTGCTTCTGCCCTTCTCGCCTCTTTTATATCTATTTCATTAGGCTGCGACTCGAAGTCCCGGAATGCATCTTCAGGCGTCGAATATGATTTTCCTTGAGATAGGCTCGTAGATGGCGACCAAACTCTGTGTGGTTCATCATTCCATGACATGTTTGCGGCAGTTCTGGCACTCTGTTGACCAGCCAGTGAAACGGAACTCGATGGCGTGCTGTTGGCATTACCTCTCAAGCTTTTCACCATTGGCCTTGTGTTCTTTTTTGTGTTCATGGGCTGTGGATTGTTGGATCTCAATGTAGGAACGTTAAGAGCCGAAGACGAGTTGTTGTTTGGCTTTCCAGAAGAGCTGGCCGAGGGTTGTTTTGCTGCAAGCGTGCTCATAGAGTTTAGCTTCGCCTGCAACCGATACAGGTGATCGTCACTTTGAGCCTGCAATATTCTGATCTCATCCATAATGTAGGCCTCTTCATCCGAAAGTTCCTGTCCAGTGAGGGCCTTATCTAGCTCCTCTAGTTTACCAGTGAGGCTGTTGTGTAACGATAGCCATCCCTGGTGGGCCTCGTGTGATCTATTATTCTGTTCCAAACTCAAATTATTGAGCGATGTGTTTGCAATATCGTTGTATACCTCTAATAGACGCTGAAGAGGCGGTGGTGGTGGGGCTTTCTTTCTCAAAAACATGGTGTGCTATTTGTGTGAAATGTGAATGCGTGTGTTGTTTGCGCGGTGTAAACTCGTTGTGAAGGATCGTCAGGGGTTTAATCGAGGAAGTGAAGAAACCGTCGGTACACTGCTGATTGTATAACTGAAGTATTAGAGCACACAAGGGTCCTTTATCGATGTACTTGTGGCGATGTGTTCGGCCCTGACGGTTGAGATTGAGGCTTGGAGAGGGGTCACTGCCCTGGTGCAACTGGGCTTGGTAACGAATGTGCTCTTTGCGGGCGGGCAAGGGTATATATATATCTTGGGTACAAAACACCAGTGGGTCTGTCAACCGGCCTTAATACAATTCACAGAGAAAGCGTTGGGTCTTCGAACCTTTCGGATGATCCGCTGGTTGTTGTTCAGAAAGCGTCTGTTGACGCTCTCGCTGAGGTTGCCTAGACCCAAAATTCGGAGGTGTTGAAGAGTGGACGCACAGCCACACTATTGACACTGCGCCACAGATACGCCATATCGGGAAGGCACTTTGAGCTGGATGAGGATGTGTGGCGCGGCTAGATTGGAGATGTACCTCGAGCAATATATCGGTAATGGCTTTCTTCTTCTATTTACAGTAGAAAATTCGCGGACTGTAGCAGCACAGTCAAAACAACACCCGCTTGGGCGACCCACCAGACATGCTGCACAATGAAAGGGCACAGCGTGTAATCAAACTCCCACTCCTTAGTGGCCCTGTCAAAGTGACCAGTCATGATACCGGTGTTCCCACCATAATCACCCATGATAGCCCGTACCGTTATCTCTTTGATATGAACGGGAGACTCTATATCCTTGCTGGCAACCCACTCTCCCGTCTCCCCAACTTGGTTATAGTAGTTCTCGCAACCCTCGTGATCGTGGCCAGTTAGTACTGCGCCTGGTTTGCCATTCTTGAACACAGCGTTCAACACTTTTTGAGACGTCTCATATTGCAGATGGTTTTCTGACTTCAGCAGCCCTATGCGGTAGTTAGCCTTTGCATTCTCTTCTGTGTAGTACTCCACAAACGGTCCATCCGTGCACAGTCCTTCTCTCTTGTAAAATGGAATGTGTGTCATCAGGATTGTACTACCGTTGTACTCCCTGTTTGACAGAGTTTCAACAAATTGCCAGGTGTAACGTTGAAACTCGGGCTGGAGCAGGGGTCCATCCAAAGCAAGGGAATTGAGCACCACGATTCTCCACGGATGATCCGTCTTAGTGTCGTATTCAATCCAGTAGTTGTCTTTGCCAAAAAGCCTCCGGAACCGTGCCATATGTTGATAAGTAGTATCGCCATATCCAACATCATGATTTCCTGTCAGATTCACAAAAAGTGGCTCGTTCGTAAGATTGGCACTCGTCCAGTCATAGACGTCCTCGTACGCGTACTCCTCGTCCCTGAGAAATCCACCTTCCTCCTGTGTTTTCTGAAACCATCCCAAAAATGATTGCCAATCAATGTCCTTGTGCTCGGCCACAAAATCAAGAACATCTTGCGAATGCTCCTTAGGGCGGTTGAACAGCCTCGTCGAGTAGCGTCTAGTGCGGTTATAGAATTCGCTGTCACTGATCCATTGAGACGAAAACAGATCGCCCATCACGGCAACATGTGAGGGTTCTAGTCGTTTCTTCATGACTGAGTATATATGTCCCAGGTAATAGTCATTTCCAAAGTTGTCGAGTCTTTTGATGTACGGGGTCGAACGCCAATTGCCGTTGATCTGGGGGTCACCAATGGCCATGAGCCTGATATCACTTGGGAACTCGGGCAAATCAGTCTCATGAACAAAGTACTGATCAAATAAGTCACCCAAGTAAGGCACCTTCAAGAGCTTGGCGGCATACTCTGGAAGACTAGAGTAATCTTTGTAGACATGCTTCCACGAGCACGCAGAGGGATTCAGGCTCGGATAGGTGTAGATGTAAACATTGACCACGACAGCCACCGCTGTAACTAGCCAGGTAAGCAGTCTTAGCACAAACATTGGGGGCTCTGGTTGCTATTGCGCCCCTCTTTCGCACTTGACAGTCCAAAACGCGGTGCGCTCCACGTTTGTCTGGCTAGAGGTTTCAGATGGTGCAGGGCTACGAGACCGGGTAACCACAACCGCAAGGATAGTTGTTCATATGAAATTATCTTTTTTTTCTTTCTTTCAACAAACTCTGCACTAAACTGCAGTTCGACTCCAGTTCAACGAAGTCCGAGTAAATATAAAGTACATTGTTCTCAATACCTTGCGGCATATCCACCTCCATAACCACCGTTGGCGTAGCCACCGTAACTTGTGTAACCACCGTGTACGGACACTGGGGTTCTGCCCATACGGTTCTGCTTGTGATCGGGCCTTCTGTTCGCAACGACAGTCTTGAAACCATTACAGAGCGAAGTCATATCAGGATAAACGTTGCTGCTGAAAGAGTATCCATTTGGGAGCGCCTTGACGTGCCACGTCTTGATCTCCGACTGTGGTGTGAGCTTGAATAGAAGCAAGAACCAACCAGGGGATTTGCGGTCGAAGCAGAAAGTATAGCAACTTCTGCCTTTATTCGCTTGAGAATATCTCTCAAGCCAGCCCTTGACCTCATCGATCGATCCGCTCTTGAACTTTTCATGGTTGACCATGTCCTCCACAAACTGCGAGGTAGCCTGAACATAGGCAACAATCAGCTCATCCAGATCGGAATACTTGAAGTTGCCAACTTGCAGCACTTTACCAACGGAAAACTCAGTTGCTTTGCCATGCTCCACCACATCGACGTGCTGGAAAAGCTGGTTAGCAACTTTCCATGTAACAGCAATGTGATTCGTACCCTTAGAGGAGGGTCTGATAACACATTCTCCATTGTCACGAGCGGCAAGATAGTCTTCAGCCTGGCGAGAGTCAAAGTTGTGAAAGAATGGATGCTTGATAACCCGCTTCGAGCGGTTCTCCGAGGCCTCCTTCGCCTTTTCCAAGTCTTTGTCTTGATTCTCAGTAGCAAAGTCCCACACACCCTCGTACTTCTCAATATACTTGCCAGTGGCTTGCGCAATGTCTTCCCTCAACAGGGAAAGGTCACATTTGAATGCAGCGTAATCCACACTCTTGACGACTGCTTGAACAGTTTGACCAACGTTGAAAACCGCAGTTGGCTCTCTGGCATCGTTGTATTCGAGCATCTGGGATCTCTGCACATTTCCATCAATCATGGATTGCGTCGTCGTTGCGAGGAACCTGTTGTCGACCTTCCTGATGCTGACTGGAACCACAATACCGGCTTGGAAAGTCTCCTTTGTCTCGCCTGTCAGCATGCGGAAAACATCGTCCTCCGTGAGGATTTGGAAGCGCCTACGCAGTTCTTCGTAGTGACCCTGCAACTCCTCCTTGATCATCTGCAGAGTGGCACGCTTCTTCTTGCCATGCCTCTCTAGCTCATCACCATACTCATCCAAAATGAGGTCGTTCAGCTTATCAGTGCCTTGCTCGAGAAGATAACCGATAAGTCCACCGTTGTCCTTTTCGTAGCTCTCAATATCCACATCGTCAAGGTCCAGAGCATCAGCTGCCATCTTCTTCGCCAGATCGTAGTCTTCAGGATGAATTCTAGTGGCATCCAAAGGCTCGGCACCCTCGCTTTCAGTCTCATATGGAATTATCAGGAAAGATGCGCAGTTGATGAAAACGTGCTTCGTAGTGAGCTCATCCGTGATCAACTGCCCGCGAGTCTCGATTGAACCACCTCTGGCTTGAATACGCTGAACCAGCCCAGAAGCTTTGCGCGGTCCTAAGCCGGCAATATATGGAAGCATGAGCGCTGCCAGAGGTTCACTTGCAGCCTCGTTTATGTCGACACCAACCATGTTACATACGTCCACAAGTACAGAATCGATGGCCTCGCGGACTCTGTCCGGTGTAAGCAATGACTGGTGCTTGTGGATCGAAATCGAGCCAATGTCGTCCCCGATAGAAATGTATTCCAGAAGAGGAGACTGGACATACCTCGCGAGCGAGACACAGTATCTCGTGAGAACGGCTTTGTCAGAGAACTCCTTCATGGCTCTCTGAGAGTGTTCATACAGCCTGGCGGTTTCATCTGTCACCCAGATCACTTCGACCAATGGTGGTTCTCCGTCGTCTGTGTCGTACTCAATTCCTGCGCTTTCGTCGACACTAACTTTAACACCATT
Organism: Kuraishia cidri; assembly: GCA_030557465.1. Taxonomy (NCBI): domain Eukaryota; kingdom Fungi; phylum Ascomycota; class Pichiomycetes; order Pichiales; family Pichiaceae; genus Kuraishia; species Kuraishia cidri. The sequence goes on from JAKTPE010000013.1 coordinate 38,480, forward strand.
GTCAGCCACAACGCTAGATATTTTTTGATAGAGGAAATTCGCAGTCACGTTGTAACCAGACACTGCAACGACGTCTGCGTCCGCCTTTTCCAAAAACTTGAGCAGAGAACCTTGAAACTCGACGTGTCTTGGATTCTCGTCAAACTTGATGTGCTCAGTAAGCCTTCCAGTATCATCGATCACGACACCAATGACAGCATCGTCTCTGCCACCAAGACCTTGCGAAAAGGCAACGACTCTGGGAACAGTACCATTAGCATAGCCAGGAGGTTGGTAAGGTGCCTGGTCAACCTTCTTCATGAACCCTTCTCTGACTTCGAAAAACAAAAGCCTTTCACTGGTAGCCCGCAGGCTCTCCTTCACGTTCAGAGAGATAATGGGAACTAATTTCGAAAGTGCAGTTTCCAGGCACGACCGACGCAGTGTATTCCAAGCTGCACTGATGTCCGATGTACCATCTGAAGCTAATGAATCGTACAGATGGTCGGTGAAGGTTTCGAAGGCGGATTTGAGCCCAATCTTGATCTCAACATAGCCGAGCTGCTCCGCCTCCAGCATTCTCAGAAAGAGATCTGGACGAAACGAGAAGGAATCTGTTGGAAGATTGATGGCGTACTTGAAATCAGCAAATGGGCTGTTGTCGTCAATCTTCACTCTGCCCTTTTCAGTCAGAGCTATATCGACACTGGCATAGTTCTGAAACGCCAGTCTAAGAGTGGTTCTGAATCTGGGGTCGTGCGCCAGCTGCTCAGCAAACATGTGCTTCACTGCTTCAATGGCTTTGTCCTCTGTCGTGAAGTAGGATCCATCCTGCACCACTTCTTGAAGCATGGCCTCAGGCGACTGTTCGGCATCCTCCGTTTGGTATATTTTTTGGTTGGTAGAAATGTTCTCTCCAAACTTCACCGCATTGATTCCAATTGCCTGCACAACACGATACACAGGGTCAGTCCTGATCTTCTCGTAAATGGCATACTTCGAGTGCTTCTTATTTGTCTTGCCCTCGGCATTTGCGAGCGAAACGTCCTTGATCTCTGCTGCGTAGGTAAACGCCAGATAGTCATGAAGATCCTGCAACTCAGCCATCGATTTGGAAGTGCTGATATACTCGTCGTACAACGTGTCAGCCGTGTCCAGCGACTCGAACAGCTTGATAATATTTTGTTTCTTCTCAAAGACGGTGTGATACTCAATATCCAGTTGCACTATCCTCCAGAGATCATGTTCCGTGAGAAGCTTCACCACCTTCATGGAACCATCATCGCGAGCCGTGTGCAGCAGGAAATCACGACGGTGACTCCAAATGAACGGAACTTCCAAAAATTCCTTGGCGATAAAATGAACCACCTGCATTACAGCATTTTTCAAGGGTGACAATAGGGCAGGGTTATCGTTAATGATTGCGGACTTCTCGACCACTATCTCGTTTGCAACCCATTCCTGCTCCTTAGCAAAATCTTCATCTGAGAGATCATACTCCTTGATACCCTTGCGCATAGCTTGATAGCGTTCAGGCACATCCTCCATGCGGATCAAGTTGTCCTCTTCAGTGAGCAAATGCTGCTTCAATTCCGACAATTCAAACACCTGGTTGAGCGCAGTTGGCTGGTCATTCGCCTCTTCGTCAAATTCCCCTCCCTCCTCTTCACCTTCAAGGGCCCAGTCGTACTCTTCTCCATCACCAAAAATCTCGTAAAGTTCTCCAAGTTTCTCATTGTCGATTTGTGAGTGCACGAGCTGTGTGTTCAACTTTGGTCTCGTGGAACGCATCCTTGCAACCCTCTCATCACGATTTTCGTCGTCTGAAAACTCATCGTCCTCGATGAAGTCGTCGAATTCATCAACGACTTGAGGTGCCACTCTTTCAGCCACCTCCATATCGATCTCATCAAGGCCCTCCTCATCCTGAGCCTCTTCGTCGGAGAACATGTCTGTCAGCCCTCTTGGTCTGTCATCATCTTCAGACTCCTCGTTGGCTCTCTTCAGGCGCTTGAACTTAGATTTTTCCAGATGAGAAGGTAAGGCCCCGGAGTTCTCCCGCAAGAGGTCTAGATCATCTTCATCAAGCTCTTCAGGTTCCTCACGCGCTTTCCTCTCCGCTTCGGCTCTCTCTCTACGCCGCTTCTTGTGTTTTCTCTTTCGTTTTTGTTCCTCTTCCTCATCATCATCCACAATGAAGCCTTCCCGCACTCTTTTGATGGCCTCCTCGTCCTCATCTTCGTCCTCGTCTTCTTCAGAAGAATCGACTATTTGGTTTTCTCCACCGTTGGCATCATCGGAGGCATCTGAGTAATGATCAACAATCTCTTCATCTTCTGCAGGAGCTCTCGACATGTTGAGCTATATACTGTGCGTGTTCTTTTGATCCGCTCTCCAAAATTCAAGACAGTTTCGATGACCGCGAGCAAACAACACGGTCCGATAATCTCTCGCTGTTGATAAAAAAGGGACCACAAAAGGATCACAATCCAATTCAAGCAGACTGAGTATCAGAACAAGAACAGCCAAAATAAATCTGCCTTGGTTTGGCTCGTGTTTGTACTTCGCTCTCTCTCTCCATCGGTCTGGTTCTCTGAGCTCTTGTCAACGAAATCTCCAGCCAGGGTAACCCATCTGCATGCTCATCTGTGTCTTACACGCCGCTCAACGCTACAACTACAACAGCACTAAAAAAGTGTACTCATAATATTCTCGTAAACCACCTCATATCACAAAGCTGTACCCCTTTGAATGGAGTCTCTTGTCTCCTCGGTATATTTATCGTAGTGGCGGTTCAATTTCTCGTTGAACTGCTTGTTTTTGTCATTGATGAAGCCCGAAGTTCCTTCCTCGTCTTCATCCTTCCGTCTGCGTTTCATTCTTCTTTCATTTGAGTTGTTCAGGTTCTTTACCATGCGGTCAACAGCATCTCGTGAAGGCTTATTCCTCACGATCATTTCCTGCACCAAGCGGTCGTACTCCACTTGACTGATTTCGTTTTCTCTCAGTTGGGTCTTCAGCTTCTCGTATGCCTCCATGTCCGGCTTCATTCCATCAAGCTCTTTCAAATATGCCTGCTCTGCAAGCTGTGTGTAGTTTTGAAAACCGCGATTAGCCTTGGACTCCTCCTTGGCCTTTTGTTTAGCATCCCATTTCTCCACCTCTTCTATAGTCCAGTCCCACGCTTGTTTTCTTTCAAAGTCCTCGCCATTTTCGAGACTTTCCAAGCGTGCCATTTCATATTCTGCGGATTTTTGTTTCTCCTCCAGTCTTCGCCTCGCTGTCGCGTTCACCTTTTTATCTTGATGTTCCTTGTACAGCTCTTGCCGGTTGAGCTTCTCCGATTGCTTCTTCTTCAGCTTCAGATCACGCAGCCGCTGTAGCCTGTCTTGCGATTGGGATGGCCCTAAAGCAGGGGATGAGCTGCTGGTTCGTTCGGTGTCACTCATTTGACGGCTCAGTTCTGTGTCACCTTGCCTCTCTTTCCTGGAGAAGGCTCACAGAATCTGCACTTGAACCATTAGAGAAATGAGTTCCACACGTCCTTTTTACCGTTATCGGTCTGCCGTTGCGCCTTATGATTGAACATTCGCCGAAGCTGATTGAGTTGACTGCGCTGGGTGACATCTGGTAATGGAGCAATATATACTCCGGCTTTTGTATTTATGCCGGAATTGTGTAAAACAGTAATCAAAAGCCAAGCTTTCGGAGACGCTGTGGCGCCGTGTGTGGATGTGGCGCTCTTGAACACCCGCTGAGCGAGCCGTGCTTTCATTAACCTGGAGGCTTATGAGTCGGTCGATCCGACGAATCTGGGAGTTATCGGCTCCACTTCCGCTGAACGATACTAGTAATCCAGCTCGGGGTTAGCTGCTATTGCTCTTGAGAGCACGGTCATGTGATTGTAAGTCACGAGTCGCACGGTCGTTCCGGTCCACAGTTCACGCGGTTGGGACTACGGAAGCGTGCATTTAAAGGACCGCACGCCCCTCCATTGCCGTCTTGCTTCCACGTCTTATTAACTTGGACTAACAAGGAAAGGCCAACTTTTTACATTCAGTTCAGGAGCAATGCCACCCACGCAGTACTACCTCCCTCGCGACAAGGACACTTCGGTAAGTAACGGTTATATCGGAGTGGTGTGACGAGAACTTTCACTAACCACAGGTACACCATTAGCCAGAGAACAAAGAGCAGAAGCTCCTCAAGTTCATAAAGGAGCACCCTGACTTTGATGAACTCAAAGGAAACCCAGACAAAGTGCTGGCTGCAATTGACGAATATGGCGCCAAGGTCAACAGCCTGATGAACATCGGCAGCTTCAAGGGCAAGATTGTATCTGAACGTCTCGTGGCAAGACGGCCAAAGGTTGTCGTTGAGCTCGGTGGCTACATGGGTTACTCCGCTATTTTGTTCACAAAGGAACTGCTCAAATCTAACCAGGGGTTGGGATTCAAGTACTACTCACTTGAGTTCAACGACGAGTTCAGGAAGATTGCTCAGTACAATATTGATCTCGCAGGGTTGTCTGAGCACATTGAGATCATTCCGGGGAGAGCCTCAACTTCTCTGATAGATCTTGCAACGCTGAGTAAGTACGGGCCGCTGAAGAAGATTGACTTCTTTTTTGTGGATCACTGGAAGAACTTGTATCTGCCGGATCTCAGAGTGGCTGAATCGCTTGGACTCATCGCTCCGGACACTCTCATTGCTGCAGATAACGTTATTCAACCAGGTGCTCCGGACTACCTTGCTTACCTGAGGTCTTCACCTGCCGAGAAGAAGAAACTGATCGATTCTTCTGTTGGAAAGGGAGAATACCGGGACTACCCCGGTCGCTGGAACATCATCTATGAGACAGAAACTGTCGAATCTGTCAGCCCATCAGGCCACCGTGATGGTGTCGAGTTTACTAAGTGCACCCAGTATATTGACAGCTGATAGTTCAGCTTGCCTGACTGCACTCATGCTTCACAACCTATTTTTTATTGTGTGTTTGTTTTGATGGTTGTGGCTCTCGGGGCTCACGATCTCCCTGTTATTTCTAAATTTCATGTTTCTAGCCAGCAACTGGGCAATGTGCAACCAATTATGGCTTTACTTAATTCTGTTTGAACTTGTAGAAATCTAAACAAAAAATCAACTATATCTAGTTGCTCTCGATGCTTGACCCAGGCTCCGCGACTCTGAACTGCTCACGGCACGACTTACAGAGCCATCTGTAGTGAACTCGAGACGGTGAGGTGCGGGCAAAGGGCTGAAAGGGCGATAAGCGAGACAATGGATACAGATTCATTGATAAATGTGAGTGATTTGGAGGTCTAATTATAAAAAAAGGAAAAAAAGACACTAACAGATCCAGCTGACGCGACACGAGAAACGAAGCGCAGAGGACCTCGAAGGTGAGTACAACGACAGCAAAAACGTTCGAAATCAGCCTCTAACCGGGTGAAAAAACAGATGTGCGCCCTCCTAAAGCCAGCAAGGTTGAAGCTATCAATGCCCAGGATCATATACTAGAGTATGTGCTGAACGACGACTCCAACCTGATCAACCAGAAACCAGAAGTATACGACGAGAGCTGGGCGAAGAAGCACCTTGCGCGGGTGTCGCGTGCCATTGGGAAAAACACAGAACAGCGCGAGAAACACAGTAGCGAGCCCCTGAAGTACTTGGACTCAGAGTATGAGCTGCACGAGGCGGTGAAGAGCTTGTCGCTACTGAGCCTGGCTCTTGTCGATGAGGATGTCGTGCACAGCGAGCGCGAGGCAATGTACCGCCTCGTATCTGAGAATCCGACGCTGCCGCAGATTTTCTCGCTCATTCCAAACCACCCCAATTCAGACATAGCGAACCAGATTCTCCATGTTGTGAGCGATCTGGTCGAGGAAGACAGGGACCCGGACGATGAACAGCAATCCGAGGACGAAGGTGAGGGTCGCGTGCCGTCGAGAGAGCTCAGAGATAGGTACATTGGCGAGACACTCTTGAAAGTGTCATTTCCACAGCTTTTGATTGACCACATGAAGAAGCAGGAGAGGCTTCTGCGCGACCCTATGATAAAAGAGAGCGAACAGCAGGGCGTCACGGAGGTTATCACCCTCGGATTGAGCATTCTAGTCAGCATTGCGAGCTACAGGTCGCTCTCCTCTAGCCTGCTTGAGAACAACGCGATCAACAGTTGGATCATTGGTAAGATCTCTGGGTTTAAGAAAGTTGGGGAGATCGATGTGGTTAGAGAATACAGTGCAGAATACCTGTTTACTCTGCTTAACTCACAATTTGCAGCAGATACACTTGAAGATTATGTGGTGCGGCAAGAAAAAGATCTGACGGAAATACTGCTTGTGAATTTCTCAAAGTTTCGCAAGGGGAAGCCGCTCCGGGATAGCGAGCAGGAAGAGTTTATCGAGAACTGCATAGATCTGATATGCCTACTGGTTAGCAAGAGTGGCAGCGCCAGGGTAAGCTTTTTGAAAAACGAAGGAATTGACCTGCTGCTCATGATAGTTTCTACAGAAACCCCAGAGTACAGATGGAGCTCAGGCAAGGCGTTCAAAATCCTTTCGTCCCTGCTGCGTTACAGCAGCGATGAACCGGCGATGGACCTAGCAGTCGAGCTAATAGACAAGGGTGGGCTCAAACAGATCTTCAAGCATTTGAAAAAGGAGATCAAGAGAACGAACAGCAAAGTGAGCCATAGCTCACGCAACCTCACGATAACGATATCTTGCCTCTTCAAGACCCTTCCCCTGGACTCCAACGAAAGATTTCGTCTGGTGAACAAACTAACCGATAAGGAGTTTGCCAATCTCAAGCTGCTCCTGGAGTACCGCTCCCATTTGTCAGCGGAGCAGGATCAGGCCGATGTTCTCGAGGAGATCAGACACATCGACATCATCGTTTGCTGGCTGCTGCTTGAGGACGGAATTGAGAGCGTAGTTCTCGGACTGACGAGGGATAGCGGTTTGAGTGTGTCGGAATTGATTGCTGAGGCTGCTGACTACGCGTCAGACCTGAAGGAGTTGGGCGACGGCTCCGATGTGTCAGACATGCTCGACAACCTGATCGAGAGCCTGGCTCCCTTGAACGAGGCATAGAGACATAAGTGCAGCTATGGGGTTATACGAGACAGGTCTCACTAGAATTTAGCCCTATAGTGTACAGCAGTAATAGAAAAATGCACCACATCTCATCTCTCATGCACACATGCCTCAGCGAAAATTTCCCCCCGCGCTTTTCCGTCCATCACCACCGCCTCATCTTCCCTCTCCACACGGTCACACCCACAGAAAAATGCCACTCGAATCAATCGAGCAGGCAACGCTGCTCCACATGGAGCCGCTGACACATTCCCCAGCAGCACACCCAGCGCCGCTCCTGCTGTTCATCCCGGGCAACCCGGGACTCGTCGAATACTACATAGAGTACCTTACACTACTCCACTCGGCACACCCCGACTTTGAGATCGCATGCGCCTCGCACCTTGGATTTTACACAACGGAGCAGGAGAAGGACACCCCCGAGCAGCAGTACACGCTCGCGGACCAGGTATCGCACAAGCTCGACGTGCTGCGACTGCTGCTTGCACGCGGCGACTCCAACACCAACCCCAACACCAACACCAACCCCAGAGACCTCTACGTCCTGGGCCACTCCGTCGGGTCCTGGATATCCCAGCGCGTGGTGCTCGCGATCGCACACGAGGCCGCGATCCCGGGGCTGCACGTGCGCTTCGTCGGGCTCATCACGCCGACGATCAGCGAAATCGCGGAGAGCCGCAACGGACACTCCCTCACGGCGCTGCTCCGCTGGGTGCCGTCGCTGCCGTCGTGGGGCGGTGCCGTGAGCCAGGTGGTGCGGTGGATCCCGGTGGGTGCCGCGCGACGCGTCATTGCGTGGCGGATGCAGGCCAAGGGCGAAGATGTCTCGGAGGAGGCTATCGCGGCGACGTATGCGCTGGTTACGCGCGGGCATCTCGTGCGACAGGCGCTCGGCTTAGCTGCGTTGGAGATGCGGCTGATTGATTCTGATCAGACTCTGAACGCGCGTTTCTTTGAGCGGACCGTGGGGGATCCGTTCAAGGTGTGGGTTTACTTTGCGGCTGATGATCACTGGGTCGCGGATGCCACGAGGGATAGGTTGTTGGAGTTATACCATACGCACCACGAGCACTTTCGCTTCGAGAGGGGTGAGGCAGGTGGGATTACGCACTCGTTCTGTGTTGGACAGAGCAGGGAGTTTGCGGCGATTACGCTCCGGGCATTTGAAGACGCCGAATGGTAAAAATACATTTATAGATATACAGTGACGAAAGAGAGACAGGTAGAAGATATATACAGGAATATGAATGATTGTTCTGGTGTAAAAGAAAGGCGATTCTATCGGGCATGCAAAGCTTGAAAGACTTTTGTGTTCTAGATTTTTATCTCTGTGTTTGTGTGTTTCTGTGTGTGTGTCTGTGTGTTTTGTCATTTCTTCATGATCTGGATCGCATGCTTGGCGTGCCCGCTCGTTTGTACACTAACCAAAGATGAACCGCCATACGATTTGATCGTGCCAATGGTTTCTCTGGCATGGTGTCGGAGAAGTCTTTCAACTTCTCCCTTTTTAGTGAGTGGGTCATCGAGTGGCAGATACAAACCACTAGGGTTATCAGTCCTCGAGACCAGGGACGTCCGCGCAAGTGCTTTGTAGAGCAAGAGGCGAGCGAGCTGTACGTTCAAGTAAATGATTGCGGCCCGCTCATTTTTGAAATACAACGAGGGGAATTTGTCCTCTTTGGACTGAACACGAGTTATGGGACGTAAACTCAGAGGCACAAGGGTTTCGAAACTGTTGATCAATTTGCGAACAGATAACCACTTTTTCGACAGAAAGTTGATCTGCACGTCATTTTCAGTTTCAACATATGGAACCTCCGATAACCGAGTCACTGTCTTCACAACGTGAAGACTTTGTTGGAGCCACCATGTTTCTGTTTTGGCCTGCAAAACAGCCCGATTTGAATCCGACTCGCCAAGGGCAAACCCGTGATCGCCCAGGAGGTACTGGTACACCTCTCTCAACTTTCTGTCGTTGAGACCCATGGCTGTGGGCGAATATCCAAACTCCAGCGCACCCACATCGCACACGGGTGGCAAATTGAACTTTGTCTCGAGGATGAACTCAAGACTCTCCAGAGTGTAGAAACACGACTCTATGAAGAGCATATTATCCTCGTTTATAGATGCTGGATCGTCCAGTATTTCGAAAATGAGAGCCCACGCTCCCATCACGTGAGACGAGAGCGCCTCCTGCTTGAAGAAGAGATCCTCAACAATCAGCATTAGCGACGAGGCAAGCAGCAAGCCGTAATTTTTTGATGAAGATAGCTTGATGCGAAGCTGCTGTAGTGCAGCGTTGTGGTATTTCAAACAGAACGATGCAGGGTAAACTTTTGGTTTGTAACTGTGCAGATACAGAGCACCTGCTGCGTAGATACAGTTTCGCAGGATGCCACTATCTTCCAACAGGGACATCTTTGGCAGTATACGCGAAAACAGAGGTACGGCCGAGTAGAGATCCAGCCATACAGCAACCTGTTTCACGAAAACGTCCGCAAGCATCGACTCCACGTCATCACAGAAAAATGGATATGGACAGCGGTGTTCGTCAGCGGGATCGATATCAACCGCTCTGCAAATCGCTTCAAAAATGCGACTTTGCGATTGCATCATGGGGATACTTGGCTCATTGGATGACTTTAATAGAGACTGCGACGATGGATGAGAATGCCTTTGCAGTTTGTGATGTCTGTTATGTTTCAGGCGCTTAGATTCGATAGACCTCGTTTCATCAGAGGTTGTAGTGGCCGGTGTACTCATCGCTGGAGGCACCGAGAGGCGTGACGTGCGCAACTCAGAATTGGAGGGCCTTCCGCTGGAAGCACCAGACGCCAGTGATCTTCTCCGATGAATACGCGACGAGTGCGTTGAGGGAGCACTGAAACGTCGACTTTTGCGCGCATTGTTATCTGCTGATGACGAGCTTGGAGAGCTGTTAAGTGCAAGTTTGGTGCCGCTGCTCCCGAGGGAGGCGACGCGACCTTTACGGCGAGTGGTTGACTGCTGTGAAGTCGGTGCAACTTGTGGCGTTTCAATGCGCTGCGGGCTGGGCGCTGATGTGGTGCCAGAAGGTTGTTGTACCGTTATATGCGGCCTTGATGTGCTGTCGATAACTGTCCTATAAACATTCGGCTCTTGAAGATGAAGTGTACGATCCATTTCGTCAACTTTGAGCGGTGATTGATGCTGTTGCGGCAGCGGCTCGAGCTGTTGCTGGAATCCTAGCTCGGGCACAACGGTTGGTGTTTCAAAGTATACAGCGGGCAACTGACTCTGCAGGCCCCATGCCAGCTGGTCCAGTGAAGTGCTCGGAGGCATTGCTGATGATAGAGGCGATGGTTCTTGAACGCCAGGGTGTGAAATTTGGCTTCCCTCAGCATGAGGAAATTGTGGTCCAGAAGGGTACATTTCGGTACTGGATTGTCCATCAAATGCACCCATACCCACAGTTGGAGGGTGTTGGAAGACAGTGGGGAATGGTACGGATGGATCGTCCTGTGTTCTCGCGAATCTTGGATATGGGAAGTTATCATGTTGGGACGGGGGCTCATTGAAACTGGCGCCAGGCTGTTCAGCCTGCGTCGCAGCTGCGGCTGCTGCTGCTGTCGCTGCTGCTTGATCTGCAGAGATGCTGTGACTCAAGAATGTTGGATCCTGGGCCAATCCGGCATAGCCCATGAGACCAGCGATACCAAACTGTGTGGAATCCGGTTCGAGGAACTCGTTTTGAATTGGCAGTGGCCATTGGAAAGCGGGATAACCTCCTGGATCTGTGAATGGCTGTGTTTCATGTAAGAAATGTTGTTGTTGTTGTTGTTGTTGTTGTTGTTGTTGTTGCTGGGGATAGACATGGGAATGGAGGTGCTGGGGGTCCTGCAGATCGTTGTGAATTTCCAATTCTGGAGAAGAAGTGGGTTGGTTGAGAGAAATTTGGATATCGTTTTCATTCAGCTGATGCGAGGACGGAGTGTTGTTGGATGGGATCATTCAGGTGTGTAGACGTGAGTACTCATGGGGGTGACAGATGAGGACTGGTTTCAAGGAAGGAACGGTAATTTTTTTGGGTATCAAAGAGTTGAGCCGAGTGCTTGAAACACAGCACGGTTGTATCAGTATAGGGTAAGGTAGTTATTTGATCAATTAGTTGCAAAATGGATAACTGAGACGGTTGTAATAATTTTTTTTTCTGCCAAATGTCAATGGTCAACTTTTTTTTTCTTTCCTAAAAGATGGGAAACAGAAAAGAGCGGAACGGCATGTAGGCTGCCCTATATACGATAATGAGCACCGCTGGAGAATCTTAGTCAGGGAGCGAAGGCGAAGAGGAGACGCGGCGGGCGGCGCCACTTTGCGCAGCGTTAGCGCAGCGGTGCGTTTGGGGACACGAAGCTGTGTTCGTTTTTGTTGCTGTGCCTTTGTAGCTGTTAGCGTGCTGGGTGTGTTCGATTACTCGAGTACGGTGCCAAGGTTCTTTTGTGCAACCACCAGTGTATTGTGGAGGTGGCGGTTTATTCCTTGCCACTGCTTTCTTATCAAGAGCAAATAGAGATTATGTCCTTCTGGTTTGTGCCCATGAACATTTCCGGTTCACGTTATGTTTCCGTTTCCGGCGTCCATATCCATCTACTTTTTTCTCCGGGCCCTCTCCGCGTGCCGTTTCTCTGATGTGACGTTCCATGTATCCGTGATAATATCATATGCGCGTGACTTGCAAGGCAGAGAGAGCGGTGGGCCATGGTGGCGGGTGCTGGCTTTGGCTGTTGAAACATGAGCCCAGGACACCTACCCACAGAGCTATCGGCACGAGTATTCCGTCTCTCTTTTGAGAGAACACCCGCTAACTGACGGGGCCGGCATTTTTTTTTCTTCGCCTCTCTCTCAAGAAACAAGCATACTTGTATTTATATTTGCAATCAAAAAATAGCAGAAGTTGCTCGGGCTTTGGGCTCCGTGCTAGCGTTAAGCCAGTATTCATCTCCAAGTTAACAACAACCACAATAGTACGGCATCGGCTGCAATGCTCTTCACCTCCGTCTTCGGGGATCCACGCCGCACGGTGACTACCGCGATATGCCACTAATCTGCCAATAACAGACCGCCCATGGGCACCAAACTCAGGCACCGTACGAGAATCGTCCCGAGATGCGATGCAACTTTCCCTATTGTCACAGAGCTGGCGACGTGTATGTATGCCTGGTCACTTTTTGCCATTTCTGGAGAAGGGGCGCCCCTTCTCATGTCCCGGTGACGTCCCACTCCCAGCTTCGCCACCTGCCATATCGGCCACCCTCCCGCTCAGCAACTGCAACCGTGAAACTGCAGCCGCCCGAGCCGCACCATGCGCACAGACGCGCCTGCCACGTGCACAGCCGAGCGTGCAAGAATAACCGGGGGCTCAATTCCCATTATTGTGCCAGCGCCACAGCCGTCTAGGACATATATACATATACAGACCCCCTCCATCCACAATAGAGACTTCACTGGCCGTCTCGCTCACCGATCGGCTGTGAGCCGACAGCTGCGGCGGAATGGGTAAAACCCGGACGAGCTCTGCACTAACAAGCGCTGTACTTACAACAGAGCTGGCGGACATAATGCAAAAGCTTGACTGAATAGACATGGACAGCAAGCGGATAATGGGCGCCGAGATTGCCCCGCATGAATTGAAAAAAAAAATCAAGAAAAGCCAGCACTGGACATCGTTTTAGAGTTAGTCTCTGTCTGTGTGTTGAGTACCTCCATAGCTGACACCCACCCACATGCTAAACCCACAGCCCAGCTACAAACAAACGGAAAGGCTCTACTCTCGCTGATCCTTTCCAGATCAGTTCTTGTACCATGGTGCCCCCACCGCACCCACTTCGTCTAAACCTGCCTTATCCCCAGCACACGCCCACCACACAATAGGACGGGACCCAGCCGAGAAAGGAAGAACCATCATCCGAGGCACGTGATCCGTCTAGTTGGTAGTACATCTGGAGGAAAAACAGATAAGCGCAACAAAAAACCACACCACGCCTCTTTCAGCGTGCCTCATCGATCAAACTCCGCCCAATCATGGCTTTTGCCCTCGGCTGAAGAATATGTCGCGCCATAATACAGACGTGTGGATGCTCCCGGGGCAACTCAGTCTAATTCACCGGATCGGCATCTAGGCGTCTAGCGCGTCTCGCAGGCGTACGATCGACGCGTCGATGCGTCGCTGTGTGACCCGCGCAGCTCCCTGCGTATGATACCCATTTTAGAAACTCTGAGATTTTGTTCGATGCCCACAGGTCACCATAAACAACTTGAATAATATAAATGTATTCAATAACAACCGTTCTATCTGGTTTATCCAAAAATCTAAAATTCAAGAAATTTAGTGCTGTATTGGTAACGTGTTATATTTTTGCCCCCCCTTTTTTGTTAACGGTTTGCGTCGTTCTGGTCGGAAACCGCCAAAAGGACAAACGATCTCTCCAGTTTTACACTTTGTAAAATTCAGCAACCAAATAGCGAAAAGAAAAGTGCCAATATGCTACAAAGGTTGCTTTTTTGATATATGTCTGCACAAGTTCACTTATTCTTTTGTACATGTGCGGTTTTAAAAAAATTGACAACTTCATCCAATGATGCTCTTACCCCCACAATCCTCCAACAGGAAACTAAGAAAAAAAACACACACCACAAAGCACCTTCCCACTCCTCGATCTGCAATTTTACACAAGAAATCGACAATGTGATATTTTTCCAAATAATTTGTATTCTTTTCCCGGAATTCTACAAGTGACCTACCTGATGCTTTTAATCAGCAGAACCACAATATACCGGTTGATGAATCACCGGTAGGTTCTGTACCACGAGACCTTCACACCACATCTTTCGCCTTACGACACACGTCAGTTGAACAAGATCAGTTGTAGTACTGGATTTGGTAGATTTACAGTCATTCGGCCAATCTGGCACCCTTCCCCTCTACCTCCCACTACATTGCGACTTCTAGTCAGTCACAAAGATCTCTAACCGACCAAAACCCAAGGGCATGCTCTACAGAAACGATCCACTCAGTATATTGTGATGACATATGTGCTTTCCATCAATTGCAATGATGCCCCTGGGCGGCGTGGTATCACACACACCCTGCTCGCTGGGGTACCTTTTCGTGCCTATTCGGCTCAAAAGCGCGAATGGAATCACCTCAATATCTCCCCACAGAAGAAGCCAGTAAACAGCAAGCGGTATTGCCCCCTTTTTTTAACCATCCATCTTAGCTCCGTTCTTGGAGATTGATTATTGTCCCCTGTCTGCGTTTACCCTTTCATCAAGGCGCACCATTACGTCTTGATTTGTTTTTGGCAATTTCTTTTCTACTTGTTCGAGCCTGCGCATTACTCATTTTTTTCCTTCTTGTGAATACTTGGCAGCTTTCATGATGGCTCCCAGAACTAACAATTCATTTAATGATGTGCTATAATTCCCGAGAAGGTGAAGAGGGCGATGCAGAGAAACAATCGTAGGACTAATAGTAGATGCGTACATCTCGGCTAAGACGATGGATGAGGGTCGTACAATAATCGACCATTTGATGAGAGACTCTCTCTGCTTCTCTTGCTCGCAACACTCGCCGCCCGATCCTCTTTAATTTTTTGAAACACCACAGTCTATTATTCATGTTTTTAGTACTCTGAAACGGTATACTTTGAGCTTTCTGATATTATTGGTAACGTATTGCCCGCGCGGTGAAGCTTTCAGGTATGCCTGTGTACAACTTCATACCCGAAATCTACAGGCTCAACGCTAAGCATGGCCAAAAAACCCAACAGAAACAACAACAAATGAGGTTGGTACAGAGCTGTGTCTTTTCTATAATATCTTAGTGTAACCTTTCTTATGCCTGGAGCGTCAATTGGACATCATGGCCCACGGGACGTCTCACTTGCTCACTACGTTCATACAGGAAAACTCCCTCAACCACAGCTGGCGATGAAAAGCACACAGAAATACAATACAACAGCCAAGCAAATACTTAGAAGGAACAAGAAGAAACAAAGAAGACTTCTCCTTGTCAACTGGGAGTTCGTGATGACCAATGTAGGCCAACTGATAGAGATAGACAGTACACAACCACCTCAAAGCTGAAACTTCAACTGAGCCTTTATTGAACAACGTTTTCCTAGCCACAGATGGAGAGGAAAAAATAGATCCATCCAAACAAGATGAAATCCAATAACCCACGTCAATGCGCTACACACTAGTCTCGACCACAGACCTTTGCCATGGTGAGCAATAGTCCAGAAGAGCCGATACAAAAGCACGAGCGTCTCCGTCGTTGTACAAAAAGCCCAAGCACTTGGATCGGGTTTAGCAATCAGGCAGATACACTGGCATGCTTGGCACTAGCCCAGGTAAGGCGGGTTTAGAATAGCGCAGTTGACTCGTAGAGACGTAGCCCCCATGGAGAAGGCGATCATAGACAACAAATCCCCAAGCAAGGTCGTAGACCACGAAAATGGGAGAGCCGGTGGCGACTCTGGACTACAAGCTACACAAGATTTTACATACTCAGCGGGAACCCTTCAGCGGCGTAGCTACCGGAGCTGTGATTTGTAGATAGTCGATAAACATACGACTTTGATGTGCTCCTGCATGAGGGGCGGGAGAGTGTCCAGTGAGTTGCGCCGTCGACAGGAGACGGCGCTCGTGGATATTATTTTTATTTAATTTGGTCGGGCGTGTCATGAGGGGACGAGATGGTGATGTTTGCGGGCTGTCTGGGACTACTCTCGCGCGTATATACAGTCGACGGATCATTTGGTGGTCCATCCCAGGGGTCATTTTAATAACAACAAGCCCGGTACTCGTCCATTCAAACACAGCAAATGTGTCCTGAGACCATCTTGTCTTTTTACTGAGCTGTATCGATGGTGTAAGGGCAGCGGGTGCATAGAAAATCGAGAGAAACCTCGGTCCTGCTCTGTGCCCTATTACTCTACTTTCACAAACCCATACCCAGAAAAAAAAAACTCAACGTTACACACACCAGCGAAGAACATAACTGTCTTTTTTTTTTTTGAAATGCTCAACAACCGGCTTACAGGGCAAAAATTACAGGTTCAACAGCCATAGAGGGGGACCTGAGTATTAACGAGCAAGGACGAACAGGGCCGGATAAGCTCTCCCCGAAAATGCGCGGACAACTGCAAATACCCCCCAGGAAACACAAGACCAAAGCAACTTTTAGTCTTCCACGTATCTAGAGAAGCTGGTCAATACAATGTTGAAGATAGTTGCAAAAACGGCTTTGCCGGGAGTGTGTATGTAGGTCTCCAGAAGTCTTTCGCTTTTCCATTCACCATAGTACAATATCCTCTTAAGGGAGCTATGATGGACAAGTCGCTGCCACACTAACATATTCTGTTGTTGAGAAATCGATTCGGAACATGCTTTTGAAGACCAAACGTTAGGAACAGTCACTGTTGAGGGAAATGGGACTGTTTATTTTTTGCGTCGACGCAGAAACGTGAAACCTAAGAACAACCTCCAGGAATGTATACAACTACGAGTAATCAAACAAGAACCAACTGAAAACACATAAAAAGTATTTTGACGATAAGAAATACACTTTTAACAAGTTTTTGCTTTTAGTTTGAAGGCTTCCGAGTCCCTGTTGGCGGTTCTTCGTTCGTTGGTCGGGTCCAGGTTTAACAACTCACTTCACACCCTCGAACATATGGGGGCAAAACAAAGACTATCCACTCATATCAGCTTTGAATCATGTCGAGAGATCTTTACTATCCCCTGTTCTAAAACTTGCAGACTGATTGAAGCTTTCACAAAGCGCTGGTGACGAGCTATCCTTAGCGGACGTCTTAAAGCCGTGATTGTCAGCAGCATTAATCAATGACAAGAAGTACAGTCATCCTCAAGAAGCAAAATCAAAGTACAAAAATCTCCAAAAATTCCTTCTGAGAAAACCACCCGAGATTTGTTCCACAACGGTGGAGGAAGTACGAACCAGCGACGACTTCCTCTCTCCTTCTAAGAGTACGTTTCCATCTAGCACGCGGCCGCAAAATTCACGAGCAACCATTGGGTTGCTGCGAGTGTCTTTTAAATTGTTCTCAGCAAATAAACCTCCTCTGTTGTCCAATGATATTGCTTCTTTGTTGTACAGTTGCATTCCGTTGACGTTTCCGGCCCTCACCGAGAACACATCAAAAGCCCCTTTTACCTGCACAACACGGTGCATCAAAAAAACAAAGGAGCGAGCAACGTCGAAATATGAATATCTTGCCCCGATTGTGCTTGTACGGTGGATTCAAATATTTCTAAGGCGTGGTGGACGCAGGAGTCCCCCGGGTCTGGCTTCCCTGAAGTCGAACTACAGTTACTACGCGCACAGGGATCCCTACAAGCAGCTAACAAAACAGCCTAGCAGGCTGATCATTAAGAGCTTAATATTCATACGCAACTATACAGCTGCTTTGTGCAGCTACATGGAAGATACCTCACTGGAAGCTAGCTCTACGACTCCCAACTTGCCACGCCCACCAAAGCAAACAGCATCCACACCCAACAATCCACCATTACTTTTTGAAATCCTGTTTTTTTTTTTTTTTTTTTCTTTCAGAATAGTGAGCCAAATGTCCTAGAGAAACAGTTGTCAATTCATGTGGGGATCAATCGGGTGCGGCTGTCTACAGAATGGCGTTGTTCCTCGCCGTTCGTCTCACCCGCACCCCCCACGATCCCCTGAGTGACAACACGCTTGATTTTTTTATGCTTTGACGGATCAAGCGCGAGAACTTTCTGTAACCTAATCAGATCGAGTCTCTTTTCAATCCTGCGTCTCTGCCACTTGAGCGGCAACACAGGCAGATATCCGTGCCTCTCCTCGAACATGAGCGCATACATCGCGGCAATCACAACGACCCAGTACACAATATAGGCACACACGGAGCCGTACGTTGCCGAGTTGGTCCATCCCAGAATCGCAGAGAACACCATCCACCCACCGTCTATCTCACCGTTGCAGCAGTTAACGTGCCACACCGAGTGCGTGATATCGTACGACCCTGGTCCCGAACCCACCTCAGACATGTCCTGTCCGCCACAGTTGTCGATATACCGCTGCAGCTCAAACTGCCACACACCCTTGGAGAATAACCCCGCTGCAACGAGGTACAGGAAACACGTGGACACAACGAGGAAAATTTTTAGGGAGAACGTGTGTCCGCTGCGGTATAGCACAATGCCCACGCCCACGCCGACGCACACCCCAACGAGCGCCGCCAGTGGGATCGAGGTCGGCGGCTGGTCCACGCCCACACCGCCAACGAACACGACGGCCTCCATTCCCTCTCGCAGCGTCGTGATGAACGGTAGGAAGAACATGGCGTACTTCTCGCTGAACCGCACCAACCGGTTGCCTTCGTTCTCGATTTTGTCAACAACAGAGTTCCCCGAGTGCGCCCGATACCGCTCGTGCTCTGCATCGTGTGCCAGTAGCAGCTTTGACAGCTTTACCTTCCATTTCTCAGTCATCTTGCTGAGCCGCAGCATGCTTAGTCCCATTGCCGAGATGATCACCGACGCGAGAATGCTGAACGTAGCCTCCCAGTAGTGCTCCGTGAGCGACCACAGATCCGTGCCTATCATCCTGAAGATGAGGATGAACGACCCCCCGATCAAGAGACACAGGAACAGGCCCAGTGCCGCGCCAAGCCAAACCTGTAGGCGAAGCTTCCCGTACAGCTTCCTCTGGACAGCGTCGTTTTCTGAGCGCAACGCATCTGAGTCGTCACCCTCGCCCGATTCCTCGGCGGCACGCTCCTCAGAGAGCGGCTCATATCCTTTGCTGTCCCTGACGTTGAAACTCTGGTCCAGGAACGCAAGCAGAACGGATATGATGATTGCAGATTCCAGCGTCTCGCGCAGAATAATGAAGAAAATCTGAACGGAAAAATAATCCTGCCACATCTCTATATCTGGATGGTGCGAGCTGAGCCTTTTGCAAGTGGAGGCGAGAAGAGAACACGAGTTTGAAGAAATATAAACTGGGCCTTTAAGCCCCTCAAGGTACCGATCGAATCGATAACTCCACGCATTGTGGCGGCCGATGCGAGCGACGCGACGGTAGCCGCGGCCAATTAGTTACCCGGTTTTTGTCTGGTTTTCTCACGCTTTTGTGGAAGCTCAAGCTGAACGATATGTATTTCCCCAACAAGAGCTTGAAACCCAGTGATGATGATGATGACGCTGATGATGAGGGCAGCGATATTTCGTCGTGGTGCGTAGTATGACCCGGCCTGTTGATAGTTGCTTTTCTTCATCGTGAAGCCTCGACGCTTTTGATGCCACCCGCGAATGGTGGCGCCTCTCTAAAGGTGTCTGGTTTTGTGGTACTTGGCGCATGGTATGAACTGATCTGACCTGCACGGCTACCTTTTGTGGTTGGTGAGATGTTGAATTCACACATGTTTGTACTTCTATATGGATCTTATTTACCGTTTGTCGTTACTGATGGTTGACTTGCATCAAGGACGGTGAGGGGTGCCTGGTTTGCGTTTCAGCGTCTTGTGCGCTGTGTTCAAAACACAGGCTCACTGGGAAATGCGAACAGTGAGATGTGTTTTCTACTGTGAGCTCACGAATTGCGGAGTCCCCGAATATGAGTACTTATTTATCTCGCCGTGTGTGCATGCCTGAAAGAGACTTTTTCGCATGTCCTCTGATGTACTCGGTCAAGATGATAGACTGGACGCGCAGGACTCGAACAGCAGTGAGTGGACCGTCCAAGAAACACTCGGAAATGTTCTCTGGTTATCTCTTCTCTTATTTGCCCCATTATTTGCCTTCATGGTAACTCCCAAGGATGCGTCTGCGACGCGACTCGTCTGGGTTACCCTCTCTTTGCGCGTCGCTGCAGATGGATAACACTGTTTTCGTTGCACGACATTTGAGGCTTGAACAATCGTACAGACGCCGAATCCAATCTCTCTTTCTTATTTTTTCCTGCTTTGTTGTCCGTCACGTTCTCCTCTGCAGTTATGTCGCAGGATCTTGCGATGCAGGGTACGGCGTCCGCGGTGGCCTCGGGCACGACCACTCCTGTGGTCAGTGCTGGACCCGGCACCTTTTCAGGCATGAGCAAGATGACTGACTATACGATATTGAACGACCTCGGCCAGGGAACTTTTGGGTATGTTGTTTGTTTTCAATACGTCTTTTACGTGTTCCATTTCTAACTTTTCAACTAGTGTTGTTTCGAAAGCGAGGCAGAAGAAGTCGAATAAGCTGGTGGCACTCAAGAAGCTCATTCTCCATGACAGCAAAGACGGCTTCCCAATAACGGCATTTCGTGAAGTTGTCATCATGAAGAAGCTAAAACACAAAAACGTTCTGCCGCTTGTTGATATGGTGCACGAGAACAGTGATATTATGGGCAAATCGCCGGGCTCATTCTACACGGTGACCCCATACATATCGTCTGACCTCAGTGGATTACTCAACAACCCTAGAGTGGAACTGGAGATCCCACATATCAAATGCATAATGATACAACTGCTCAGTGGAATAGATTATATCCACCAGCAGAATTTCCTGCATAGAGACATTAAAGCGGCAAATATACTGCTGGATTACTATGGTGTTCTGAAGATTGCCGACTTTGGTCTAGCAAGGCTCTACCATGGTGCACCCCCGAAACTATACAAGGGACCGGGTGGGGGAAAGGTTGAATATACTGGGTTGGTGGTCACTCGGTGGTATAGGCCGCCGGAATTGATCTTGGGCGAGAAGAAGTACACCACATCGGTTGACATGTGGGGGGTTGGCTGTGTCTTTGGGGAGCTGTTCAAGAAGAAACCCATCTTGGATGGAGAGTCTGACACGCAACAGGGCCACCTGATTTTTCAGCTGGTTGGGCCACCCACGAGCCACTCAATGCCGGGGTTCGACAAGCTTCCCGGAAATGGCGTTACGATCAACCCCATGACCAAGAGGACCCTCGAGGACGAGTACAGGTTCCTGGGCCCTGAGGGATGCTCGCTGCTATCAGGACTACTCAGGCTCGATCCATTACGCAGACTCAATGCGCTAGATGCCCTCAATCATGAGTACTTCACGATAAGACCCCTTCCATGCACGCCGGCTAATCTGCCCAAATTTGAGGAGAGTCACGAGTCAGATCTAAAGAAGTACAGGGCAGAGAAGAAGCTCAAAAAGGAGCAAGCGCCAGCCATGAACCGCGCCACAAACAACAGCTTGAATCACAGCAATTACGGGTCAACAGCTGGCCCCAAGCCCGCCGAAATTAGAAACCCACGCAGGCCTGAATTGCCCAGAGACTACAGAGATGTACACATGCCCGCCAAGCCGCCAACTGGGCCCCGGCGACAGGAGCTCCCAACAGGGCCTCGGCGGCAGCATGACCACCGGTTCAGAGACACGCATTTCCAAAGGGCGAGAAGAGACAATGACGTGAATGGGTTTTATGGTGCTCCGGATGACAGGCGGTACCCGAGGGCCCCACCGACATTGCCTCCTCGAGGGCCACCACCACCCCAGTTGCCTGATCGTCTTCCTCCGGACGCGAGCGGGGTGGCACCCAACGCGCTGAGCAGTCGGTACCGTGAAGAGAAAAGTCCATCGAAGAAGCAATCGTATTCGTCCTTATATGGAACAGATCTGCCCACGTCGCGTCCGCCGCCTCATGCCACAGGACCACCGTACTCTGCCCCGCCGCATGCAAAGGAGCAGCCGAAGGAGCCTACGAAGGAGGGCAATGGCGGGTCATCGCTGCAGCAGGACAAACGTGTCAGTAGAGATGAGCCAGGGAATGGACACCCCAGCAAGCGATCTCGGTTTTCGAATGAGGTGCTTGAGGGTGCGAATTCTTCAATGTACAGTAGGAGGAGATGATGATAATGATGATGACGTTGTTTATTATATTTGTATCCTACCCTTCCTTGTCATTATATCTTGTATGTACACGGTGAACAAACCGAAAAAAAAACAAAACAACGAATTCACCTGGGGGAACCCTTGCGCATCAGTGGCCCGCGGATGTTGTCCCCCATCATTGTGACATGCTGCAGTTTGTTGAGACGGCGAATAGCGAACCCAAACAGACCTGCACATGTTATTGTTGTCCCAGTCACGATGATGAAGAACCAGTGGTCCGACTCTTCGACAAAGTTCTCCAGGTTCATGCCGTAGATCGCGGCAAGGTACAGCAGCGAGCCGAAGCTGAGCAAACCCACGGAGAACCGCAGTCCCAGGAGCATAAGCTGGTTCCGGTTCGCATCAAGGATGATGTTGATGATCTCCTCCGTGGTGCGGATATCCGAGATGGACGCCTCGGCCGTCTGTACGATCTCATCGCAGTGCTTGTAGTACGATTCAAGAAGCATCTCCACCTCCTGGTGATCGTGATTATGCCGCGGGGTGCCCTGCTGCTTCTCCGTCAGGTACAGCGCCGCGAGGTCCTCGTCATTATCCAGCAGCTCGTCCAGCAAGTCACGGATCAGCGTGGCCTTCTGCTGGAACTGCGACAGCTTCTTGGACTGCACAAGCAGGTACCGCAGCTTTGCGCGGTCGATGTGGTCTTCGAGCTCGCTCAAGACGCCTTTGACCACCGTCACGTGGACGCGCATCTCTGAGTAGAGGTTCGACATCACCGAGATGAAGATGGCCTCGAGCGCCCGGATCTCGTACGGCAGGTGTGCCACGTGCGTTGCCGTTTTCAGTTTCGTCTCCAGGTCCGTTATGAAGAGCGAGTTGGCGTGCGAGTCCGCGGACCTGTGGTTGAACAGCACGACGGAGTCGGCCTTTATCAGTGCCTTGATGTGCAGGACGTTCAGCAGCACAGAGTGCTCGCGGATCAGAATCGACGGCACGATGTCGTCGTAGCCCTTGTCTATCTTGCGTAGGTCCCGCGGCAGCAGGTCGTGCTTCAGTATGAGCTCCGACTTCTTCACGTCGGACGCGATGTTCGTGGTGTTCCCGTGCCGGTCAAGTACCAGACACCGCATGAAGCTGCCGCCCGCAGCGCTCGTGCTCTTCTGTACAAGGTTTTTCGTGAGCAGGATCTTATTGTAGTCCTGCTGCGAGAGCTTGCCGTACGTTCTGGGGCGAGATACCCGCGGGGTGTGGGGCGTGGTAAACAGCGAGTGAAGCAGATTAGGTCGCACGGGTCGCCGTATCATTGAGCAGATCATTGCGTGGATATTAATCGGAACTCGGAGCTTTAAACAAATCCAACTCAGTGGTAGTAATCAAATAGTATTTTGCTCCACAAGCGCAAAACCAAGATGGCGATGAGAGAGACTCGCGCGTCGTAACCGGGTAACTTACGCGTCGCGGGTTTGTTTACGCTCCGAAGATGGAGAGTCTTCGATCTCATTCCTGGGGAACTTTTGTCTAACCGTCTTCTTCCGCTCCACGATTGGCTTTCTTGCTCTCATGTACATAAGATAATTATGGTGTCGTCGCAGAGGATTTACTCAGCAGACCAGTTTGAGCTGCACGAGCAGCTCGGGAGGGGTGCGTTTGGCGTCGTGTACAAGGCCATAGACACGGTAACACACACGGAGGTGGCTATAAAGCAAATAGACCTGGAGTCGTCGGACGAGATCAACGAGATCCAGCAGGAGATAGCAATTCTTGCTGCTTGCAACAACGAGAACGTCACGAAGTACCACGGATGTTTTCTCAAAGGATACAAGCTCTGGATCATAATGGAGTACTTGGGGGGCGGATCGTGCTCTGATCTGCTTGCGGCGGGTCCCTTTGACGAGCCAACCATCGCGGTGCTGTGCCACGAGCTGCTCAATGCTCTGACTTATCTCCACGAGTCGGGAAAAATACACAGAGACATCAAGGCCGCCAATGTGCTCGTCAGCACCAAGGGCGACGTTAAGATTGCCGATTTTGGTGTTGCGACGCAGCTCTCGAACAACCTCTCGCGCCGGAACACATTCGTGGGCACCCCGTACTGGATGCCGCCCGAGGTGATCCAGCACAGAGACTACAACTACAAGGCCGACATATGGTCGCTTGGCATCACTGCGATCGAGTTCGCATACGGGAAACCGCCGCTTTCCGAGTTCCATCCGTTTGACGTGTTGTTCAAGATTGCAGACGAGGAGCCACCTTCTTTGGGATCTGGATTCTCGGCTGAGTTCAACGACTTTGTGAATCGGTGCCTGCAGAAAGACCCCAAAGCGCGGCCCAGCGCAAAGAGCTTGCTCAAGCACAAGTTTATGAAGAAAGCTAAAACTGCTGGCAAAGAGGGGATAGTCAACCTGGTTCAGAAGAAGATCAGGTGGGATCTGGAGACAGGTAATAGCACAAAGAGGTACTATGTGCCTACTGCATCGTCAACGTCGATTGGCAGCGACAGCACAGACATGTCGATTGGGTTTGACTTGGGGACGGTCACAGTGGCCCAGGAGCGGCCGCCGCCCACTGACGACGCAACATTGAAGGAGAACCGCAATATTGTCAACATCCACAGCAATACCTCAACACTCAAAGAGGAGACGGCAAAGTCAAAGTTGAACACTTATGACACGCAATGGAAAACGAAGCACGACTTGAACAGCATACTTAACCAATCATTCAACAAGGTGGCTGCGAAAAACAACCTAACGACCTACCAGTACGACAACCTTGTGAACTTCAAGACCAATTTCATATCGTCGTCGATTATCGATCCAGACACAGAGAACCAGGAAGTATTTGTGAAATATTTTAGACTCTTTCTGAAGAAACTGATGAAATCTGCAAACACAGATCTCAAGGAGAAGCTACTGCCGCGGCATTTTTTCGAGATGGAGCGGGAGCTGTCGACCCATAAGGACACGCAGGCAAGAACTGAGAGTGGCGTTCAGCCCAGAGACGATATTGAGGAGCTGTTGCTGACCAGATGGGCGGAAGGCGTTCTCGAGCGGTGGTCAGAATGAGCCGCGAGCCGGGTATGCGGGAGTATGCGGGAGTATGTAAGCTGCGGGAATGCAGTACGCAGGGCGCACGTGGGCAGGGCGTGCGGCGTATGGTTTCCCGGGCAATGAGGTGTGGTCCATAAATGTGTATTTGCCCTTCTGGGAAACCAGCAGCCGTCCGGCGTCTGCGCGCCGACACTGTCACCATCTGCGAGACCGTAGTTCAGTGTTAGACGGGGGCATCGCGATGCCCCCCGCCCTGGCAGACCCGCGGCTCTAAAGTCGCGTTCAACGTCGTTTGCCCCTTCCCGCAAGCCTCGGCAAGCTACCTTGCTTCTATGCTTTTGCTTCTCGCTAGCTCTCCTCGACGCATCGAAACCGATATAATACAATACGCACTTTTTCTGCTTCCGAATATCCACAAATTCACGGATTCGTCCAAATGCGGAATTTTCCGTCTCGAGACGCGAGCGTCGTCTCATGGTTGGGCAAAGTAAAAGGGCTACATTCCAGACTTTTTTCAGCGTATATACGGCTGAATAAAATTATGTAAATTATATTAAATGACTCTGATGGTGGGGTGGTATTATATGTATGGGGATGGCTAGGTTTATCGAGTGTTTTGATCAGAAAGCGGGACTGGTGGCAAAAAACACAGTTTCTGTCTCTGTCTCGTGGTGTCTTTGGCAAGAGCAATAGTAGCTTGATTCATGGCAGTTGCTCACCAGAGTCACTCATCCCACTCAGTGGTACTGCTTCGCTCTGGTTCTCCAGACACGTTGTATCAGTGCTCTGTGATGTCTCTCTTGCGATTGTCCTGGGAACGAGCTTGTCAGTGACCCCGTAGCGATACCTGCCAGGCTGAGGCTCCGTGAGACCAACAGATACACGCTCGAACCTCACGGCCACCCCGCGGTCGCCGATCGAGCGCGTCGAACTACCCTCTGCATTTGCACCATCGTAAAACCAGTCGACAGGGTACACATCACCGCGACCACGGCGATACCGGCTCACGGAACCAACCCAGAGGGATGTAAGCAGCCAGAGCACTGCCGCCACGGTGAGGGCACGACAAATATGCTGTGTACACACGGGGCCTCCGGGCAACGTATGGAACCCGATCTTGTAGTCAAACTCTACATAGTCTCCAAGAAGCTGCTGCACCTGCGCCAGGTACGCTCCCTTGTCTGCGCCCTCCAGAAGAGGCAGCATAAATCCGCCTAGACCCCGGTTGCTATCTGGTCCTATGTCGGTGAAGAATGATTCCAGGGGTCGTTTCCCAGTATATGCCACGCGTGAAATTTCAACGTGGTAGTCGTAAGTATAATAAAAGAGCGAACTTGTGCTCTGGGTGCCAAATTTCCGTCCAACGATGATTCTCTTGCCTATGCCTGCCTGAAAATAGTTGAGAGATGCAAAGCCAGATGTGTCTTGAGACAGAAGGCGCACTGCGTTTTCGATATGTTCGGAGGTAACGTTGAGGTGCCTGTACACGAACAGCTCGTCCTCTCTGGCATTTGAGGAGAGTGACACATAGTTGATTGTTGAGCCAGTGGTTTCAAAGCCCTCTATCAGCCGGTGCATGGCTCTTCCGAGTTGCTCAAGCCCTTCAGTGCTGGCCTGCTGCGAGAAGTATTCCACATTTGCAATCTTCAGTGAAGTGAGCCGCAGCTCATTGGTTTGATTATTGCCAAATCCGAATATATAGCTTGATCCCTTGGATGTGGTTGTGCCTGGGGCAGAGAGAGAAACTGGCGACATGACCTCCTTACCGTTTGACATCAGACCCGTTGCTCCGACATAATCACCGAAACCAGAACAGTTGCAGTACATCTTGGGCCCAACGAGAGGTCTGTTTCCAACCGAGGTCATCCAGTTCCGTGGGTCGGTCTGAGAATGAAGCGGATAATAGCTCATTTCCCCGATAGAGCACCAGCAACTTTCGTCCTGACCAAGAAGCTCGTCTTGGTTTGTAAACTCGTCGAGCAAAAACTCCCCCTGGCTCACGTCACTGACAGCCTCACCAAAGAGTGAGATGGAAGAAGTCACCCCGGCCACCACGTGCGCGGACATGTTGCCTATATCTTCTGCCTGTGAAATAAGCGCGTCTTTCTGGGAAATATGCCACCGGTGTCTAGTGCCGTCAATGCCAAAGTTGATGAGCGCAGTCATGAATGAAGACACACCTAGGAGACACAGCCCAAATGCGGCCATGAGTGTGAGCCGAAGCCACGTTGCTCCAGGACCGGATCGGGCTCGAGACGAAGGGCGTTGCTTGAGCAGACTATTGAGCTCGGTAGAACTGCCGTACTGCCATCGGTCATTTTCCTGCTCAAGAGTGTCCATGAACTCCCGTTCAACTTGCTTATGACTTCGTTCTCTGCAGATGACTCGCACAAGCCCGCCCACAGAAGTGAAGTAGTCGGCAGCTATTCTGAGGATGGGGAACGCAAAGGAGAGCACATGGAGCAGGTTGAAGAGGGTAGCTGTAGCGAGCGCGCCAGTGAGGGCTAGGAGAACCTGGTACTGTGCCTGTGGTAACAGGCCATTACTGGCTATTATCCAGACTGTCTCGAGCATGGCGTCTGCTGAGAGGATGAAGAAGAAGAAGAAAGGGGGAAGGGGAGAGGGAGACCTGTCCAACTTCATCTAAGGGTCTCGTATTCGCTTCCCGCACTTGAAGCCCCTTGCAGAACCTTAAAATACAAGCCCCGCTGATCGTTGATTTTTTATATTCTTGTCCTCATTGACAGGCGCAACTAGTAGTGCCTACTTGACGACTCAGGGAGACAGTGCAAACAAAGGGATCCTACAATTATCTCGCTGGGCATGAGCATCGGCTCCTCGTCCTTCTCCAAGCCGTCTCATCTTGTTGTCTCGCCTCAAAGCGTCTCGATCTGAACGTGGACGAGGGTCATCCCGTTTCCGTAATTAGAAGCACATCGCGTGAGTTGAGAGCTCTGGGCGAGCTCTGGGCGAGGACAACAACGCCGCGGCTGCAATTCTTACCCTCCATTCCGGGGATTGCAAGTCCTATTTATATATTGTCCATCACGTATTTATTCCTATATCCACGTACTAGACTTTACACCGCGTAGAAAGTAACACCCCGGCAGTGCGGAGAGCCCGCCTGGACCCTGGGACAAAATCACTACTCTTGGGGCAGCACAGCCTTGGATCACCTCACGTGAGAACCCGACATCTCGTACCGGCAGCCTCTACTCTCTCACTTTTGTTTATTCATCTGTCTGACTATTTACTAAAGCGTCTACTTCACAAAATGTCTCATGTCAGGTCCAGCCCGCCGAGCCGGTCCTGAAGTTCCCTGATATGGCTTCCGTGTGCTGTTCCTGTTCCTGTTCCTGCTCCCGATCCAGCACTGGGCCCAGATCCCGACCCCAATCTCGATCCCGATCCACCAAGGGGCTTTGGCTTGCTGGGCTTCGGCGGTGCGGGTTTCTTCTTTGTCTCAGGAGAAGCCTCGACCGCAGTCACGCTATGGCCCCGGAGGAGGTCTGGCTTGGGCGGCTTGCCCAGCTTTGCAGGCTTGGGAGGCGGATGTTTCTTCTCCACTCCGCTTGGAGACTCATGAATAGGTGTAGCTGGTGCCCATGGCTCGGGCTCAGACTCGGCAGCGACGGGCTGCTGTTGAGAGAACGACTTCAGCTTTGTTGGTTTTGGAGGCGCGTGTTTCTTACTTGCAACAGTCGACACAGACGACGTCGTAGACAGGGATGGTCGCGCTCCCGGAGGAGTAGAATAAGCACCAGGAGTAGTGGCCACAGGCGGTGGCGTTACTGGTGGCCGCGCCGCTGCCGGTCTCTCCATCGCATGGTAGGTCTTTGGAGGAGGCGGGAGCTTGGAAATATCCACCAGCGAAACCTTTCTGGGTCCTTCAGCTGGTGCAGGAGACGCCACGGGCGATCTAGACGGCGTACTGGTGGCGTCAGAGCCCGTGTTCACGCGCCGAGGCAGCGCTCCGGGTGGAGCCCCTGTGGCAGATTTCGCAGACACATCGCTAGTCGCGGAACCTGCGCGCCCCACGGGCTTGGGCGAAAAGCCAGGCACATTTTCATGCCTGATGGCGGCGATCCGCGCCTGCCGTGCCTTCTCCTGCTCCAGCTGCTGCTGCTCCGTAGCGGATCTGAACGGCTTAGGCGGCGCGGGGCCAAACTTGGTAATGTCAAAGTCCATCAGGTTCGTCTTGAATGTTGGCTCCTTGGGAGGCTCTGGCTCGTTCGGATTCACCGCAGCGATAGAGCCAGGCAAACTGGTTGGGGGCGCTCCTACAGCCGTTGGAGCACTCGTGTACGCTGGAGGAGGAGGACCCACAAAACTGCCACCCATGGCGGGAGCCGGTTCAGGCGACATCACGGGCATTGGGGCCCGCTGAGGTAGTCCAGGCTGGGGAGCAACTATGCCCGTAGGAACAGGACTAGCGAGGCCCTGTCTTGGAGGCAGAGGAACAGGGGATCTCACGTACGGCTGAGGAGCCTGCTGGAACTGCGGCTGCTGCTGCGCTGGCTGTGGTTGCTCCGTCTGTTGAGAGTTTGCCTGTGCGGTCGCTGAGTAGTAAGGATTACCATAGTTCAACTCTGGCTGCGCAGGTTGCTCCTGTGTGTATGACTGCTGAGTCTGCACAGGTGGCTGTTGTGGGTACTGCTGTTGCTGCTGTGCGTAAGACTGCTGAGCTTGCACAGGTGGCTGCTGTGGGTACTGCTGTTGCTGCTGTTGTGGCGGGGGCTGGATTTGTGGTGACTGCTGCTGTTGCTGGGAGGCTCCGTTTTGTGCCTCCGTGAGGTACGGTTTCACCATGCCCCCGAACTGGCTCAGCTGCTGATATGTAACCAAAGGTTTCTCTTCCTGACCCTGCTGGCCCTGCTGGCCCTGCTGATTTCCTCCAAAACTAGCCGCAAATGCTCCTGCCTGTTTCAGCTGGGATGATGAAATCCCTTGTTGCTGTTGCTGTTGCTGTTGCCCATTTTCTGCAGTCTGGGGCGCAAAAGACGCGAGAAGCGACCCGGCCTGTTTCATTTGTGACATTGTGATTCCACCAGGCTGCTGAGGGGACGCCTGCTGGACCGCCTGGCCATATTGCTGTGGAGCCTCAGGAGATGGTTGAGCAGGAACCGGCTGACCCCACTGCTGCGGCGGCTGCGGCTGCGGTGGTTGTGGTTGTGGTTGTGGTTGTGGTTCATACTGCGGTACCTGTTGAGTCTGCTGCTGGCCCCACTGCTGAGATGGCAATTGTTGGGGTGGAGCAGGTTGAGTCTGTTGCAACGGCTGGGCCCATTGCTGTTGCGGCACCGGCTGAGACGGATTCGCTTGTTGAGCAGGCGGCGTCCACTGCTGTTGCGGAGGCTGTTGCGGAGGCTGTTGCGGAGGCTGTTGCGTCTGCTGCTGGGGTGCGGCCCATTGCTGTGGAGCTAGTGGTTGGGGTAGAGGACGTTGAGGCTGTTGTGTTTGCTGCGGCTGCTGCACAGGCTGCTGCACAGACTGAACTGGCTGCGCGGGAGGAGCCCATTGCTGCTGCGGCAGCGGCTGAGGTAGAGTGGCCTGCTGGGCTTGCGGGGCCCACTTTTGAGCAGGCTGAGGCTGCGGCTGCGACTGGTACTGTTGAGGCTGGGCGTACTGTTGCTGAGGAACCTGCTGTGGTTGGTAAGGTTGCGGCTGAGCATACGTAGAGCCTGCCGGTGGCCCATACTGTTGTTGTTGATGCTGCTCCTGCCCATATGGCGGAGGAACTGCCGCTGGTTGGGCGTATTGCTGTTGTTGCTGGGGTAGCGGCGAAGCCACGGCGCTCCCGACAGGCATCGTCGGCACGTTCCGCGAAGGAGGCGCGGGAAATGAGTGTGGGTTCTGCAGCGTGTTCAGCGGCCGGACTCCTTCAGGTTCTTGTTCCTCCTCGGCCGGATCTGAAGAGCTCTTGTTCCTGTTCTTGTACCCTGTCTTGGCAGCGCCGTAGCCATACTTTCCGACCGCAGCTGCACCCTTGCCTGCTCCTTTGATGGTAGCTATGCCACCTCTTTTAAAGGTATCCTTGTTATTATCCCAAAACGACGACATTGCCTTGACAATTGGCCTTTTAGCAACTCCCGCGCTGTTTCTCAGAAGTTGTGGTCCCGATCTTACTTCAGCCTCCTCCCCTTCATGCGCCACAGAAACACGTGACATCTTGAGATAGCCACAGAGGCTGGAGACTGTTTACATTTTGATAGAGCTTCACCACCTCCAACAAAACAACCCGATCTGCCCAGCCAGAATCGTCGAAAATATAATTGATAGCCTGCAATGACGTCCGCCCTCCTGCAGTCTGCATTCAAGTTATATACTTCGTCGCCCGTGGAGCTGTCAGGGCCGTCCGTCGTGTCGCAGCTGTGCGACGACGACACAGACACACTAGCCTCTCTCCGCGACACGATCGCGCGCACGATACTGGTCAACGAGCTCTACACCCGCACGGACACATCGCTGCTGCCACTGCGGACACAAAGCACAAACGCGCCATTGGCATCGCGGCGGATTCGCGCGGGTGCGGCCGCTAAGATGGATCTGGCCGAGATACACCGCGAGCTCCAGCTACGCGTACGGAAACACTCCACGGAGCACGGCGGCACACAGTACGAGATTGCGGTGCTGCAGTTTAGATATGCGGATGCTGTACCGAGGCAGCTGTTTGTCGTCATCACGGAGGAGTCAGAAGCCGGGGAGAAGGACGCTGCACGTGTATCACTCGTGCTCGCGCGCAGCTTGCCCAAATTCCAGAGCGCACTCGTTGCGTTCTTCACGAGTGAGCTCGGCGAGGTTGTGCGACCCGTGAAACTTGGGCAGGAGTTTCTTGTGCGTGCGCTGAACGATGCTGTGGATGGACTACAACGGCGGGGACGGGACCGACACAGGTTACGGGACCTCGGGGAGGTGGAGCTCGGGTTCACGGGGCTGGAGACTATCAACGGTGCTCTCCAGAACATCACTGTCAACGTGGCAGCTAGAGATCTGCGGCATTTTGCCCGCGGCGGCAAGAGCAAGGGTCAGTTCGTTGAGCAGGTTTACGGGTACATGCGGCGAAGCACTGCTATCGACCTGAGTACGCTGCAGCTAACGCGCGCACGGAGCGAGTTGTTTGTAATTCTTGCTGAGGGCAAGATCAAGTTCACGAGCGCTATGTCGCCTGTACCAAGCAGTCCTCGCAACAACGACGCTGACGAGGATGACACGAACGACGACCGTCCTACGATCTGGCACATGATAGAGAATATATTCAGGACGTGTATATAAGTTATGATGGATGATGACGATAATAATAACAATAACACCAGCCTCACGATGTCTCGTTCAGCTTATCAAAGTCAAAATCGAAGCTCGCACCGCACCCGCAGCTCGAGCTCAGATACGGACTATCCACAACCTTGAACTGTGAGCCGATGAGCTCGTGAACATAGTCGATCTTGCTGTCACGCAGAATCTCGAGACTCATTTTATCGACGATGACGCGCGCACCGTCGCGCACAAACATCGAGTCTCCCTCGTCAGGCTTGTACGCCGCCTTGGCCCCCGTCAGCTCGAGCAGATACTGAAACCCATGGCATCCGCCGCTCTCAACACGCACACGCAGAGCCAAGTCCGGGTTATTATCAGTCTCTGCGATTGCGTTCAGCTTCTCCGCGGCGCGCGCCGCCACAGCGACGAACAACGGCAGTCCGTTGTGCTCGCTCATCTGCTGGTTGATCACCTTTGTCTTGCGGGCGTCCTGCATCACCGAGAAGCCCGCGGGAGATGCGCCGCTCCGCGGGGGCTCTGCCGGTGGCTGGGTGCTTGTCTGTGTTGTCGTGCTGGTGGAGGGAGAAGGAGTGGTTGAGTAATGATGATGGTATTGTTGGTGCGGTGGGGGTGATTGTATCAGCACGAGGGCGGGCCGCACCAAAGGCCGTGCCACGCGAACGTGTGCAGCTAGTATACTCCGCCCCAGTATCCGAGATGTGTTAGATATCATCATTTTGTTCTATAATGGTGTCCCATAGACCGCAAAGAAGATACAAAAGAACGATGTGTAATCCAAACCCGTTGCCCTCAAACCAAATCGGGTCCGAACGTCATCATTCAGAAATG
Source organism: Kuraishia cidri (assembly GCA_030557465.1). NCBI lineage: Eukaryota > Fungi > Ascomycota > Pichiomycetes > Pichiales > Pichiaceae > Kuraishia > Kuraishia cidri. The sequence continues at coordinate 71,601 of JAKTPE010000013.1, forward strand.
GCCGGGTAACACCAAGCTGACCCCAGACAACTTCGTACCATGTTCAAACATGTTCAGATGTAAAATAAATAATACACGTCTACTATCCTATAATTGCAACAAATATGTAGCTTGCCACACTGCCAAATGCCAGACCAAAGCTTAGGAACACCGCTGTGAATCCGCCGGCGGCCTTCTGCTCGTGCTCACCCGTCACGTACTTGGTCACGCTCATGAAGCACGACGAGTAGAGCTGGCCGTTACTGAAGCCAAACAGCAGCTGAATGGCAAGATAAGCCAAGTCGGAGTTGATAAGCGCACCGCGGTCCTTGATGTTGCACGCCATGAGCAGCGGGATGAACAGTAGCCGAGCAAGCGAGTACGTGATCATCTTTACCTGAGAAGAAAACACAAATACAGGGTATGCACATAGCACGCGACCAAGGAGGTCTCCCGCATTCCACACTAGGTACGCCACCGGGATGAACACCTTCTTGTTGTAGATTAGTCTGTTCGGATGAGCGGCTGCGTTTGTGCTCTGCACCGTTGCTGCGTAAACAGGGAAAATCAACGTTATGGAGAACGTTAAGAATATCGTGAGCACTAGCAGTCGCAATTTGCCCCATAGGTACGCAAATGGAACGTGTCCATCGTCGGCCGCGCGCCCGCTGACTACCTTGACCAGCTCCTCCTCCTCCTCCGCGAGATTCAACGCTCCCTCCGCGGGGCCCGAAACATTATACTCTTCTGGCCCCTGATCATCCGCAGTACCCTCAGCAGATGAATCTGGAAGCAACGCGTACCCTCGCTGGCTGTCGAGTCGGTTCACCAGGGCAAACAACAACAGCGCAGCCAAACTCACCGCGCACGCCGTGAGGAAGTACATCATCACAGCAAAGTCACGGTCCGCCTCAATGGTGGCAGCGTCCTCTGCGGAGATCGCTGAGTCGTCAACTTCCTGCACACCAACAGACACAACGCTGAAGATGAGTGCGATGCTCGGCAGGACCCCCGCGACGGCGTTGCCCACAACGACGGCGTTCGCGTATATCGGCCCGGTCACGTTAACGAGTGCCATCGCGCCAACCTGGCTCAAGCACGTGCCGATCGAGCTGAGCAAGACGTTGAGCATCACAAAGGCATAAAACAAGGGCGCAGGGACGGCGGTGCCAACGACGCACGACGCGCCTAACAGCCCAAACACAATCACCGTGAGCCACTGCCCTCGCCTGACGCGCGCCGCGTAGTCCACGCCTTGTTGTTTCTGCGAGAGATAGAAGTTGAATGCGGTTGATGTGATTGTCGAGATCGACATCATTGTCGAGGCATAGGTGTTGGCGAGCACAGGCGCAGAACTGAATCGCTCAGAAAAGTACTCCGATGCCGATAAAAAGCAGTTCCACGGCCACAGTAGTGCAATTCCTATCACAAGATATGTTGTGTATTTCAGCCCTGATAGTTTTAGCGAACAGCGGATGCTTGTGCGTGGGATGTGCAGTGAAAGCAGCACAGGATCGTGCTTAGTTTGTGTGGATGCCGATTCCGACACCGACTGACTTTCGGGATCCCGCAAAGGCGGTACCTGCGCTAGCGGTTGCATCAGGTGGTCATCTTCAGAAGACATCGCTGATATCTGCGCGAGTGACAGTGGGCACCTAACGTCTAGTTTTAGGTTCGGGTTTGGCTGTTTATCCGGACTTGCATTCAATGTGCGGCGGTTGGCGAAGGCTTAGAGGAGTAGTAGTGCACGGAACAATGTATATCAACATGGTGTGGTATTTATTTTGCCTATATGAATCGTTCACCTACTCGTCGTACACTCTCCACGATTTGAGCACATTGAGATACTCAAAGTTCTTCTGCGGACCGTCCATGCCGAACACAATCGGACTCAGGAACACAAAGGTGCCTATAATCGCCGCGTACAGCGACAGATAGATCGCATATGTCGCGTACTTGTTAAGCCTCGAAACACCAGCGTCAACGGTGTAGCAGAACACAATCATGGCAAAATAAAGTGCAGGGAGGTAGTGGTGGACGTAGGTTACACGCGCCATTATGACAAACGGCATGAAGTGCAGAGCCCAGCCCAGGAAAGGATAGACACCTCCCATCAAAAGTTTGTTCAGTTTCGAGTGTTTGTCAAAAGTGGGCTCAGCTGGGAAGTCAACGTATTGTCTCTGCCACCTCAGCAGGTATACAACAACCATACCCGCAAATACAAAAATCGACAACGACGAAGTCCAAGTGGTGGCGGGTGAGCCAACCAAAAAGTATTTAAAGTTCTCATCGTTCCAGCCACACAATCTGATGCCAACGTTCAACGTGGGCCACTGCCATGCGGCGGACGCAAGGTCATCCTGTTTTTCCAAGTCAGGCACCAGCGCGTTGTTGGTAGCCATCATCGCCAGGTTGAGCTGCACGAAATCTTTCAGGAAATGTGTCTTGGGCAGCTCAAAGTCTGCTGGGGGCAAAGGCAGCTCGGGATTTTCATGGTACTCAATGTTCCACCAGGTACGTTTGTCCCTTCTAAATGGATTTTTCATGCACACGATCTCACCCTGTCTGAACCCCCACTGAGGCAATGGCGTACCTGATGCAGCAAGGTAGCACCCAAGCACCTGGGAACGCAAACGGAAAGAAGTTGTGAGTGGATGCAGACGCAGCGCATCCTCTGATCCGTACTGGTCCATAATCTCCACGATCCAGTTGTCCTTCTCGTCGCCAATTGTGGCATTACCATAACCCGAAACTTCATACTGCGAGGTACTGACCGGCGCGGCAATCTCGTGAGTGTGCAGATTGCGAGTGGTCATGTGGTGCACCAATCTTACCGGCATATTGTCAACGACGTAGTGTGGCTCACGGAAGCTGTTGCGAGGGTCTCCGCGGCCAACCTCGAAAACCCACTCATTGTTGGTATCCTTGTGCGAGTACGTTGTGATCTGCTGCTGCAGAGATCCACTGGGATACGTTTGGACGTGAGAGTGCAGCAGACCGCTTCCGAGACCCTGGTTCTTGATTGTCACTTTAGAATTCATCGTCATCACCTCACGAGGACCACCACCAATCTCAGAACCGCGGAGATTGGCCTGAAACAACGATGACATGTTGGCATCGCCAGTGCCTGATCCAGAAAGAAGATCAAAGTGGATCTTGAATGAAATGAGAAAGACGGCAAATGGGATGATGATCAGTCCAACAATACGGGCAGCCCAATGTGCAGCATACTTCTTATAAGAGAGAGAAGAGTCACCCAACTTGACCCACAGATCGACAACAGTGTGGATACCAACAAGTGCAGTGACAAACAAGCCAACCATCTTGACAGAGCAAGTGCAACCAATGCTGATACCAGTGAGCAGTAACCATTTCCACCACTTGCGCGAAAACGCGTTTTCCTCTTTTGAGTTTTCGTTGTGGAATCTCACAAAACAGTAAACCGTAGTGATTGTGAAAAACAGCAGCATTGAGTCGAGTAGAATGAACTTGCCCAGAGTCACATACGATGTTTCAAAGAGCACCATCAGCGTGAATAACCACGTTGTCTTTCTATTGAACCCTATTTCCTTCATGGTGAAATAGGCAAAAGGCACACATAGCGAGCTGAATGCCGCGTTGAAAAGTCTCATCTTGACGTAGTCCAAGTACTCTGGGTACTCGCTTCCAGAGGGGAAATCCCACGAGCCATTGTAGCCTGCGAGGTAACCCGACAGGCCAACCAGCATCTTTCCAAGGGGGGGATGGACATCGTGGTAGAACTCGTGTCTCAAGTAGTATGAGCCAAACTTGCCAAAATGCGCTTCATCCCAAACAACGTGATTATTAACACCAATCTTGTACATTCTCGTGAAGAGCGACAAGAGCGTAAAAATAATCGGGGCAGTCCAGGCTTCTAATCTGTATAAGGCCTGCCATGTTTTTTCTGTCGAGTACTCGCTTTCAGTCTTCTCCGTTGCCAGTTCCTGGAGCTTTTCTTTCACCTCTGTCTCTGATATTTCAGCCTCATCGTTGTCAGAGGAGGGAGTCGACGCGCTTTCTATCTTAACTGGGGATGCCGGTTTCTTACTGTGGGCAGACCTCAATTTCCTCGGATGAGGAGTGGGCGATTTTGAGGACATTGCACCCAGTATATATGCAAGGACAGACAAGAAAAAAAAAGAGGTGGTGAGCTGCGATCAGGGACAATGGATATTTCAAGCGAAAGAATGAACACGTTGACGTTGTTCGCACTTGTGGTGGTGAGGCGCTTCGTGTTTTTTCGTGAGGCCGCAGATTTGATCTTGGAGCACGACCTTTTCTCCGAGCGCGCCCCAAAAGCGCTCTGTTCTGGTTGGCGCACGCTCTGGAGACTGGTGGCACGTGAGAGGGATGGCAGACGTAGTGCACCGCCCAATCCACAGATGGAACAGCGGCTGTTCAATAACAAAGAACAATGCTTCTTTTACTTCTGACTGGACTTTAAGCGCGTATATATTCATATCTATACATATGTACAGACCGCTCGGGCCCTGATCACTCACCCGTCCCCACACACCATATAGATACTAAGCGCCTGTCCGCGCTCACTCGCCCTCTCTCGCCCACTGAGATTCACAAAAAGCTCATCGCCATCTCCTGCACTTGGGGGAAGCAACCTGCAGAGCATTGACATACAATTGGATCTTTTTTTTCTTCATTCACACCCCCACTCACTTTTCCAACAGGACTGACTACAGCCACTTTGTGCTGAGTTTGCAATTTGTTTGTTGAATATTCACTCGTGCCCATATAAACTCCATAATGGCACCCTTTTCGAAGCTTCTGAGCGGGTTCGCCTCGTCTCTGTCTTCTGACCCTGCCGCAGCCGCTGCAAACACCCCGAGCAAAGTCAACCAAACCACACCAAATGCTCCTATCAAGGTCTCTATCAACATTGAGTCGCCTCCGATCATGCTGTTTGGTCCTCCAGAGGAAAGCTCGGGCTCTCTGCTATCAGGCCTCCTCAAACTCGAGATCTTGGAGCAAGTATCAACTCCCCAACATACACCAACCTCAAGCAAAGTGAACTCTCCAGTACTCTCGCCCGTGTCTTCTGCATCCAGCCTGAGACCACAGGCATCTCGTCAACAATCTCAAAGGGCTGGTTTTGTTGAGGTCAAGTCGGTGTCGTTATCTTTGCTCCAGTTCATGGCCTATGCCAAACCGTTCGTGCCTGCCTCAACCACACTGGCAGCATGTCCAGATTGCCGAACCAAGCGCACAGAACTTGCGCGCTGGGACGTTTTGACACACCCGGCTAGTTTCCCAAGAGGATCGGAACATGGCTACCCGTTTTCGCATCTCCTGCCCGGAGCCCTACCTGTTACAACCACCCTTACGAACGTGGCTACATCGATTCGCTACGAGCTCATCTCTGAAGCCGTCTTTGTGACATCTAAGGGCAAGGAAGAAACGATCACAATTTCCCTCCCTATAATCATTAGGCGCTCGATCCTTCGTGGCCCAGACAGAAACTCACTGCGTGTTTTCCCACCGACTGACGTGACTGCATCTGCGGTGTTACCGAATGTGGTGTATCCAAAGTCGACATTCCCCGTGGAGTTCTGCATGGAGAACGTGTCATCCAACGAGCGGCGCTGGCGCATGCGCAAGCTCAACTGGCGTGTTGAGGAGACTGTGAAAGTGAGGGCTCATGCATGCGACCGCCACGCCACGAAGCTACAGGTTGTGTCCGAGTTCACGAAGAGAAACAACAAGGGCAAGAAACTGCACAAGAACAGCGGTGGCGCTGGAACTCCTGTGCTTAATCAGACTTTCAGTGCTCCCTCGATCGCAGACACAAACAACAACTTGTCCCCATCGCACTCTCACACGAATGTGCCCCAATTGCAGGCAGTCCATTCTCAAGAAGATCCCATTGCTCCCACACGGAGCTCGTCATCGATGTGGAGCTCATATTCGCCTTCGCAGTCGCAGATGCAGATCGACTCTACGCTGTCGCGCAATAACGGCACACCGGATCTGCAACCGCAGCAATCTTCTTCTTCCGCAGCAGGTGCCGCTGCTGCTTCCACCCCCACCAGCGAAGCAGCGGCGGTGGAGCCCATCTCCCTCCACACTGAGGAGATCCGCACCATATCGTCTGGTGAGATCAAGTCTGGTTGGAAGTCCGACTTTAGCAATAAGGGCCGTATTGTGCTCGTTGCGGAGATCTCCATCATGAACGTGGCTACGATCGGCCTCAATGCGACGCTGCACCAGCTTGGTGCAATCAACTCGCAGAACTGTGCATCGCCCATTTTCGACTCTGCGAATATCCTCACAGACTCACTCAGTAACTGCTCGTGTGACATCACCGATGACGAGCTTGGCGTCTACGTCTCGCACACTTTGGTCGTTGAGGTCGTCGTTGCGGAGGAACTACTTCAGGCGGCTGCAGGTTACGGCATCACAGCAGCTCACGGCGGCGCACATCCACACCCGCTATCGAGCCCACGTGGGCGTTCTGCATCTTCTACATCACTTAACCCGGTGCGGTCAGGATCGTCACGGCCACCAGCGTCATCCAATGCTGCAAATGCCGCCACAGAGATGCATCCCTCCCGATCCAATACATCCACGTCTCCGGGCGGAAGTGGTGGCACAGGCCCAAATCACTCATCTGGAAACGCGAACGACGCATCAAACCACCTGGTGGGCATACCAACGGGCGTTGCTCGCGTTTTACGCATGCAGTTCCGTATCGTGCTCACCGAGCGCTCCGGGCTCGGCATCGCGTGGGACGACGAGGTGCCGCCAATGTATCAGGACGTCAAGGCTTTGAGTCCGCCGACGTATACGCCAAGGCAGGAGGTGAGCACGCCTCCTCCAGCCGTCGTGCACGCGCCGCCTGGGTTCGCCGACGATCTGAGCCCTGTGTGGTCAATGGGCACGGGCAACATGCGGAGCATCGATGCAAACCTGACTGATCTGGAGAATCTGCGTCTTTGAAACGCACATCCATTAGATACATAACTAATACATACAAAGCTGTTTTATTTATTCTGCCGTTGCAGCAACGGTAAACGTAGAGAGGGCCGGTCGTGTCCCGGCCAAACGCAGATGCGCGCACAAGGACAAAGAGCAAAGAAAGATGAGCATCGCGCTCTGTTATGAAGGGGCACATGGTGTGACCGCTCCATCCGTTACGCTTGCTCTCTTTCTTTCTCCATATCTCTATATCTCAATTTTGCATCTCAATTGAGATTGATTCCACATACTCGGCACAGACATGTCACTTTCGCGTTCAGGAACATGGCGCGTGTCTTCGCCGGGGCCACAGAGCCAGGATCAGCAGTCGGCCCCATCGAGTTTGATCGACGAGAGCCAGCCGGACTCGACGGAGATCATTTCGCGTCGGTACGACAAGTATTTGACCCTGATTAGCAACTTTGAAAACTTTACGGAGAACTTCCTGCTCATGGTGTCGACGGGTGCAAAGAGCTACGATCGGCTCAAGCGCGGGCTCCAAAACGATGTCGCACCGCAGTTCGAGGTGAGTCCCAATAGCGAGACGCCTGTGAGTGGCTCGGTTGCTGGATCGGGCTACAAGAATGCGATTGGCGATGGTGCGGCCACCACGACGCAGGACGGGCCCATTGGGCTGAACGAGTTCCTCGAGACGCTCAAGATCAAGGTTGACCTCAACCACAAGGCTACGCTCGAGGCCGAGGGCAACTTGAAAAACCAAATCTTGCCCGAGTTCAAGAAACTCGAGGCTGAGGTGGTGGCGCGGAAGAAGGAGTTTCTCAGTGCTAGTCTGAAGGAGCAGAAGGAGCTCAAGAAGTTGCACTCCACAACGAACAAGGAACTCACGAGACTGCATTCGTCGGTGGGCCATTTTGAATCGTCGTTCAACAGCGAGGTGAAGCCAAAAGTGGATTACCGCAGCGACCCGTACATTGCTAAGCGCGCCGTGTTGCATCACGGTGATATCCAGCTGCAGAAAGAGAATTTGCACTTTGACTTTCTGGAGAGCAATGAGATTACAATGAAGATCCTCGAGGGCCAGATCATGGAGTTCCTGAAGAAGATATTTTCCAGCTTCACTACGGTTGTGACGAATTACTACGGGCAAAACGCAAACTCCTTTGATGTACTCAACCAGCAGCTGAACGCTATCCCATCGTCGTATGAGTGGGAGAAGTTTGCCGAGCGCAACAGGGATTCACTCATCAGTGGCTCTCTCAGCGACTCAGATCTGCCAGTTGAAGCAACGGCAGCCTCACAGCGCAGCATGGACGACATTACTCTTGGCACGGGCAACTTGTCGCTCGTGACTCCGCGCTTTGAAGTATCCAAGAACCCGCACAAACGCAGCCTCGACGGAATCACCTTTCCCAACTATGACCACAATGCGACCGAGCCAATTCTCGAGGGGCTCTTGCTGAAGCGTGAGGGTCGCATGTCGAAGAAGTACAACTCGTACTACTACGTAATCACCAAGACGCGTTACCTGTACGAGTTCCAGTCACGCTCGTTCAAGGACTCACACCATCCATCGCTCGTGATGTTCTTGCCTGAGTGTCTCTTGGGCAAGCCCTCGGCGCCAGGTGATGGCAAATTCAAGATGACACTACAGGGCAAGGACATTTCACAGGTGCTCAGCATGACGAAGAAGACAGTGAATTTCAAGGCGAGCAGCTATGAGGAGATGCTCACATGGTACAATGTCATCTCTGAGGTTAGCGGGCTCATGTACTCCAACGAGGAGCTCAAAAGCGCAACGCTTTCCAAGGACGACCCACCCACAGATGAGGAATCGAGCCCAAGCGCACCAGTGTCTCCCGTCGCACAGCAGCAGCCTCAGTCACTGCCACCACGTAATGTCACTGCGGAGCCAGCCGCGGGTGTTGGGGAGCGCGCCGCTTCTCCTACTCCACAACCCGCGCGCGAGAACGAGCGTTTCAATGAGTGGGCCTGAGCTTGGCTCAGTATGCCATCAAGTGTGTCACCCCATGTGTATGTGTATCTGTGTAGGTTTATATGTCTTACTTGTCTCTCTTGCATGGCACCTTATATCTTTTTTATATAAATATAATCGTATTCCCATAATGATATTTACTTTTGGTGGAGCGTGCACCTGATAGCCTACTGTTCGTGCGGGTAACGGCCGTATAGTCTGGCGCGGCCCCACATAACGAGCACAGCAAAGGAGAGAGAGCGACAGAGCTGGCACAGGACACAGGACGATTCCACAAAGGACACTGCAGCTAGTTGACATTCTAAGAATCAGGCGTGTGAGCAGCCAGACCCCCCAGTTGATCGAGTTTGGCACACATCATGTCCCAGATGGCTATCAACGGCTCCTCTGGAGCCTCCCAGAGCACGCATCCGACCAAGTTGAAGCAGAACGGAGCCGCTGCAACGACCCCGGAGTCAACATCGCTTGCATATCTCACCACACCTGACTCGCCGCCCCCACACTCGCTGTCGTCTTCGTCGTACTTCACCGTTGATGTGTCGCTGCAAACGCGGTGCCGTAACGCGTACCAGCTCGCGATAAAGCACTATCTCAACAGGAACTTCTACCGCTCGTGGGATATTGTCTTCCCGCTCATTTCTGAATTCATCAACGACGCGCACGCCGCGGGATCGGGAGCCAAACTCGGCGCGTTTGACGACGAGCTCATCGTGAACGTGTACAAACTCTACCTCTCGCTGATCGACATCATCCTCAAAGACATGCGCACCGATGGGCTCACGGACACCACGCACGACACAGCTGACACGCCGCCACCCGTGCTCTCAAAAGAGGCTACCGCGGCACTTTCGGATGAGTTTGCCGAGGGCGCCGTATACACACAGCTCGGTGAGATCTACCACGGCGACCTCGCGCTCGTTGACCCGGAGGTTGCGCTGATGTGCTTCATCATCGAGGTGTCCAACAACATGGCGCTAAGCGCCGTCGTTGAGCAGATCGAGGATTATCTGCGAGCGACCGGCGTGTTTCCGGCAGGTAGTGGCCTGGATTTCCGCACCGCAGATGAGCACAGCGATGGTTCTGGTTCTCACTCGTCGTCAACCGTTATAGGCGAGGAGAAGCGCACTGCTGCGCTCGAGAAGGTGGTTGAGTTTTATTTTCTACACGTGCTGACAAAGCAGCGCGAGGTGCGCAGGGCACAGGATTTGATTCGCAAGGTATTCATCTCGGACGATGCCCGTGTCGAGCGGTACCTGCGTGATCTCGATGCATCGGTCGCGAGACAAGAGGCGGAAGAGAAGCAACTCAAGAAGCGGCAAAAGGATGAGGAGCGCGCGCTGGTACAGCGGCGACGGCTGCAGGAGGAGCAGAACGCTAAGGAGGAGAACAGGCGGCGCTCTCAGCATCTTGGCCGCCGGAAGTCGAGACCCAGTATCGAGACAACGGGCGAGGACAAGGATAAGAAGGCCGTGGTGCCGCGGAAGCCCTCGGGTCTACCCTTTGTGGTGTCATCAATCAAGGATCTAATTTTCCCTGTATATCTCAGAAGCTCGGGTTTCACGCAGCAGCTTGTGCGTCCAGCACTCGCGCTTCTTGTTGTTGTGTCTCTACTGCTTTCGTCGGGTGCGTTTTTGCGCAAGTCCCGACTACGTGCCACTCTGGTGCGGCTCAGACAGGTGCTGCTGTTTGTGCTACTTAAGATGAAGGATACGCTCTCGATGGCGTTGAGGGTGACGTATATATAGATGAGAAACGATGTACTATTTGATTTAGTTATGAATTAGCCAAATCGGGTGGGATGCGTGTTATTGCCGCATCCGGCAACCGACGCCATCGGAGCAGACGAGACGAGACGAGACGGCGCTGCGCTGAGCCTGCTGGGTGGGTGTCTGAATGCTAGTGTTTCGTGTGCTGCTGTGCGTCCTGTAGCTCCGTTGAATATATCCATTACTGCATCCATTTGGCACCCTCGTTCCCGTGCAATTAATCCGCTCATCTCAATTGCGCGTTTTGTCGTGTGTGTGCATTGTAACTGAACGACTTTCCTCTGATTCCGTGATCGCACAACAAACAGCGAAGACAGTTGACGGTCGATCCACCGCACGCAGCCACATAGATCACCACCACATCACAGAAGAATAATACATACCGCAAAAGAAAACATTTGAGCACACGAAATGGAGACCCTACAACAGCCCGGAGCCTTGCAGTCGGACTCATCGTATAAGCCTTCGTCAGAGGAGCTGTACCCCATAGCGCTGCTCATGGACGAGCTGAGACACGACGACGTGGCAAGCAGAGTACAGGCCATGAAGCGTCTCGACACGATCTCTATAGCCCTTGGCCCAGAGAGGACCCGGAAAGAGCTGATCCCATTCCTCGAGGATGTGATTCCAGAGGATGAAGACGAGGTGATTGCGATAACGGCAGAGGAGCTAAGCAAGTTTGTTCCATACGTGGGCGGCGCCGAGTACGCCGGGCTGCTTGTGCCGGTACTTGAGCGCATTGCTGCCTGCGAGGAGCCCATCGTGCGTGAAAAAGCAGTGGACTCGCTCAACTCGATCAGCGTTGCGCTGAGCGACCCACAAATCCAGCACGAGTACGTTCCTCTGATCCAGCGACTCGCACGCGAGCGGTGGTTCTCGCTGCACGTGGCAGCGACGGGGCTGTTCAAAAGTGTGATTATCCGCGTTGCTCCGGATGTGCGCCGTGAACTACTCACTCTGTACCTCGAGCTCATCCAGGATGATTCGCCCATGGTTCGGAAGGCCGCGGCGAGCCACCTTCCGGAGCTTGTTGAGCTTCTCGCGAGCAACTTTAACACCCCAGAGACGTTTGGCGAGTTCCACTGGGACATTATCATGTCGATGTTTCAGTCGCTCGTTGCGGACGGCCAGGATTCGGTCAAATTTCTCTCTGTTGACGTTTTGATTGCGATCCTCAAGTTCCTCAAAGATATTGGCGAGAAGACACACAACGACGAACTGTTCAAGAGCCTGAAGGCGCTCATTGAGGATCTCAGCTGGAGAGTTCGTTACATGGTTGCCGACAGGTTCGAGAAGCTCGTTGCCAATTTCGACGACGAGAAGGACACCCTCAACCTCGTGCCCAAGGTTATCGACCTCATGCAGGATAACGAAGCAGAGGTGAGAAAGGCAATTTCAAAGCAGCTGCCTGGCTTCTGTCTTCTCGTGAACAAGGCTGACCCAGATATGGTGCTCAAGAGCATTGTGCCCTCCGTTGCTGTCCTCAGCGGCGACGAATCCGAAGTTGTCAGAAGCGCTCTCGCTGGTGAAGTGACTGGTCTCGCTCCCATCTTGGGTAAGGAGGCCACCATCGAGCATCTTCTGCCTGTTTTTGTTGAGATGCTGAAGGATGAGTTCTCGGAAGTGCGCCTAAACATCATCTCCAAATTGCAGGTTGTGAATGATGTTATCGGCATCCAGCTGTTATCCGAGTCGCTACTGCCGGCCATCACAGCCCTGGCCAATGACAAGTTATGGCGCGTCAGACTGGCAATCATCGAGCAGATCCCTCTGCTCGCCGAGCAGCTCGGCGTGGCATTTTTTGACGAGGCCCTCGGCCAGCTCTGCATGGAGTGGCTGTGGGACTCTGTCTACTCTATCAGAGAGGCCGCTGTGTCCAACCTGCGCAAGCTAACTAAGATCTTTGGGCAGGATTGGGCTCGCGCAGAGCTCATCAAGCGCATCCTCGAGAAGGAGTCATCGAAAGAGTTTGAAAATTTCATCTGTCGCATCACCTGCCTGTTTGCTCTCAGCAACCTCGTGCCGGTCGTGGACAAGTCCATCATTGCGAGCGATATTCTCCCGTTCATTGAGAAGCTGCAGAAGGACCACGTTCCCAACATTAGATTCAACGTTGCCAAGTCATTGTTGACTGTGGCTCAGTCTTTGCTCGATAACGAACCGGCTGGCGGCGAGTACGCTGCACTCGTGAAGTCTCACGTTTTACCACTTCTCGAGGAAATGCTAAACGATGAGGATGTTGACGTGAGGTTCTTTGCCGGAGAGAGCATCTCTGGTGTCAAGGAGCTGCTGGGTGAAAAAAGCTAGGCGACGAACTAATGCGTGAGTTTAGAGGTTACTTTTTTGTTGTTGTTGTTGTTGATGTTGTTTTTATTCTTGTTATTTCTATTTGATATGCCTTCTAGCTTATAAGAGTGGTTACACGACTTGATCTTTATTTCTAATACGAATATCGTTTGAGTTATGTTGAAAATCAAACGTCTTTATCTCTATGCATGTCGCTAATAAGGACGAAAACAAAAAACATAAAACAAAAAATCTATCAATCCGATTTTCTCGTTGCCTTCACAACCACTGGGATCATCCCGCCTGTGCCAATGGTGAAATGGCGGTGTCCCAGCACAGTGAGGAAAGCTCTAATTGTGCCAGCGTGGCTGGTGGTGCTGACGAAGATGTCACGCTTATCCGACTGCCAGTCTTTCTCAAACAGAAACTGCAAAAACGTGTTGGCTCGCAGCGACTGCTCCGATAGTGGCTCGCGCCAGTCGTCCTTGTAGTACACGTCCTCCTCCGCGAACCCATCCTCAACGACGAACCCATACTTTCCAAACCTCTCCTCGATGACACGCCGAGGCGAGCGCCTGTCGCACGTGTGCGCGCCGATCGTCTCCCTCAAGTTCTCCGTAACGAGCGGCCGTGCCCTGTTCTCCAGCTGACCGCACGCGCACTCCGCAGCGCACTTCTCGCCCTCCGTCTCGTCGCACACCGTTATCCCGCTCCAGGTGAGCACGAGTGTCTTCGAAGACCGCGTGAATGGCGAGCTGTAGAAGGCAGACGGCACAGGCGCGCCCTTTGCGATCTGCGCCACCCAAGCGTCATGGTTCGCCAACGCTTGCGCCTCGCCCAGCTCGGTCAAAAACGGGTCTGGCCCCCACGTGAGCTCACCGTCGCCGTTCTTGTGCGCCCAGTGTCCGTTCCACGCCTCGATGCCGTACTTCAGCACCGCAAAGTTGTGGAAACCCTGTCCGTGTCTTGCGAGGAACAGCAGCTTGTACGACTCGTCGGCCGCCGCTGTGCGGTTCAGCTCCACGACGCGGGCCCGTAGATCGGCCCACGACGGCAGGTTGATACCAAAATCGCTCTCAACGTAGCTGAACACGCTGTCGTCAGTTGCGGGGTCGGACTGCTTGAAAAGACCGGGCACAACTGAGAAAGACCACGGCCGCGTTCTCTCACCGCTGGCGTTGCGTTCATCGGCCTTCTGGGCCAGTAGGGTCCTGTAATCCTCCTCCTGTTCCGTGTCGCCGTGTGCGTCAACGTAGTCGAGCTTCGTAGTGTTCAGTAGTGAGGCTGACATTGTTTGTTTTTGTTCTGTACTGTACTATGGTCGCAAGCTGCTCTGGCAAAACTCAAAAAAAAATTGGGTCCAAACTGATTTGTTTGGTCGCTTTCAGGTCCGAGAGTCTCTGCCGTTGGTTTCCACCACCACGTTTTTTGGGCCGTGCTCAATTTTCGAGGTATTTCATCAACATGCTTATTCAGCCCGCGTTGTTACACTTGCCGGGACGATCATCTCCATCTGGGAAGGTGTCACAACATGACCTGGGTATTTGCTTTTTATTTGCAGTTTTCTTGATATATTTTTTTCTCGCCTTGCGAATGATAATTAGTTAGATCCAGTAATGTTATGTGAGGGCGGAGGGGAGGTCAACTACACCAGGTCCTCAATGTCCGCAACCATCAGTCCAGACAAGTCTCCTCTGCTCTTCTTTGTGGGTGACTGTAGCCGCCCGTTCTGGTCTCCGCCGAGCGCCTCGTACTTCTTGCGCTCTCTCTCCACCTTGTTCAGAAGCTTGCGGTCCACGTTACCGCACAGCTTCTTCGTCGCCAGCGTGCACAGGTCGCAGCGGGGTCCGCGCGGCAGACAAATCACCTGGCCAAATCCAACGAGCGCGGGGTTGATCTCCTCCCACATGTCGCGCGGAAGCCACTTCTCCATGTCGAGACGTACGTGCTCGGGTGTCGGGGACTTCTTCGGGACCCAGTGCCACATGTTGGCAAGTCTGAAAATATGCACGTCGACGCCGATACCCGTTGTGATCTTCCATGCGGCCTGTAGAAGGAGGTACCCCATTTTCGGTCCCACTCCTGGGAACGCAATGATGTCGGTGATGTTTTGTGGGATGTCGTCTCCGTGCTGGTTACGGACTATCTCCGCCGTTTGCTTGATGTACTTTGTCTTCCTGTTGTGGAAACCCACTTTGTAGATCAGCTTGTCGAGTTCGGCCTCGGGCACAGCCAGGATCGCGTCGATGCACAAGCCATCCGCGTAGCCCTTGTCAAGAAAGTGTTTGTGCATGCCGTCCATCACCTGGTAATTCACCTCGTCTTTTGTCTGCGACGACAACATCAGCGAGATCAGAAGCTGGTATCGGAAAACGGGCCCATCGGTGAGACCCGATATCCGCGTCGGTATAGCGGCGCATCCCATGTTGTCGACAGGCGCGACAACTTTGGACCGCATCTTCTTGACCTCGTTGTAGATGGGCCAGAAGTTGTCAGGCGGGGACTTGGAAATCACCTCCTCCTTCTCCTCCTGCTTCACCGATCCCTCGACCTCCACTTTGATGGTGGGCGCGCGTGTGACTCTTCGCCGCTTAGCACCGCCCTTTGCACTCGATATTTCTGTCTTTACCGGTATGCTCGCCTCCAGATCATTCGCTGTCGCGTAAAGGTCCTCGTGACTCGCCATCGTGACCCGTTCACGGGCCGCGCCCACCTGCTCGAAAAAGGGACTGCGCACAGCCGCAGTGTCCTGTGTCACCATAAGTCTCGTCGATCTTCTCATTCCAGCCCGTAGCAGTGCAATCAGCATGCCACTATCCCGTGGCAACCTGGGAACGAAAAAAGAGAGAGAGCACCACCGCTGACAATCACTGCGGCTCATCCTGCCGCTCGACGGAAGTGCGCCAACCAGACATTTTGTACTTCATAACGGCTCATTAAATTAGCTAGAAATCTAGATGGATAAATAAAATAAATATAGTCTAAATGAGCTGGAACTCGGATATCAGCGGAATGTGGTCGCTCGGGAACTTGTCGCAGGGGAACCCCAGTTGTGTCTTTAGGTATTCCGGGTCCACCTGTCCCAGATCCTTGACGAGCTCCATTCGCTCATCGTTGTACCAGATATAATCAATGATACCTTTGTACCGCCTCGTGAAGGTCGTGAGTGGGAACTTACCATTCTCATACAGGTATCTGTGCGACGACTTGAGCGGAATCTCACACTGTAAATACTTGTTGTGCGGTCTTTTTATCGCGTGGTGTTTGTCCACCGTGTATCCGTAGTCATACTTTTGAAAAAACTCCTCACTTTCCAGCTCCAGGCCTCCTCGAGAGAGAAATTTGTACAGGATCGAGTCTGTCCTGGAGTTGAAGTCACCGCACATTATCAGTGGGACACGCCGCTTCTGAATGGTATCTTCCAGCTGCAGCGTCGAGTAATTGCGAAACTTTTTGATCATCTTCTTCATGCAGTTGATCAGGATCAGGGTGTGCAAGACAGTGATATCCTGGAACTTGGGCGACCAGTACAGGTGTGTGTTCGATACCAGTATGACTTGCCCACTTTCCTTGTGCAGCACCGCGGCAATCAGAGCCACCGTGTTCCGCTGCAGCAGCCTCTGCTCAAAATCCGGAGTGTGGTCGTAATGCTCGACATCCTCGTCTGCAACTTTGGCGAAATCAATAACCTCGCAGTGCAGAATCTTGAATTTGTCACGCTTTGCAAATAGCGACACGCCATCCATCTGTTCCTCGTCCTTGGTCCAGTACTTGGGCGGCCGCTTCCTCACGAATATCGACTCGCAGTCAGCAAAGGGCGACCCGGGGACATCCTCGTGCCAGTGCTCCTTGTACACTTTATACTCCATCTCCTGGAAACACATGATGTCTGCACCCAGCTGCGCAAACTCCTTGTCGAGCAGTGGCAGTCGGTACGACCACTTGAGGTACTTTTCAGGGATATAGTCATAAACACTCGGCCAGATGTAGTGCTGCGAGAGAATGTTGTAGCTCGCCACGGTGAACCGCTTGTGCCTGCTCGACAGGTCTGTCACCTCATCAGGCGGCTTGAAGTACACCCACTCGCGGTGCTCAAACGGCGACTTTCGCGACAGCGGTGCCGGCCCCCGACGGATGTCGCTGGCGATGCTTCCTTCAGCTGCGGAATTAAGAGATCGGCTCAAGGGCACCCACGGCCGGTATGCACGCGCCCCGGAGAGCGACCTCAAACAGTTGATCATGGCTGAGCGTGCTGGGACTGCAACCTTGCCGGCAAAAAATAAACAACACTGGGCTCTCGTGGTGCGGGTGGTGGTGCTTTACACGGCGTGTGCGAGCTTTGGGCAAAGGGGATACCGGGGGTGTTTATCCAGCGCTGCGTGTCCGCAGGGTACCCGCGAAGGCCCGATGATGGTCCGGGGAAAAAGGGCGTGTACCAGTGACACATTTCGGCTCGGACTGTTATTGTTGTTCTTTGCTTTTGGCACCGGGAAAGAGTGTGGCTCTTGTTTATATATAACTGGTTTTTATATAAGGATATGCTCTGGGAAGGGGGCAGCAAAAAGGCAAGTGGGAACGTATGAAAAAAGCAACACAAAGAACATGAACTAGCACCAGAACCGACAACCCGCGAGCGAAACCCGCTGAGAATTACCGTTTAAGCCGAAGTAAAACAGAGAGGACACAAAAAATACAAGTACAAAAAAGATCCGAGAGAGGAGAAAACAAAAATGGAAGTAAAAAGACATAGAAAATTTGAGTGGGCACATTTAAAACCCACCGGATCTGAAATCAGCCTTGAAGCTCTCCATCTTCTTATCCTTCTTCTTGATCTCAAACTTGGAGATCAGCGGAATATGGTCAGATGGGAAATAAACGTCAGGAAACCCAATCCGCTTCTTAGAATATTCAGGGTCAACTTGGCCTAGCACACCCTTGACCCTCAGGGCAGGGGTGGAATACCAGATGTAGTCGATCGTGTCGGTAAAAGTTGGAGTCAGGTTGGTGAACGGTAGCTCTCCAATGCCCTCGTAGGACGATTTCAGGCTGAAAGCATGCGCGAAACCCTCATCCGTGAATTTTCCGTAGTCCCTGCCTTCGATATCGTCGTGTTTCTTGACGCTACCCTGGGAGAAAAGCTGGTAGACGGCGCTGTTTAACTGCGAGTTGAAATCACCGCAAATGATAAGCGGCACCTTGGACACCTCACTCAGCGTCGTCACGCCAAGCGACTTCTTCACCATCTGGTGAAGCTCCTCCAGTAACACACCAACCTGCATTGTTTTGACATCGTTGAATTCCGGATCCCAGTGTAAATGAGTACTCGCAATGACAATCTTAGTCTGTGTGGCAATGTGCTGGAGAAGCATCACCGTCGCAACGTTATCCTTGTTCATGAAACGGTTGAACAAGTCGTCCGTCTTCTTGAACTTATCCTGGCTCATCACGATACGACCATACTCCAGCATACGCTTCTCCACCAAGGTGAACTTGCTGGTCCTGTAGAACGTCGCACACCCGTCAACTTTCTTGGCAGCCTTCTCACTCATGGTGCGCGAACGACTCTTGGCATGGAACATACCCTTGTACCCCTTCTTGTCCATGAGCGGCAGCCAAAACTCCTCAAAAGTTTGGTTCTCGACCTCCTGCAGACACACAACGTCAGTGTCGTAAGACAGAATCTCCTCCTTCAAACGCTCCCGCCTGTAGTCCCAGTCGAGCACCCACGATGGCACAAAACGATACATCCTGGGCGTGGCATAGTGCTGACACAGAGTGTTGTACGTCAAGACGGAAAACGTTGATGGCGAGTCGTCCTCCTCGGGTGAATCGGATGCAGACACAGGCTCGCCGTCGTCTCCGAGCGTGATCCACTGGCGTTTGTGCGGTGGGGTTGGACGCGGCGCATTGTCGCGCAGATGCACGATCAGACCCTTGGTGCCATCATTAGCCTGGATCGTGGCGAGCTCGGTATCCATTGTTGGGTTTCCTTCGATTCCCAAAAATTCCAACTCAAACAGTTTGCCAAACTCAAAGGGGATAGTGCTCAGGTTGTTATCAAACGCATACAAGAACTTGAGCCGGAACAGCAGACCGAGCTCGATTGGTAGCTCTGTCAATAGGTTCTGCGAAACGTCGAGTACTTTCAGGTTCGCTAGCTTCGATACGCTTGAAGGCAAGCTTGTCAATTTGTTGCCATTCAGATACAACCTGCTCAAAAACCCATAGTTGAACAGCTTAGGCGTGAGGTTAATGAGGTCCTGCCCACTCAGATCAAGACCAGTCCACAGCTGCTTGTGATTCTCCTGTACTATGATTCTCTGCTCGTCATCATCGTCATCCAGGCTCGACTCTGGCGCCACTTTCTTGTGCTGCATGAGTGGGTTCGCCGCCATCCCTGCTGCCTGCTCAGGCGTCTCAGGCGCACTGGACAGAAACCCTTTGGTCACATCCACGAGCGTCGTCCCCGTCTTGGCCTGTGAGTCAACCCCCGCGGCGCCGTTGGTGTACTTTGAGTGCATCTTCCGCGACGAAGCGGCCGCCTGTCTCGCGTAAAAATGAGGGAGGTTCGATTTCCGCGACACCTGGGCAAGCTGCACCTGGTGCTGCCAGTGCACGGCGGCACTAGCAGTGGCATCGAGCGGGATGGTGTGGAACTGTTGTTGCGGCTGCACCGTCTGCTGTTGTGGGGTTCCTGGTTGTCGCAATTGCTGCTGCAGCTGCTGGTGCAGAGTTTGAATCTGCGATTGTGATTGCTCATGTTGTGGCGGCTGCTGCTGCTGTTGTTGGGGTTGTTGTTGGCCAGGCCGATACTGGCCCTGGTAGAGCGTCTGTGCTAGTAGTGTTGAAGGGTTGAGCGATTCCGACTGCTGTTGAGTCTGTTGTGACTGCTGCTGTTGCTGTTGTTGCTGCGGGGTCAAAAACCCATCCTGGATACCTGGGTACTGTCCCTGCTGCTGCAGCTGGTTCAACTGTTGTAGAATAAATTGGGACTGCTGGTATTGCGGCTGGCCCTGGCCCTGGCCTTGGCCTTGACCCTGGTTCTGGGACTGACCATCGCCATGTTGGAATTGCGACGCTAGGTTCATCGGTGCGCGTGGCTTGTGGTGATGGCTGATTACTCAATTATCAAGGATAGCAATGAACATTGGCAAAAACAGATGATAATCAAGGTGCTGCTGAGGGTTGAGGATATGGTTAGTCTAGCCTTCTAGCTGTGCTCTGCGTCCACCAACACTCACTTGTTCAGGTCAGCAGTCTCCAATACAAGTTGGTTCCTGTGCGTCTATCAATCAAAAAGACTATTAGCAACTACTCCGTATATCAGGTGTTTGACGGTGGCACTTCCTGTTGCTGAACCACCTCGAAGCTCTCTCTCTATCTCTCCACCTCACACTGTCCACTTTTCGTTCACGAGAGTCGGTGGTTGGTTACCCGGACACGTATCCAACTATTAGCTACTTCAAATTCACAATTAGTTGAATAAATATTATCGTTTATGAAGGAGATCTCCCGTTTAATTGGGCAATTGCTCCTGCTGAGGGTTCACGTCAACGGTCTTAGAAACCCGGATTATCTCGTCGTACGACATCATGGGCAGCTGGTAGCTTAGCGAGCCCCTCACAATCAGCCGGAACGGATTCCCTATGATCTTGTGCCACTGGACGAGGGTAATTCCCGAAACAGCAGTCGCATCTGGGCTGCCTGGATGTGTCCGCGCTAGACCAGCGGGGTTGGCCAGCTTAATCTGGCCCGTACTCTTAGTGGCGAGAATGTTGTCTTTGTGGTTGACTCCGTACCATATCCGTGACACAAATGACCCAAACTGGCGAGGCCGCCTGTTATACGGAATCTGTGGCGCACCATCTGGAATATCGTGCGCTGGAAGACGAGGCTCTCTGATGGGTGACGGGCTGGGTGAATTGACTATGCCCGAGAAAGACAAAGGAACCAACAACGAGTCCGAGTTGCCCAGCAAAATGGTTGTGTCTGAACGATCCTCATCTTCCGATTCCAAGAAGTTTGTGTGCAAGAATATGTCGATGTTTGTCTCGGAAATCTCGACATCCTGTAGGTTCACGTTTCTCGCTAGCGTCACAAGGTCAAAAACTAGGAGATCATCTGTTATAATCACCTTTCCCAGATCCGTCACCGTAAAATCATAAAGGGCATTATCCATATTTTTCAGCACCAAAAACCTTCCCAAAAGTCCAGCAACAAAACAAAAAGCGAAAAGCTTGAGCAATAAAGAGAGCATGCGGTTCAGCACAGTTTGGAATGCAAGTCGCTTATTGACCGATCTGTAATTGTGCGGAGAGTCTTGGTCATACGCCGGCCGCGTTCTAAATTTTCTTGAGTCATCTCCATGCATATCACCATAAGGTGTGTGGTATGCAAACTTTTGATTCCAGTGCAGTTCATCACTGTAGTCCGTCGCCGAGGGTGCCTCTGGCTCTCGGTAGTCACTGTTGTACGACATGTAGCTTCTAAATGACGGCTGATACTTCCTCCTCGGTAATCTGCGCTCTTCAAATTCGTCCTCTTCAAATATCCCAAGTGATTCCTGAGACAGCGTTTTCCGTTGCTCCTTGGGGAAAAGCCTGTCCGATACTTTTCGCACATGAGAAACGATCATTTTCTTTGCAGAGTTCACATTGTCGCTTCTCTTTGGATTGGTCAATAGTGAATACTTGTCGAGCTGGCCCGAGGGCTGGTGGTGCGGTGCATGTTCGTATGTATAGGAGGGCACGATTAGCGACGATGTCTCGTCAATGTGTGAGAGTCTCGACTGGTGGGCTTCCTCCGTATATGAGTCTCCGTCGTCATCGGTAATTGTCACAAAGCTATCAGCGTCATTCTGATCTCGCTCGTGGAACGAGCCATAATGCACCACGCTACCTGCTCTCGATTTAACTCGCCGTTGGGCTGGCTGTAACGTTTGTGATTGTATCTCCTGTACGGTACCTGCATTATTACTGTTGAGTAGCGGTAACCGCTTATCGCCACGGGTTGTGCTGCTGAGTACAGTCATTATGCGCTTCTGGTGATTGAGCAGTCCTTCCGAGTTGAAGACTGCATCTGTTGATGTGAGTTGTTGGGGCCGGGGCTGTTTTGCTGGGTTGACAATCAGCCCCAGACCTTGGATTGTAGGGGCTGTCGTTGATCGCACTGAGGCCTTCCTCATAAGCGGTGGACGGTCGGCATAGCTGTCCAGCAACGGTGTGTGTGCCGCGAACCCATCGTACACGAACTCTTCATCCTTGTCGTTTTCGTAGTCTGCAGTGTGCAATGACGGCTGGTACTGCGAGTGCGTGAGCTCTGGCCGTTCCAGATTTTCAGGCACCGCATGAGAGGCTGTCGAGGGAGATGTTACACTGGACGCTGCTGCAGAGTCCGCGAAGAGGGAAACATTGGATCTCGTGTCTGTCGTGACGATCTCTTCAACAACTTTGAACTGGGCCTTGCGGTTCTGCTGTGGCAGCTTCCTCGGTGGTTGTATCACCTCGGTCTCGCTAGCATTCAGTGTGGATCCGGATAGGTATCCAGAGAGCTTAGAAAAGGATGCTCTTCCAGAGAGGTCTGAGCTCTGCGAATGGGTCGCTTTGTGTCTTGGTGCTCTGTTTGTGGCATCAGGTGGCACGTCTCCGTTTCTCGTGCCGCTCCTCGCCGTGCCTGCGCGCTCCACCATACTGCCTCTTCAGAATACAAGATAGTACCGCTGGTATAGTTTCTGGGAAACGGTGTTCGCGCCGTAATCTGAAATATTTCAAGCTGCTACATGATTGCTTCAACCGTTGGGTCGCGGTGGGGGCGGCGGGCGTGCACTGCCCAGCCGTCGGGGACGGAAAGGTCAGCCGCGATTTTTTAGAGGGTTGTTCTGTGGCTCGCGAGACGATTGTCCTTTGCTCTTGGAGATAGACGATATTTTGGTGTGTTGGTGTGTGGTAGCTGTGATATATATACGCACATTTATATATGTATATCTAAACAGGCAGCTCGTGCTGGAGAGCGCAACTGGCACTTTGTGTGTGTGTCTGTCTCCAGTGAGCCTGGCGCTGCGGGACTCCGCAGAATATAGAAATTCTCGCTACACAGAGAACACCCCATAGAGATCACAGCACCAGGGTATCAATCGTACACAAGGGGCTGATTCTTCCGCTCCGCAGCACGCTGGTTCGCCTGTTCCTTAAGGTGTTGGTTGCCGCTCTTCTGCCTCTCCGACTCCAGCTTCTTCGACAGCGCACCCTGCTTCGCGCTCTGCTTCTGCAATCTTTCCTCTGCCGCTCTTGCAGCGGCTGCCCGTGGATCCTCATCTGTGGGCTGTGCTCCGCCATCGCCCAGTGTCTTCCCTGGGTCCCTTCGCCTGCCAACCTTGGCCGGTGTTGTAGACTTCGCCGCCGCTGCGGCTTTCTCGGGATCCCGTCGTGGCTGCGTGCGCTTGAGCTGCGGCTGCTGTGTAATTTCCTCGCCGGATTTCGAAAAGCAAGATCCCATTCCCCTATGCTGTGTTGTTTTGTGCTTGTGTTGTTCTGGGTGTTGAGTGGTGCCGTGATGCCAATGGCCTCCGCTCCCGCCGTTCCCCGGCGCTCCTGTTCTGTTCTCTCTGTGGAGCTGTGGCTGGGGAAGGGCGCCTCGGCAAACACCGCGCCACACTGCGCCACGTCTCTGGGAATGTGAACTTTTAAAGCAAAGAGGTGTATCATTATTACCGTTATTATCTGTATATACCTGGTATATGTGTGCGTGTTTTTGTCTGAATAAACACTGCTTCTCTCTCTCTCTCTCTATTATATGTCGCCCAAATATTGGTCCATGCTGTAGAATTTTGAAGGTTTCGCTTCCTCTCCCACCGGCTGCATTCGCGGGGTGGTGAGCTGCGATAGGTTACGCTCCGGTTTCGACCGCACCAGGCCCTTCTTAGAGAACTCTTCTCCAAAGAGCGGTGGGGTTAAGTCGCTGAACTGGGATGGCAGTGTGTTGACCGACTCGCGCTTGTCTGGCTTGACGAGATCGCTCTGTCTGCGCACGGGGCCAGGCATGATTGGCGCAGCCGGAATCGGCAGCGACATTGTCGATTCGTTCACGTTCATCATGGGCGGCAATTGCCGTAGAAACTCAAACTGATTGACCTCTTCTGGCTCGTCTTCGTCGTCAACAGCGACTGTCGTTTCCGAGGAGTCCGTGTCCAGCACGGAAGTCGCAAAGCTGGCAGTGTGCTGAAGCGTCCCCGTGACAGGGGCAGAAATCTCAATCTTTCGCTTCGTAGTGGTGACTGGCTTGCGCGAAAATATTTTAGCCAGTCCGGTGGCCCGTTTCGACGGCACATTCAGCAGAGTCTCATTGTACTTGTAAAACCCATTCTCCAGCTCTTCCTTCTTGTTAGTAATGAAGCACGCCAAACTTTTGTGTTTCTTGACTGTCTCGATATCCGGTCTCTTGCTCACGTCCTTCTCCAGCATTCTCGTGATCAGGTCCTTCATGTATGTGTAGAAATGCTCTGCCTCTCTGCTGTCATCATCCACCTGTTTGTACAGAACCCCGCGTCGTATATCTGGAACGACAACCTCCTCATGCACCACATCACTGAACAGCCGGAACTCGCTCTCATTATAGAAGGGAAACACCCCATAAAAAAGATAGTACAGCGTCACTCCAAGTGCCCACACGTCAATCTTGTATCCGTAATTTGTTCTTTTGCTCAGGTGCTTAGTCGAAGTCAGGCACAGCTCGGGGGCCAAGAACAGCGGCGTGCCGCACCGGTTACCCAGTTCAAACTGATCAACCACTTCGTCACCAGTCATAATATAGGCAGTACCAAAATCGGCAATGCGCACGTTTCCCCGCGCGTCAACCAGCAGGTTCCCCGGCTTGATATCACGGTGCACCACTCCTCGCATATGCAAGAACTCGAGCCCGCGAACCACGTCGCGGACGCGGCGCACCACATCCCGCAGCCCGCCGTCGCTCGCGCTGAACGACTCCAGCGTCAGCTCGCCCCCGGGACAGAAGTCAAGCACAAGACACACGCGGTGCCGCTGCGACGTGTCTGTCTCCGTCCCGTGCGTGATCACGGCGTGCAGCCCCAGCACGTTCGGGTGCGCGACCGTGTTGAGGAACGTGAGCGTGTTGATCTCCGTCTTGGTGTGTGTGCGCGAGTTCACGTGTGAAAAGTTGAGCGTGGGTTTCTCGCTTGCGTGCTGTGTTATCTTGAGCGCGTAGAGTTGTCCTGGGTTCGAGGTGTGGGACGCCACAACCACCTTGGCGTGGCGGCCTGTGCCTAGGCGTCGCACCGTCTTGAAGTCGCGCAGGTAGAACTGCTGTGTCGGTACGCTTGGCTGTGTCATGGCAATTCACATGAACATAACGTGTTCAAACTGGCAATCTTGCTCTTTGTCTTTGCTCCTCGTAAAAGCTATTTTTTGGGTGGTTTCGGACCTCGTGTATTTGAAACAGCTTCGAGGGTGGTGGCTTTGAGATCTGTAGGACCGCGATGCGTAATGCGCGAGTCAGAGGGAAAAGGTACAGGGGCCTTGATCTGGAATTTTGAGCGGTACACTTCTACCTTTGTCTCTTGATACATTTTTTCTTTTGCAGTGATGGTGGGAATATCGTTCGCGTCTCTGTATATTTAGTCTTATGTATATAAAGGGGTCATGTATATCGCTGTAAGGGCTGCCACTCCATTTTAAATAAAAAGTAACAAGTCATTAGTCGAAGGGCAGCAACCTTGCAAAAAGAAGGCAAGATGAAGTGTATGTACAAGAACGGCGTCAAAAAGGGTTGAATGGAGCAGATCCTAGTAGGAATAGTCAATGTAGCTCTCAATCTTTGGGTTTCTTCTGATACCAATCAATTCAGGGTTGGGGATGTCCGAAGTGTTGATCGCATGCATCTCTGCAAACACCCTTGAGTAGTCCGAATTCAGCTCGATGTCCTTCTGAATGTACGACTTAAAGTTCTCGAGCTTAAGCAGGTAAGGCGAGTATAATTTCCACAATTTGAAGTACAGCTCAACCCTCTCAGTCCTATTGGCAAACTCCAGGAGTCGAGGAGACGCAACGGTGGCATCGCGCAGAGCACACCAGTCGGCGTGAGCAATATACTTGTAACCGCTATTCTCGTTCTGTGTAATGAGATTGGTGAAGCACTCCAGGATCTTGGATGTGGAAACGTCCACAGACCCACACGCCTTCAGACTGCAGCGGAAATGCACGTTGGTCTTCTTGGCGCCATACTGATCGTATGCCTTCTCAATCGAATCAAACACAGATGGGTTACCCCACTCGGAAGACTTGGTCATCAAAATGTTGAGGAAAGGCTCATCAATCTTGCGCACATTGTTGTACTCTTCAATCAAAGTCCGAAGTTCCTGAAACGCAACATCGGAGAATTGTGGGTGTCTCGAGAAAAACACATTGAGGAACGTGGTGTTCAGAGAAGACGAGATCGACGAGTTGGAAGTTCCCTTCTCCTCATATTGCTGCCATGTTCTCACCCACACTGACTTGACCTTTTCATAGTTCTGAGTCTCCGACCAAATATTCTCAATGTACTTTCTCAGAAAGTTGAGCTGCAATGGAGTAGGATAAGGCATCTCCTCCTTGATCGCACTCTCGAAAAACATGTCGGCAGTCGCCATGTCCTTGCAAAAGCCAATGAAAGAAAGGTGCGCAACTGTAATGTAGCTGCGCGTGCTCATCGAAGGGGACTTTCCTCTAAATGAAGTGTACACGTTGTTCGAGAGTTCCTTGAACACGGCAATGGCATCCTCGGTGTGGCCTTTGTATAAACAAACACGAATCATGCCAACCTGCAACTCGCTGTGAATAGTCTGTCTGTTTGTCTTCGACTCCTTGATCTTGTTGTACATCTGTACAAGCTCGTCGTAATCAAAATCGCCTGACTCCACTAAAAATGGGAACACCGCCCCTAGAACGGGCTCTGTGGTGAACAAACCGGCAGTCTCTGGGTTTGACTTGCCCTGCTTCCAAACGTATGCTCCTTCTTCGGCCAAGCCAAGATCCTTGTACGACTTGAACAAGTGCGAAAGTCCAGAGGGCGTCAGCTTGAACTTGAGATCGAGAAGATCACCAGTCACCTCTCTTATAGCGCTCATGACGAACTCATGCATGTGCTTGACAGGACTCGCACCGTCAAAGTCATATTTTTTGTCCAAGCGCGACAACTCAAGCCTGTACACGCGCAACCCATTACGCAGCAGCGAAACGAGGTTGGACATTCTGATGTCGTTCATCTCGCCTGAACTCACCAGCTGCCGGTAGAGAGGCATGACACTGTAAACCGCATTCCAAAAGTCCTCGACACCGCCATTGAAGGAGTTCGCGGACATATCGTAAGTGGCATTTCTCGAGATGCACTCGTCAAACGCCAAAAGCTCGTTCCGGTATGGAGAGTCCAAAGGGATCTCTTGTGGGTTAAAGTGGGGGATGAAATTGCTGTTGTGATTGTTGTACTTCGGCCTTCTCTCATTCCTGTTGTTGTTGTTGTTGTTGTTGTTGTTGTTGTTGTTGTTGTTATTCCTCACTTGATTATTCCTTGTGTACCTCTGATTTGTGTACGGAGAGGCGAATTCCGGAGGCTGCTGGTCCACCACCCTCGAGTTGGAAGCACCCCCAGAGTTGAATAGCCTCACCGGCTGAGCGGTGGGCGGGTTGTGCTGGATGGCCTTCGAGGAGACACGCTGCCCGTGCTTTATGGAGTTCTGTGCAATGAGTCTGAACATGATTTTACCTCGAGGAGTTTAACTGCCAAAGACACATAAACACGCAGGCTCAGAATATACCACACAAAGAGGTAGCGGTATTTGTTCCTTTTTATAAAATGGCAACAATTTTTGTAGCGCCACTTTGAGCAGGTGGGTCATCTGCGGGTAACCCGCCGGATGGCTCTGAAGACGTTGTAGCCTGGGTGGGCCCTTCAAGTCCGTGCGGGATGGATGTTGGGCAGACGAGGCGGTACGAGAGTGAGCCATTTGCACCGATTGTTTTGGGTTGGCTAGTTTGTTGGGCGTGAGCGCGAGCACATAGAGAGATTGGCACTATGGCGTCCAACACGTTTCAGCAAAGCAAGATCCCTATGTCTCACACGCTGTGGTCGCCTGCGGACACGATTCGAGATGCCGCAGAGTCGCTGGGCGTCGTTACGTTGGGCGACGAGGTTGGAAAGAACCTTGCTATGGATGTCGAGTACCGGGTGCATGAGATCCTGGATCAGGCCATCAAATTCATGCGCCATGGGAAGCGCCGAACGCTCACCATAGCTGACATTGACCGTTCGCTCAAGGTACTCAACCTCGAGCCGCTATACGGGTATGATGTTTCGCGGCCGCTTGTATTCAAAGAGGCTCTCGTTGGCGCAGGCCAGAACTTGTACTATGTTGATGACGATGATGTGGATTTCGAGAAGCTGATCAATCAGCCGCTGCCCAAGGTGCCGCGGTACACGTCGTTTACCGCCCATTGGCTGGGGATTGAGGGTGTACAGCCAATGATACCGCAGAATCCTTCACCCGCCGAGGTGAAGGCAATCCAGCCCATCCTGAGAGGCTCGATGGACAACATGCTGATTCTCAACAACGAGGATGGGTCCACAAGCGCCAATGGCTTGCCCACTGTTGACGGAAATGCCACTACTGGTGCAGGTGCGGGGCCAGTGAAGAAGGATCTGGAGGTGAAACCATTGGTGAAACACATGCTGTCAAAGGAACTGCAACTGTACTTTGACAGGGCAATTGCGGCTCTGCTGGACGATAACGATGAGAACCTCAAGAGTGCTGCTCTGGAATCGATCAAGTCGGACCCCGGTCTGCACCAATTGGTGCCCTATTTCATCCAGTTTGTCGCTGAAACAATCACACACAACCTGAAGAATGTCAGCCATCTCACAACAATGTTGCTGGTGATACACTCGCTTCTGATGAACCAGACGGTATTCCTCGACCCTTATATACACGCGCTGATGCCATGCATTCTGACGTTACTGCTGGCGAAAAAGGTGGGTCCGCAGCCAGGGCCGGGCCAAGAGAACGACGAGGAATTCACACCGCACTTCCGCCTGAGAGATTTTGCCGCGTCGCTGCTCGAGCGCATCATCCAGAGCTATGGCTCAAGCTACTCCACACTAAAGCCGCGCATTACACGTACGCTGTTGCGCGCGTTTCTCTCGAGCAACACTGTCAAATCTGTTGGCACGCAGTACGGTGCGATCCGCGGTATGCGTTCGCTTGGATCCGAGGTTGTGCGTATCATCATGGTGGGCAACCTCAAAAGCTGGAGCCACGTTGTGCTTGAGAACCTCCGCGGTGATGAGGAGGATGCCACGAGCCCGCAATACGCGCTGCTCGTGTCGAACGTGCTCGAGTGCCTGCGGCTGCTCAAGAGCAACGAGCATTTTGCAAAGGCAGAGGAAGATGAGGAGCCCGAGCGCAAGAAGGCGAAGCTCGATGACAGCATGGATGTTGACACTGCCAGTGCGTTGAGCGAGGAGCAGACGCAAAGGCTGGCGGACCGCATTGGTTCGCTGCTCGCTGGCGAGATTGCGAAGCAAGAGGATGCAGTGAGTATCTACGATGGGGTGTTCTTCGGTGAGACGTGATCCCCACAGATTGTACTTTTAGAAAAATATTTGTTTTACAAGCTATGATTCATCATTCCCAAAATACCACCTTTGATGGCCCAATTGTTTTTGTAGTCCGTTCAAGTTTTTCCAATAGTCATCACCACCTTGTCCTATCCGGCGTCTGCAAAGGATGCGGTGCAGGTTTCGCCGTGTGTTTCCGCGGTGGCGACCCCGCAAGGGCTGCTTCGCGCGGGTGCTCGTAGAATGGCGACTCGTCGAGCGGCACAGGCTCACCAGGACGGCGCTTGGCAGACGCGGGGACCTTTCCCTGTGGCAGCACAAACGGCGACGACGTGATGACGGCCGGCGTCGCCATGGATGTGTCCCGCGTGCGCTGCTCGAGCGGCGAAGACACAATCTCGAGGGACTGTCGCCGAGAGGACGACCCGTGCGCGCCCCGGGAGCGCCGCAGCGTCGTGTCGGTGATGCCTGGTCGTAGAGTGCGCGTCGCAAGCGGCGAGGAGAGCACGTTCAGATCCGGCACGTCGACGACGCGGTTTGGTTTCGCGGGCGTGGCGTCGATTTGCCGGAACGAGTCTGTTGTGGTGGCGGTGGTGGTGGCTGTGGCAGCGGCGGCGGTGATTGTGATTCCTGGTCCCGTACCGAGCTTCCGCTTCTTCACGTCATTGCTCGTGAAGATGTTCCCACGAGCGGATCGCGTAGGCACCATCGTGGATGGCTCCTGGAGTTGCTGGGAGAAGGATGTGTGGCCCACCATGTCGAAGCTCTTGCGCTCGAGGTCCTTCGACGTGATTGACATGTTTGAGGATGTGCGTTTCATCATCGCTGGCAGGTCAAGCGACGACAAGGCCGTGTGCCGTTTGCGCGACGCAAGTGGGACACGCACAGGCAGCGGTGCTGCTTCGTCCTTCTCGTTGCCCTCGTTCCGGCGCGCTGCCCGTTTCTTGTTCTTTCTCTCCTGTCGCTCTTTGGTTTTCAGCGACGGGCCCTGTGCCTTGTTCACCATTTCCTTGATAAGCTTAATCTGTGTGCTTTGAAAGTATGGCACCACTGCGGACATGAGGAACCCGAGCGCCGAGTCGTCTGTCTTGGTGGACTTACCGGAAATGGCATCCCATACGCACAGTCTATCGAAGAAAGACGTGAGGTTTGCCGCGAGGATATGCTCTGTGAATTGGAACGGCGGCTTCTCCTCAACCTCGTCGGCCTGGATGTTTCGTAGATCCGTCGTGAAACTGAGTCCCTGAGGTACAGCCGTTCCCACAAGTGTCGGTACTAATCGTTTCTTGCGTCCCACGAGTCGCACGCGTTTGGCCTTTTTCGGTTTGGGTTTCTGTGTCTCTATATTGATATTGTTGTTGCCGTTGTTCTGTGATATGGTGAGCATCTCGAGCAGCAGCAGTATCTGCATCTTTGCCTCTCTCACTTTGAGTTCCAGATGCAGCTCCTCGAGCTTTTCGTCGTTCGTGAGGAATTGTTTGGCGTGGATGTCCGATATCGGATCGTTATCCCAAAATGCAAGTCTATGTGTCTCTTCTTCTGGTTGAAGTAATTTGCCCTTCCGCAGTCCTCGCGCAGGCGCCTCGGTGCTGTGTCTCGTGTCGAACTGCTGCATGTCCTGCATCAGTAGTGAGCTAACAACGTCCGCAAGTAAAAGAGGGTCCTCGCCGCATAGTACGTGTATTCTGGACAATGCAGTCTTGGCAAACACCTGCAGCGGTATCGACTTCTTGTAGAGCGTTGAAAAGTATCTATCGGACAAGAACTGCCGCGGGCTGAGTTTTGGTGACGAGGAAGCGGGTACTGAGGGTTGTGGGTTTGCACGCGTGGGCGTCCTAGGCATTTGCTGTGGTTGTGGTGGAAGCATAGAGAAACCGGAAGCGAGGTCGCGGTTCTCTTCGACAGGTATCAGACTCTGTATGTCCAGAGATAAGCTGTCGAACAGCGCGTCTTCTTCGAGAGCCGCTGGGGCAACCAGTTCAGCGGGCTCCTGCTCAAGTTCCTCCGGGAAACTCCTCATATCCCTCATTGTAACTTCTGCATCCAGCACCAGTATGGCCCACAGCGGCTCTTTAACCCGGCAGAGGATGCCTGTCCTAGCCTGTCCCTGGGTCTGGGTCGAGTTGTTTGCGTCAGACACCTTCACGTAGAGCCCGCGCACATGGCCCGAGGCTTCGGCCCAAGCGCGCGCCAGTTCCAAAGTAACCTCTTTGCTCGGCACAAACTGAAACTGAGCTGTGTCCGCAGAGGAAATCCACGCGGGCCGCCACGACGCGTGGGTGAGGAACCGGAGGGGCACCACCGAGAGCGGCGTGCGCCTGGAGGACCTGCCCCTCGGGACCACCTCAAACGGGCGGGGCAGAGAGACTCGCAGCGGTGTGTCCAGGTCCATCGCAGGCCAAAAGAGAGAGATCCCAAGTGTGCATCCAATACCCTCTGTTCCTCTCTCTCCCGCTCTCTCCATAGAAACGCGCCCACATCCCCAGACGGTCGTGCCCCGCCCAACTCCCCGATCTCCCGCTAAAATCTCGCCCTTCTCGCCCGGCCTCGCTGACTGACCACCACAACACCCACGACACCCTCAACGGCAATACATCCGCAACAGATCAGAAATCGGTTCTTCCGATCAAGGCACCAGAGCACTTTTCTTTTGCACCCCGCCTCCCTCTCCCGCCCCACACTCTCTCCGACAAGACACCGCACCGGGAAGCAAGACCGCCACCTCCAACTTCTTTCAGTTGTTCCACGCCCAACCACCCACTTGAGCACAAGCCCCACCTGGCCACTCGAGTACAGCTATACGGACGACAGAGCAGCGCGCTTAGAAACGGCGGCTCACCTACAACAACAACAGCAGCACAGACACTCCCCACCTGGAACCCGTCTTGTTCGAGAGATCAGACAGCGCAACCGTTATAGAGCTGGACGTTTTCTGAGCACAATAGAGAGGCTTTTCGCATCGTTGATCCATCCATCTCTTTTACCCCCCTCTGTATACCCGCTCGTCCTTTTTGTGACACAAAAAAAGTACGCTCACTACGGCAAACGACAACAAAAAATTTACAAATAAAGAACATCAGCATCCTCCCCATAATGTCTAATTCGGTGTCGCCGCAGAACAAGCAGATGTCCACCCTGTTGCCCGCCCCACCTCCTCCAGTCAACCCTTGGAGTCAGCATCGGCCGGTTGAGCCAGAACCGATTGTGTCTCGCGGGCCCGGGCCAGAGTCGAAAATAGAGTCTTCCAAAGTGAAAAATCCAGAGCAATGGCCGTCGCCTGTTGCTCTTGCCGAAGAGAAGGAGACTACTAGAAAGCCGGCGCCAAAGGAGAATAGTGGTGGTGCTGTGCCCGCGCCTGGGCCAGTGAAGCGTGGTAAGGAAAAATGGGTACCTCTCAAGGCCACCATTGCGATTGCTTCGCCCAAGTCTACCGGGACGAATACGAAAAACAAGAACAAAAATAAGAACAAGAATTCGGGTGCGAACTCAAACATAAATGCAAATGGATCAAACGCACAGCCTCAGGGCAGGAATGGTGAAAGTGGAGGAGCAAATTCTAATAAGAAGCGCAAAGGCAAGGCCAAGGGTAAACCAAGAGAAGACTCGCAAGGCGCTCTTGAGTCGGAGAGTGCTGCTGCTGCCGTGCCTGCGATTCAAACTGCAGATGCCGGGGACGAGAATGTCACCGGTGAAAGTGCAAACATTGTTGCCGCTGTGCAGGACATTGCCAGTGCTGCGCAGGACACTCTGAGTGAAAACAAGGAGGGTGGTGAGACAACAAAGGCGGCATCAGCAGCAGCGACTACTACTACTACTACTACAACCACAGCAGCCTCCTCCACGACAATCCCCAGTGAAGGTGATGACAAATCACAAGAGACCCAAGCGGCGGTTAATAGTGATCAAGGCTATAGGAATGGCGGCGGCCAGCGTCGTAATGTGCGTGCATCGTCGTCGACCCCTGACGAGCAAAGCGGCGGGTCTGGCCATGCTCACCGTTCTCACAACAACTACAGGAACTACAACCGCAACTCGTCGAGTTCTCCCAGCGGTCTCCCCATTCCTCCGATCCCGCCCACGTATATGACAAGCCCAATGATGCCTGGTGCTCCTCAGTATATGCAGATGCCTCCTTATTACGGCGGCCCCAATTTCCCATACCCCGTGTTTGCACCTCCAATAGGTGGAAACCCCATTTCGCGCAAGAATAGCCAAAAGCCGGGTTCATCGACGCATGGATCTGAATCATCAACTGCATCTGGGTCGCCTGCTGTTGATAGCAATGCCCATTTGCTGTCTCCTCCTGTGGGAGCAGGAGGAGGACAGCAGACTCCATTCCAAATTCCGCCTGTCAACTATATGGATCCAGCATATTTCAACCATATGTATGGCAATCCTTATATGCCAATGTATCCACCTGCGCAGCCTATATTTGACGAAAAGCTTGCATCTCTCCAGCAACAGTTGAGCTATTATTTTTCGCTTGAGAACCTGGTCAAAGATTTATATTTGAGGAAACACATGGATTCGAACGGTGCAGTGTCGGTGCAATTCATCGGCAACTTTTACCGCGTCAAGTCTATTGCCAATGGTGATACCGGGTTGATCATCCAGGCTATCAGGTTACTTCCACACTTGGAACTGACTGGGTCCGGGAACGATCAGAGGGTCAGTCTCAGAGAAGGTTGGAAGCAGTGGGTTCTTCCCGCTGAGCAAAGAGACGATTCGGTTAAGCAATTGTGAGAGTGGTGATGCCATGTTTTGTACGATTTTTTCCCAGGAAGGCTGGTGTTTTCTTTTTTTTCGTTTTGATTTTGTTATCGCTTTCTTTTTCTTTTTTATTTTCGATTTTGCTCCTTTTTGCATTGCATTTGAAAAGGAAACCCTAAAATTACTCGATGGCATATGGTTGTATAGACACCATTAATTTAAAGATCTTGTTTTGCTCGAGTTTGTGCATAAGGTGAGTTGTCGTTAGTATTAAGAGCTTCACATGTAACTGCAGTACCAAAATATATATGTAAAAGTTGTATGAATAAATAAGCATGGCCACAGTTGACCAACAGCAAAGTATATATAGCCGAATATAGTAGCAAAATCACCAATAGTCGAACTTTCTGACTCTGATGGGGATACTCATCGTAACGAGGAGCGAGGGCTTGAACTTGACATCAACCTTTATGGAGTAAAGTCGCGTGAGCAAACAGCTCTCAAAGGTAGGCACGAGCGTGAGGTTCTTGATGTGGTTGAGGTCGATATCGAAGGAGACGCTCTTCCGCCACACGAGCACAGCGCCGCCGTCCGCATCCTCGCGGGGCCGCTGCTCCGCGACCCACTTCTCCGCACGGTAGTCCTTGACCTTGAACAGCGGCAGCACGTTCTTCTGCACCTGCATCTCGCACAGCGCGAGAAGGTCCTCCGCCATGCTGCGCGGGAGCGTCGTGGCCGGCGGGAGTCTCCGCGCGCGCGCGAGCAGCGCGCGGAACCGCGACTGCACGTTGAGGATCGCCGCCTGGGAGACGGAAAAGTCCGGGGTGAACGTGACGGGGAGCGCGCGGAGCGCCGCGACCGTGGAGCTCTCCATGTCCGTCGTGATGGTGTCGATCTCCGGCGGTGGGGCTGCCACTGCGCCAGCAGCAGTAGCAGCAGGGGTGTACTCCAGCGTCAGGGTTATCCGCTGCAGGTCGCGTTTCTCGGTTGTCGACAGCGAGGCGTCGAGCATGCGCAGGTTGAACCGCGCGGTGGCGTCCATTTCCGCCTTGGCGGACGAGTTCTTGAGCAGTGGGGGCACGAGGTACGGGATACCTTCGGGGGGCACGTCTGCGAGGACCCGCATGTGTCCCAGCGCGCCGCTGCCGCCGCTGTTTTTCGCCGTCTGCTTGCCCCCCTTCCCCGAGAACAGCTGCAGCTGCTGTTTCTTGTACACCGGCACAGTCACCTCGCGCACGAGCCGCTCCGACGGTTTCGGGTCGTTCGTGATGGGGAAGTGCGGGAGTTCAACCACGGTGGTCTGCAGCTCCTGCTGTTGGGGCAGCTGCCGAGTCTTCTTGTCTGGGCTCGGTGCGGCGGGCTCCCCCACGCCCAGCGCCGGGTCCAGCACGTCGACGCCGAGCTCCGTCAGCTGCGCGCGCTCCTCGGCGCGCGTGAGTTCCTGCTCGATGTCGCGCGCGACGCGGTCCAGCTGCGTGTGTGTGCTCACGTCCGTGTTGAAAGGCTGCTGGAAACCAAAGGGGATGAACCGCACGTGCGACTCGCGCTGTTTCAGCATCGTGAAGCTCTCGAAGTTGCCGTGCTTGTCGAGCCCGCGCCCGATGACGCGCGCGTTGACGGAGTACGAGATCGAGTTCCCGCGCGAGAAGTCCTTCGTGAGCACGGGGCTCCCATAACCCTGGAGACGGCCGTACCCGAGCGCAGTGTTCAGCTGGATATCCCGTGCCTCTCCGTCAAACGCGTCGGGGTCCACGCCGAACGTTGGCGGGAGCAGCGAGTGCGGCCAAAACTCATGCGTGCACGACTGGTCCAGCAGCGCATCGGGGAACCTGAAGGTGAACATCTTCTTGTATTTGCGGTGCGGCTGCAGGAATTTGTCGTTCGGCAAGCCGTAGAGCGTTCCGTCCACGGAGTCGCGCCACTGGCACTGCGGCATGCTCTCGGGCCCGCCGCGCGAAATCGCGGGCGGGATGCTCCCGCTCGTCCAGCACGCGCTGAGATCAAACATGCGGAGGAACGTCTTTCGCACACGCCGCCCGTGCGGCTTGTCCGCGGATGCCGGGACGCTGACGACTCCCTCGAGGGACACGGTGAACATGTCGAAGCGGATCGGCTTGCTCGAGGTGTTGTGCAGCAGCACCACACCCGTGACGATGTCGCCCGATGTGTATTCCTTGAGAAGCGACTGCGGAAGCGACGCTTTGTTCGGCTCGGGTGGCTCGCGCATTATCCGGAGCGACATCTCGAGGTGCGGGTCGTTGACTACCCGCAGCGACTCGAGGTTGTTCAGGACGCTCTCGTCGGGGTTGACTGTGTGGCCAGAACCGGCGGCACCGTCACCGCTGCGACGCGTTCGCGCGCGCGCGTCTGCGCCACTGCTTCCTGTCTGGCTCTGGCTCTGGCTATCCGAGCCCGACCCATCGGTATCCTCGTAATCTGGAACGGCAGAGTACACGTCGTCAAAGGTATCGTATACACTGCGATTGAGAGTGTAGTTATGCATTTCAAACGAGGGGAGAACATCCTCGAGGGTCGTTGGTACCTCTTTGCTCTGTGCGGCTGTATCGGTGAGCAGCGAGGTGTTACGTGTAGATGCGGCGCTCTCGCTAGTCGGGGCCGCCGAGGTGACCGTTGCGCGAGACGAGGCGAGCGACTCTGCTCTCTGTGGGGAGGTTGGATATCGCATGACGCGGGATACCGGGTGGAATTGTGGATGAAACAAGGAATTGTCAGCATCAGAAGAAAAAAGAAGAGGGCGGGCTCGAGGGTCTAAATAGATTTGGCGATGTGACGATGCGAATTGCCAATGCGCAGGTCTGACTAATTTCGGCATTGTTCGTGTGTGAGGGTTATCTCCGGGGATATTTTCGGGGTTTTTTATTATATTTGTATATATATATATTTATTTTGATGACTTTATCTGAATATATTCTAGACACGAATACGCTTAGAAATATACCCACATGGAGAGAGCGTACACCAATTGTGAAGAGTGTATGAACTCAGCCCACTCACCGCCAGCTCCGCACGGAAATCGGGACAATGCTTCAACGGTGGATAAATCCACCCGTTTCCAAAACTCTGGGCCCTGCTGAGATTGTTCAGGGAGAGGAGCAGGAGCGCACGGCGCTCTCGGTGCATTGCACTGCACTCGATACGCTACCCCAACAGCAACACGGAATCTATCTATAAAAAGAGATTATCGGATGAGTGATCGGGCCGTTTCTAGAACTTTCTCTTCTTGTCCGTGCGGCTGTGCCGTTGCCGCTATTGTCCGCTCCTCGATATGTCTGTAGGTGCAATGCTTCGCTGGTCCTCGGGGTATGGTTGCATTCTCTGACCGGCGGGACAGCACGGTGGCACCAGGTTGCTCTAGCCCACTTGCACCGGAGTATATGTGTCAGAAAGAGCGCACCAACATGCCTCTATCTCGCCCTCTGTGGCCGCCGTCCTGTGCGGGTCACGTGCCGGGCGCCGTGCCATAACGTGCTACTCAATATGGCAGTATCTACATCCGTAATGAACTTGTCTCTTTATAACTCGTAGTAAATGTTTCCGATTATCCAGTTTAAGGATGCGGTTTAACGAGCACTTTTCTCTCACCCTTATTGGACTCACCACGGAACCCCTAATCACCCACGCGTACAATCTACAGCCACATAAGAATGCTAAATCGTTAAACCATGTTATCTATCTATGAATATTTTTTTTGCTCTTTTCACATCAAAAGAATCTCCTCCTCCTGATCCCCAACTCGTCTTTCCGCAGCCTGTGGAACTTTTCAAAATCCGTGCTCGAGCACAGCCCATCGTCTCCCTTACGCATCTTGGCACGTCTGTCGTTGTCATTGTCATTACCGCCGTAGCCACCCCCACCAAACATCCCATGCCGCACAGGTGAACCACCAGTAACCACCCCAAGCTCACCGCGCACAACAGCCTCAACATCAACCTCGCCCTCACCACAGGACATGACGCTCACCTCGCGGAATCTCGCAAAGCTGCGCGAGCACAGCAGGACATCACGGTGCAGCGCCGCGGCGTCCGCGAGCACCGTGCTCGTGCTCGTGCTCGTGCTGGTGCTGGTGCTGGTGCTGGTGCTGGTTCCAGCAACACCGCACAGCGCACGGACCCGCGCGAATACATCCACAGGGACGAACTCGAGCACGCCGGCGTAGCGCACTGACGCGGCCGCGCTTGACCTCACGGCGTCCAGCGTCTCGAGACACGCGTCCAGTGTGTCTGCTGTGCGCTGGGCGTTCCTGGCGTGTGTCAACGCTGTGGTTCGCTGGGCATCTGCATCCAGAGCGGTGGCTAGCCGAGAGAGCTCGTTGGCGCAGTGTATGCATTGTAACAGCAGCGCCGAGGGGACATGGTATGTGAACACCTCGACTAGTTGGTCAAACAGCTCGAGAAGGGCCGTTATGAGGCACTGTGTCTGTAATCTCGATGTGGCTTTCGTAGTTGTAGTGGCAGTTGTGGTTATGACATGCACGGGAACAAGTCCCACGGGAACAGGCACAATCGTCGTATCCACCACTTCGGTGAATGCAAGCGGTGGCGTCACGTTCATGCTTATTGTCAAATGACTATGTGTGTCCTTTTTTATATGTGTGTGGTGTGGTCTTTTTTGGTTGTTAACACTTCAAGACAAAAAGTTTCAGCTGTGGATAAAACTGACTCATTCAGTCTCAAAGGGGCAGCCCCGAGGACATCTCGATTGTGCGGGGCGGGACACCCAAAGTGGTCTCATTTCTATAGGGACTGGTTGGGGCACGCTCAAAAAGAAAAAGTCAATTGGACTGGGCACTACTGTGAGTTAGACACGACCATGTTGGGACACGACTATTTTTCGGACTTTTCGATAAAGTGGTGTTCTTCTGGGTGCTGAGTGTATGTCTATGCCAAGCGTCAACCTTCTGGCGATATTCTGGAAGCATCGACCAAATAAATTGGAGAGTATGTCAATGGCGTGCCACGAACAACACTCTAGATTGCATATAGCCGGAGGAATTGCCAACGTGGATGTCAATTGTCAATTGTCAATTGTCAACATTGACAGCCACGCACGCACACGGATATAACAACGTGGGGTATATCAGCGAGAGAAAAATGCCACTATCTTCAACGCACGCACACAGAAATCGATCCGGCCCACGAGGCACGGCAGATAGAGCACAGCGGCAGCCAGGCAGGGAGCGCCCACGTGACAGCGCACGTGACCGCTCGCTTAAGAAGGAGCCCACGTGCGCCGCCTCGAGAGCGCACACGAGCAAGACGTTGCACGTTCCAGGCGGCCTGGCCGCTCCCATTGGCCATCGGGGAGCGTGCTCTTTGGCCCTGATCTGGTCTCGTGCGTGTGCTTGTCACTGTCTTTACCATGTGCGGGCGAGTGTGTGGGTCTGGCTCTGTGGCCGGGCAGACCCACGTGTTTCTGGCCTCGCCATCCAGGCACCGGGTGTGCCAGTGCGAGCGGTGTGTGAGCTCGCTCGCTCGCTCGACACACCGTGCGGGCGCTTAATTACTGGCAACTGTATACCTGGCGTGTGTGCGTGTGTGTGTGTGCTATAGATACTTGAGCCCATCCTCTCTTCTTGCTTCTTCTTCTCTTCCTCTTGCTCTTTTGTTCCTTTCTCTCTTTCAACCACACAGTATATCAGTCTATCAGTCTGGCTGGAATCTAAATATGAACCAACCCAGTGCCAACCCGCACTCGCGCAAGATGCTCCCGCCACCACCGGTGTTCAAACCCACCTTTATCCAGATGCAAAAGGTGAATGGCAGCTACTCTAGCTCGTCCACCCCGTCCTCAGCGTACGTGACCTCCTCATTCGTGGCCGAGTCCTCCGACGCCCAGGATAAACCTCCCAGCACATCTCCGGAAGACTCGCCCGTGCTGCAAGCCACGTCAGAGAAGGCGAGTCCGCTCCTGACGCACACAAAATCGGGGAGCACAAGCTCAGCAGCAGGACGTAAGAGACGCAAGTCGTCCGTTGTGGATGCTGAAGAATTGGCACGTAAACGGAAAGAACTGAAAACTGCACATTCGATAATTGAAAAGAAGAGGCGCATCAAGATGAATCGGGAATTTGAGGCACTCAAGTATCTGGTCCCGGCTTGTCGCATGGCTATTTTGAGTGGTGCTGATGCTGCAACTTACAGCAGCAACACCAATAACAACTCTGAAAGCGGTGGTATCATGCACAAGCTCACGATCTTACAGTCAACAGTCGAGTATATCAAGTACCTCCACACTGTTGTCCAGATCCAGAAGCAGGAAATAGCAGGATATAACCCTCGGTGGGTGCGTGATAACGACGTCAGCTTCTCCTCTTTTGACCTTGACCTCGACCTGTACAGAAACATCGACAAGGAG
Source organism: Kuraishia cidri (assembly GCA_030557465.1). Taxonomy (NCBI): domain Eukaryota; kingdom Fungi; phylum Ascomycota; class Pichiomycetes; order Pichiales; family Pichiaceae; genus Kuraishia; species Kuraishia cidri. The sequence continues at coordinate 112,260 of JAKTPE010000013.1, forward strand.
TACGACTTCCAGGAGCTGTTTCTAAGTTTGGCCAAGAACGATGCAAAGTCAAGCAGGAGGGGAAGGTCGAACACGAGTACGAGCTCTAGTCCTGAGGAGGATGACGAAGAAGAAGAGGAGGAAGAAGAAGACGAAGACGAAGAGGATGACGATATCGTCAACGAGAACAGCAAGGAGGACGCACAGGAGACGGACAGAAGATTGCCGAGGCTTCCTGCACTGAAACCACAGCTGCCGAGCCCTCTGATAACACCCGAGATATTTCCCTCAGGGTCGAGCAACTACCAAATCGCCAAGACGACAATGCCTTCAAACATCCGCACAAACTCTCTGCCGTCTGTGTCGCCGAAAACGATGCGGCGGCCGAGCGTGTCGGTAAGTCACAAGTTTCAACTGCCTCTTCCTGCAATAGAGCAGCCAGAAAAGGAGGAGGACGACTCGGGATCGGGGTCGGGTTTGGGATCGGGATCAGAGGTGTCGCCCGGTGAGCCCCTGGACGGCAGCGACGACAGCGAACGGCAGCACCTGAGTGCGTCCAAAGTGCTTCTGCTGCTGAAACGGAGAACGAGCATTGAAAGCTTACTGAATTGACTCTTGTACACCACCAAGAACTATATCTTGCTTTTTAATAGAGGGACTGATTGTACTTGACTTTTGTTTTTGCGTGTAAATAGTTTTTAGGCACATGTCTGCGTCACGTGCTTTGGTGCACGTGCGGCGATCTGGCGCCAGTCCTCAACATCAACACGATCCATAACCTCAGGAACACGCAAGACCCACGTACTCCCAATCCATCGAAGCGCACAGCAATGGCGGACTCGGCGCTTAGAAAGAGCAGAGTGCCCAAGGGTGAATGGAAATCAGCCGCTTCTGCCCAACGCTTCCCAGCCAATGGTGCAGCCTCGGCGCAACCGGTCTCGTCAGCCGCGAGCCCCTATGCTGGACTCGCGAGCCTGGATTATAAAACAACAACAAAACAACAACCGCCACAGAAAGCACCACAACAACAAACACAACCCACCACACAGACCCGCAGGATCAACCGCCGGTTCTCCGTCAAGCTGAACGGCGGCGATGAGCGGCCCGATCTGAGCACCATTATGCCTGCTCTCCCCGCGAACGCCACGTCGATGGTGCACGCGTCATCCCGCGAGGACACGGTCTCCTCCACGGCTGCCGGCGGGGGTAGCAGCAGCACGGGGATTGCGCGGGCGGCACCGGGGCAGACGGCACTGCAGGCCGCGCTGGCGCAGCGCGGCTTCGACGCCGAGGCGTACATCCGCACAGAGCTGAGGGACGCGCCCGCGGCGCGGATCGACGAGTTTGCCGAGTCGCTCGCGGCGATGCATGTGTCCGCGGGGGCCGACGTGCGCCGGAACGTGAGCTCGTCGCTTGCGGAGGTGCTGCAGGTTGGCACGGGGATGGCGGAGACGGAGACGAGGCTGCGGGCTCTGAAAGCTGCGTTTGCGCAGCTCAGCGATGTGGTGGTGCAGCTGCGGGAGACCGCGGAGCGGCGGCTTGAGCTGGAGGATGCGAATGCGAATGCGGGTGCCAGAGTTGCGCCAGTCGCGCGTGGTGGTGTTACTGCAGGGGCATCGGCACAGGTAACACAGCGCAGAAAGGACAGGAGCAGCATCATTGTGCTCGAGAAGATGTGGGCTACCGCGATGAACACGTTGTTCAAGAATGTTGAGGGCGCGCAGAAAATGATATCCGCCATTCCCGGTCGACACATCGTGGCGGAGAGCGGGCGCTGGTTTGAGCTGAACTCTGCAACGTGGCGGCCGATCCAGCCCGCGCATCTGTTTGTGCTGAACGACCATATCCTGGTGGCTACGCGGAAACGGAAACGCGGTATAGACGCTGGTACCGGTGGTGGTGCGGCTGAGGGTGGTGCCAAGGAGCAACAGCGGAAACAGCAACAGCAGCAGCAGCAGACGCTCGTTGCGTCGCAGTGCTGGCCGATCCGCGATGTCAAGATGTACGAGATGAAACCGGACGTTGCGCCGGGCACGCGTGTTGACCAGTACACCATCAACATCCGCGTCGATGCATCGAGCTTTGTGTTCCAGACGGACAGGCACGAGCAGTACACGAGCATCCTCGGTGCGTTTCGACAGGCCAAGGACGAGCTGCGTAATCTGCTCGAGGACGAGAAACTGAAACAGCGCGAGTTGCGTAATTCGGTCTCACGGCTTTCGGCAAGCACGGCCACGACGCACGATCGCATGAGCCGCGACTCGGGGATCCTGCAGGATCTCAGCGCGCAGATGCACTCGCGCTCGCGCTCGCTCGACATTGCAGGAGAGACTAATGGGAGCGGCGGTGGGAGCACAAACAGCGGCGGGAGCGGTAGCGGGAGCAACAACAGCACCACTATCAGCGCCCTCGTGGCGCTCGACGAAACATTCTCAGAGCTCGACGTCCTCATAACGCATCGGCGCTACGAGGAGTGCGTCGGACTTATCAGGTACCTCACGAACAAACTCACGGAGCTCGCGTCGTCGCCCACACAGCAGCTCGACGACTCGTCAGCGCTGATCCTCGAGATCCGCCAGCTGAACCTTTCGGCAGTGCAGGACGAGCTAATCAGGCTCCTCGCCGCGGAAGTGGAGGACACACGTACGCCGCCACGGCGTATCAAAACGTACATGAGCCTTTTCCACGCGGTACGCCGCGAGGACACGGGCCGCCGCGTCCTGCTCGCGTCGCGCTCCGAGCACGCAGAGCAGCTCATACGGCGCATAGCGTTCGCAGGAGACGTGCCGGGCTACGTTGCACAGGTTGCAATCATCAGATTCCACACGGCGCGGGACACGATGCTGCTGTTCCGCGAGTGTTTCCCGGACCCGGCGATGCAGGTCTACGTCGTGGCGTGGGTGCGCGAGCAGGTGGCGGAGCATGTGCGTCTCGTGCGGAGACAGCTGTTCGGCGTGAACCCGAGGTCGGAGAGCTATTCGCGGTGTGTTGACATCACGCGGACGCAGGCGGCTGGTCTGCGCGATGTGGGGATGGATGTGGACTTCCTGCTTGAGGATTTCTACGCTGCAAAATAGACAGGCTGTTGATTGATGACGATAACAAAGGGTGGCACGAAAACCTCCCCTGGTCTTATGATTGAAAAAAAAAAAACCGATAGCTGGTACAACGAGAATAATATGCAGTTTGTGCGTCTTGTGCTGTGCGTCACGGCAAAACGTGAGCGTGCGTACGTGCTTGCGTGCACGCATGACAATCCAAAAACAAAAAAAACGAATAGAAAAAACCACCACCCCAAAAAGTATATATGTATAAGAAGGAAAAAAAAAATTGTAAACGATCCATCCGGTTTTGTGATTTTGACATGACATCACGCCGCGACAGCTTCAGCGACGACAGCGTCCCTCGGTATCAGCTCGTCGGACATGTTGAGCCACGGATGCTCGAGGATCTGCGCCATCGTTGGCCGTTTCTTGATGTCGCGCTTCAGGATCGTGCGTATGAGGTCGACACAGCCGGCGCTCACGTTGGCGTACGCCGGGATGCGCAGCTCGCCCTCCATGATCTCGTCAACGTTGTAGAACGGGTTCTCCTTGAACGTGAGCGTGTACAGCAGGATGCCCATGGCCCACACGTCCTGCGGTTTCCCCTCGTACGGTTTCCCGTTGAGCACCTCGGGCGCAGCGTAGTCGATCGTGCCGACAAACACGTCGAACGGGCCATTCTTGCAGTATGCAGCGGACCCAAAGTCGATCACCTTGACGATGCACTTGTTGTCAACGATGATGTTCTCGTCCTTGATGTCCCGGTGCACAATCTCGTGTCTGTGTATATGCGCAATCGCAGAGCAGCACTGCTTGAAGATGTACCGCGTCTCGAGCTCAGACATGTCCGATTTCACCTCGATCAGGTCGAAGAGGTCTATCCCGGGCGGGTCCCCGTGCTGTGGCGTCTCGAGGTAGTAATACTTCTCGTCCTCGAAGAAGTCAACGATCCGCATGATGTTGGGGTGCGGGTCCGTGTTGACAAACGCCATGATCTGGATCTCGCTCGGGATCGTGCCGAGCTTGCGGTCGCGAACCCACGTATCCACCAGAATACGCTCCTTGAAGATCAGCTTGATCACAACGACATAGCTCGGGTCCTCCTTGTGCCGGCAGAGCGCCACTTTACCGTACGCGCCCTCGCCCATGCTCTTGATGATCGAGAACTCAGAGTACTTCTTCTCGCGCCGCTTTAGCCCCACCTGCTTGGGCCACAGCCTCGAGTGGCCAATCTGTCGCTCGATCGCCTCATTCTCAATCCGCAGTAGCTGAGGCGTAGAGTAAACCGACGGCTGCGCGAAAAAATCCAGCTCAGAAACCGTGGGCTTGGTGTACGGCGCTGCAGATGAAGTCCCCGCAGCAGCGGCAGAGTCCCCCGTTGTCGTCTTCGAGTCAGGGTTGTTCTTGGTGGACGTCAGCGGCGTCGACACGTTGCTCGTGCGATCGCTGCTGGTACTCGAGTTTGATAGCGACGGAATCCGCACGCTCTTACTGGCTCCAGGCGCCGCTACTGCTGATTCGTTCGACGGTTTCCTCTTCTCCTTCATCTTGCGTGCATCTAGCTCAAACCTCTGGCCCGAACTCGACTTGAGCAATCCGGGCTCAGGCATGCCGGGGGCGGCACCAGCACCAGCAGCACGCAGACTGCCGTGCCGGCTCAATCCCGTGCTCGTCCTGGAGCTGTTCGAGCGGCTCAGACTATCGGAGGACCCACCGCATGACGCCAGGTCATTCTCGTTATCCGGCAACAGCGTGAGCTGCGACGGCATGTCGAGCTCGTCATTGTGGTGGTGGTGAGTCAGCGGGACAGACGACGGGTGATCCGAATCCACATTCGCATCGTGCCCATGTGTGAGCGACGCATCGCTCTCTGACGCTACACGCGAGTGCGCAACCGACGAGATCACGCTCGGTGTTCGGGACCCCGGCTTGGATCCAAGCGCGCCCTGCGTGCGCGAGTACGTGATCCACAAAATGAGCATGTCAAACTCTGCGGTGCGCAGTTGCACGTCAACTTTGATCCTGTTGCCGTCGCGGTGCACGCCGTCGATGCCGGTCGAGTTGAGGAACAGCAGCTCGCGCTCCTCCTCGCTGCGTCCCAGGTTCTGTGCGCTGAGTTTGCGGAAGTAGTGTTCGGGAAGCACCAAGCCCTGGCTGGATCTCAGGCCGGGCTCAAGGCGCATGGCTTCCGTTATCAGGCTCGAGAATCCAGGCAGAATGTAGTCAACTGATTTATCCTGAATGTTAGCGTCGCCAAACAGGTTCTTTGCAATTGCCTCGTTGAATGCCAGTACTCTATAATCGCTGGCTGAAATGACAAATGTGCCCGCAATGTACGGGAGTGCGTGAATGTTCAATCTCACTAGGGAAAAGTCGTCGGCGTCGAGCGGTACCGAGGTGATGGCACACGGCGTGTAGTAGTTCTCTATTCTTAGGGTGTAGTATCGTGTGTTGTTGATCAGCGCGGAATCGCGTACGTTCAACGGAGCATTCCCGTTGGGAAACTGATCCACTGGATCTTTGACAGCCAGTTCTCTGCTCATCGACGGAGCAAAGTCAGCCAAGCGCGAGCCCACCATGTTCATGCCATGGAAGAGCGACCCAGAACTCTCCACGAACGATTTCACCTTATACCTATCCTCGGCGTCATCCAGTAGAATGCTCTTTTGAATGTTAATGTCGATGGCATCGCATGGAATCTGATCAAAAATCAGCACTATCAGATTTTCCTTCCTCTTAGACCAAAGCGACGTCCAAGCCATTCCTCTTCCCGATCTCGAAATGGCAATGATTTCGCCGGAGAACACAATCACCCTCTCTTCCCTCAGTAGTTTGTTGAGAACAAAGTCACGCGACCGTGGCGCAATCAGATCCAGTAGTGTTAACGCACGAAGAGAGGTTCTCGAAATGCCAAACATCAAACACGCAAGATCGTTTGCAGCTTTTAATGACCACGGTGACTCAAGTTCACACGTAAACACCGCCTGTGGAGCTGCGTTTTTCCCGGTGGAGATGGCGTGGAACGGTCTGTTTGCGGACCCAGGGGACGGCTGCTGTTGCTGCTGCTGCTGTTGCTGATTTACCAGAGAAGATAGTGCAACCGTTGATGGTGCACCCTTGCGCATTGGAATGCCAGCCATCGCGGCCGTTGGCCCCTTTTCTTCAAACGGAGTTGCCAGAGCATGCAGTAGACTTATCCGGAGCGCCTTTTCCTTTGAAATGTCACGAACATTCGACAGCGATAGATTATGCAGGTTCATCACGAAGTTCGAGTCTTTTTGCTGGGTGGCGACATCGGTAGGGTCAAAGCCCTTGTCCAGTACTCTCACCAGTTGCCTCAGGTCGTCGCTCAGTTCCGAGTCCAGCTTGGATAGATCGCCAAACAGCTCCTTACCCTTTGCATTCTTTTTGGGAGTTCCGCGTCCCGGGGACGTATCTCTGGATTTCTGTGTGTTTCTCAAGACTGCCGAGAGTGTCAGTGCCGACGACCTCTTTTCTATCTTCATAACATTATCCATGAGGTTCGCCGTTGTCGTTGATATTCTTCTCTGGTCTGGGGGAGAATGGAGGCGGTCATCTGTGTTTGGTATCAACGGGCTATTCATTGACGATAGCAGTTCAGGTCTCTCGATCAAAATCTCCAACGATCTCTTGAGCACGTTCAGTCGCAAAGCCAGGGAGTTGGGGGACATTAGGGCGTATGAATATGATTGTGTGGACTCCGTCGAAAACCGCAGCACCTCGGCAGGCGACGAAGAGGATGGCTGTGCAGGTGGCAGACTGTCGCGCGACACCATGACGGGTCTCGATTTCAGGCCGCTAGGTATCGATGGCTTGGCCATCGTCTTCAGTCTTGTGAGTGGTGTTACTGGAAACGACCCCAATCTTCTTGGTTGTGTGAGGGAGGATCCGTATGGCTTTAAAGGCGGCACTTCCGGGCGCTGGGTAGAGGCCGTGTTCGACACATCCTCCTGGCTGTCGTCGTCTGCAGCAAGGTAAAATGACGAGGGAGTGCTTGACTGTGTTGATGTTTCCTTCGATTCCTCCTCCGAGGAGTCGTGTGCCGTCTTCAAAGGGGTGGGAGTTCTTGACATGATGGAGCGAAACACAGCTGTGGCATCTGTGGGCAGGAAGAGGGGAGAGCCATTAGGCGACGAGGCACTGCTATCCCGAGGCCGTGCCTGGGGCGGAGTGTACGGCATGGGTCTTGGGCAGATGGTGGTGTGTATAGTGTATGCCAGCTCCAGTAGAGTAGGACCTTGTCGCTGCGGCGTCGGTGCGTAGTGGCTTCTTCTCTGGTGATCTGTAGCTTTGTGTTTGGCTTTTGTGGTTTTCTGTGCGGTGCTGCGTTGGGCCGTGCACGACTTGTCACGCCGCGCGGAGGTCACGTGGCGGGAGGCTATTGGGAGCGGCTATCTGTGGGACAGCTGGAGTATATTCGGGAGAATAGTATTATGCGCTACTTGCTTTTGAAAAGGCCGGTGTTGGAGCGTGGTTGCAGTATGGGCGATTTTCCACTCGTGCTGAGAGAGAGTCGGCAAGGCGGACGTCGGAAGATCTCAGCAGTGGGGGTACAGCACAGCATAGTACAGCGATTACTCGCGGTTTTTCCGCGGGCTTTATCAGCTGTTATTATTTTTTCTGTTCGGGCCAATTGGAGATCGCATGTTTTGTATGCGCACACGGCTCGCGTCTTTTCTGGTGTGGCTGCGTCGACGGGAAAAACTGCAGTACCTGGTCATTTTTCCGTGCGCTTTGCCCGCCGATGCAGGTGCGGCAGATAGTGGACAGACTTGCCGACTTGCCCATGTGGAGCAAAACTCAATATTTTTCAGCTTTATAACATTTTCATTACATTCAGCCACTCCATTCTCTCTTTCTCTCTCTCTCTCTCTAGTTTTCAAAACTGCCCTAAATAATGCTCTTGGCGGCCAGGATCTCACCAATGAGTACGCCAGCTCCAGCAGCCCCAATGATGGTGTTGTGCGAGAGCACAACCATCTTAAAGTCCAGCACTGGGTCCTCTCTGATTCTGCCAACGGAAACACCGTACCCGGCATCTCTGTCGCGGTCAAGTCTGGGCTGAGGACGGTTGCTCTCCTCCAGCACATGAATGGTCTGCTTAGGCGCAGATGGGCACCCCAGCTTACGTGCATCGCACACGTAGTCCCGCAAGCACTGCTTCACTTGCTCAACGCTTGGTGGTGGCCTGTTCTTGAAGCGCAGCGAGATGCACTCGGTGTGGCCGTCGCTCACGGCAACACGGTTGCACTGCGCAGACACCTTTATCTCGTCATCCGACAGCACTGCAAAGCTCGCTCCATCCTCAGCGATGTTCCCGAGGATCTTCCTCGTCTCCCACTCCATCTTCTCTTCCTCTCCCGATATGTACGGAATGATGTTGTCCAAGACGTCGATCGCAGACACACCAGGCGAGTACCCTGCACCAGAAATAGCCTGCATGGTGGTAGTGGTGAGCAGGTCGATGGGGCCAAACGCTTCCACCAAAGGCTTCAGTGGGGCAACAAGCCCAGCCGTTGAGCAGTTCGAGATGCAAATGATGAAACCAGCCTTCTCGCCCCTTGCACGCGCAGCGAGCACCTTCTTCTCAACGACGGAGATATGCTCTGGATTCACAATGGGCACCACGAGCGGCACATCAGGCTCGCGTCTGTAGTTCTTGGCATTGGAAACCACCGCGAGCCCAGCACCGACAAATGCTTTCTCGATGGGACCAGCATAATCAGCATCGAGGCCGGAAAATACAATGTCGCACTCGGCAAACGCCTCAGGTGTGCACTCCGAGACGACTATCTCGGCAGCTGACTCAGGAAGTAGCGAGGTCTGCTTCCACGTGACGGCGTCGGCGTATTTCTTGCCTGCTGATCTCGAAGATGCACCCAACACGGAGAGCTCAAAGTCCGGATGCGATGACAGCAGCAGGATGAAGCGCTGGCCGACACTGCCTGTCGCACCTAGGACGCCCGCTTTCTTTAATGCCATATTTATGTGTATAGATATGCTGAATCTGTTCAATAAATCTCTTTCAGATTAGTTCACGAGAAATGGAAAGAACAACGACAACTCGTTGGAAAGAAAGAAAAAAAAAAAGGTGAGACGACCATCAACATCTCGGTGACTCAAAGAGTTGTGCAGCGCTCAGTTACGTCAGCCCTGGCACATGAGCTTTTTCTTATTTGTTCCATTTTTATTGATCAAGAAGTGATCCTGCCTTTTTTGGTTGATTAATGTACATAAATATATGCTCTCAGCTGCTCTCATGCTTCCTCTTCTTCTCGCGGCGCCCCTTTTTCTGTCTCTTGCGCTCCTCCTTCTCAGCTTTGGTCCTCTTCTTGGGTGTCTCAGCATCTGCCTCAACCGTAGTTGTAGTATCATCCTCTGCTTTCTCCTCCGTGGCTGCAGCCTGCTCGGGCTCAGGCTTCACATCGTCAAATACGATTTTCTTATTCACCCTGGTCTCATCCTCGAACACAATCTTCTTATTCGTCTTAGGCGCATCGGCAAAGACGGTCTTCCGGTTCACGCCCTGAGAGCCAGGCGCAGAAAACTCAGCAGCCCCAGCGGAGCGCGAAGACACGTACTCGCTCGCCCCAGTCTCCAGCAAGATCGGCGGCAGCCCGCGCATCTCACGCTGCAGCCGCTTGATCTGGCTCACCGTGGTGCCGTTGGGACCGGCGTAGCTCGACCTGCCATCGCCTGCAAACGCAGCTTCGGCGCTCGTGTCCAGCGCCACCGCTGAGCTCAGCGAGCGCGTCGCGGCCGTGTCGCATTCCTCTATGAACTGGTCGAGCAACTTTTGCGCCTCGGATGCATCTAGGGCAGACGAGGATGTGATGTGTGTTACCGTTGGGGCGTTGATCGCGGATTGCACCGGTCTCCGGGGGCGAAGCGCAGTGGACATGGTGTGTGTGCTATTAGTGTATGATTCCTCAAGGGGAAGAACGAACGCAAAAGGAGACAGTAATCACTGTGCTTGTGGAGAAGTTGTAGAATATTTCAGACAGACTGGATTTGTTAGTTACGCATCGCGAGGGAAATATTTTTTGTTAGTGCCTGGATTTACACGCGGCGTAGCTACGGGCACGTCTGACTTTTCGAAATCGGGCGAGCCGTGAAGAGGTGGTACAAACACACACGAGAACGGCCAGCTCCACCACAAGAGGGGTAAGGTGCCTGACGTTGCATTTAAATCTGCCTATAAATATGTTGTCGATACGCGCATTGACGAGGACGGCAGCTCTGCCAGCTATGAGGTACGTCTTACTAGGCTGATTGACATTTTTCTTGGAGCCAAAAACTAACGCCAATTCAGACAACCCACGCGAGCGTTTTCCTTCGTTTCGATGGGCTCGACGAGAATCACGAGCAACTATCCCTCTGTCATTTCACACCAGCAGATGGCGCTGCCAGGCTTGCTGCCCAGTGGCGCCATGAGCTCTGCGATATCGGTGCTGTCACCCTTGCAGGGGTTCTTACAAAGACGTTGGGGTAGCAGGGGAGGAAACAGAGGAGACACATACCAGCCAAACACGCTGAAGCGTAAGCGGAGACTTGGGTTTCTGGCCCGTATGACTTCGAGGACGGGACGGAGAATCATCAAGAGGAGGAAGCTCAAAGGGAGATGGTTCCTTTCACATTGAACGGGGACGGATGTGAATTTTAACACAGCTATATCAGTGTGCTTGTACATAACATGCGATGAGACTATTACAGTGATTTGAAGTAGTATACAGTGTAGCCTTTCCTCAGAGGCTCGGTGAGCAGACTGCTCGGAATGTGGAACACCCGAAACTTGTCCGCAGCCTGCTCGAGAAACTCGTAAAGCACGTCTTGGTCTCTGATCTGCATGGAAACGAGAGCGCCTGCTTCTGGGCCCATCACGCAGCTCAAGGCATTGATGAAATGCGGGACGAGATACTCGTTGTATATGGTATCGCAAGCAAGAATTAGATCAGGATATTCCCCTTGTCCAAAGTGCCGAAGCACAAACTCGGCCCCGGCTTCAGCAAACTCCCAGTCGTACTCCTCAACATCGATCGACGCTTTCCGCGACGATTTCCTCTTCCCACTTGTTGGCTTCCTCCCGGTATCGATAGTCGCAGAGTCTATCTCCATCGTAACGTTACTGAGAATGTTGCGTTTCAGCAGCTTGACGAGATGGGACTGGTCCGACGCCACGAAGCGCCTCGAGTAAATGCCCAGCGTCGACGCAAGCACACCAGCCACGCCTGACCCCAGCTCAAGCACATTCAGCCCGCGCACTGCTCCCCAAAACGGACTCTGCTGGTAGAACAGCAGCCACTCGGCAACGAGCGGTGAGACGGACCACGTGACAAAGCCTGTTGAGCTACTCTGCTGGCCCGATGAAAAACTCGACAGGGACTGCTCAATTGAGAGATCGAACTCTAAACCAACAGCTATGTGCAGCGCGTTCGATCTCTCGATGTACCCTAGCGCCCGTGCGTTGGGCGGCGCCGACTCGGTGTACAGCTCGAAGATGTGGTCGTCCAACGTCTCTGGCGTTATTCGCATAAACTGCGACACGTCTATGTTCATCTGGTGGGGATCCGATCTGCCTCAGCTGGAGGTGAATCCGTCTAGGAGGGAGGTGCCTAGATATCGAGACGACGGATCACGGAGGCTCATGTGTTGCGGCTTGGGGAAAGAGAGTGGTCTGCAAAGTGGAATCACGTCCGTCTTGCCTATCCCATCAATACCCCGTGTCCAGGTTATGTGAATCCGGAGCCACAAATATCACAAAAGCGGGTTTGTGGTTTGCATGGAAGACCACAAAAGCGCTTTTGTACAATACGAGTAGTCACGTGACTGCTCTGAAAGGTGTACTGCGACTGCATGCGAGCTATATGTCGGACAAACTTTGAAGAGTCGAAACCGGCAGTGAAAAAAGGGGTGGCAAGGGAAGGAAGGTGTTCAGCGGGCAACTTGCCGCATGCGAAAAAGAAAAGATTATTTCAGGGTCAAAGGCCCCTGCGCACAGATATGAACCGTAGAGAGTCACTACCAAGTGTGCGGCTTATGGTGACTGGGATAAGCTGAAGATGTTTTATCGCTCAAAAGCAAAGTAGTTACCCCTTTTCAAAAAAAAAGAGGAACCAGGCTATGAATCATAAGGCGGGACGTTGTACCCTTATCTCTGCAACAAACGTGGACTACAAAAACATTTGGAAGTGTCCCGTGCGGTCCTAGGCCAGGCCAGAAAATCCATTTTCAAGAAAGTCCAGTGTCGTATAACGGTAAGTATGCTCGCTTGTCACGCGGGAGACCGGGGTTCGATTCCCCGCACCGGAGCTTTATTTTTTTTGAGCTCTTGGCTCTTTATCAATCAGGACACTACGAATCACCAACATACTCTTACGGTCAGAATGAATGCTTTAATGTTTGGAACTATGTACAAATTTCTCATGCCTCGAGCATCTTCATCCTCTTGGCCTCCTCGGCCGCCTTTTTCTCCTCGCGAAGCCTTTGCTTCTCCCTCCTCTGCTCCTTCAGGAGCTTCGCCTCCTCTTTTTTGTTTGTAACCTTTTGTTTGACGAGTGCCTTCACGTTGAACACGATCCGCGAGCTGAGATCACCTTTGCTCTCGGCGCTCGCGCCCAGCGACTCAAGGATATTCTCGATCTGTGTCACCACTTTCTCCCGCAGAATGCATTCCGCCTCGCTGAGCTGCTGCTGCTGCTGCTGCTGCTGCGGTTGGTGTTGCCGCTCTTCTGAATCATTCTCAAAAGCGTCGTCGCTAGCATCATTCTCGTCCAGCTTCTGGATCGCGTTCCTCGCCCCGAGGTATATAACAACCTGGTTCCCCTTCTTCAAATGCGACTCTAGCTCAAACTTTTTCTGCGTGGCGAGGTCCTGCATCGATATCGACCATGCAACCTTCATGATCTTTGTCCCCGAGTCCTTCGTCTCAGCGTTCGGGTTCGCCTTCTTCCTGATACTCTGCGACACCTGCTCATGCAGGTAATCGCTGTAGTTCTTGATCGCGACCCGCCGCTCCACCTTTTTGATCACGGGAATGTCACCCTCCCCCTCCACCTCAATCTTGTTGACGATCGCAATGCTCTCCTCGTCCAGATTCAAGCCCTTGACGATCTTGTTGATCCACGTCGTCTCCTGCCCGGATCCAGGCACGATATAGCTGACGAGCCCGTCCGGCTGCATCTTGCGCACGCGCTGCAGCACACACCGCAGCGCCTCCCTGTCCCTTTCCGACCCGCCAATCTTGATCCCGCGGTTCGCCGCGGCGGCGTCTCTGCCGCTGCTGTTACGAGCGTCACGCTGTGCACTGTTGCGGGCCCCGCGTTGCGCGCTGCCACTGGCGTTGGAGCGCGCCGGGGGCTTGTTATTATCTCCACCCGGTGACCTTCTGAAACCGCCGCCCGCTGAGGCTGCGGGCCGCGCAGGCCGAGATCGCCTGTCCGCGCTGTTGGCTGCCGGCCATCTACTGCTGCTGTTGTTGTTGTTGTTGTTGTTGCTGGTGGTGGTGTTCCGCTGCGGCGCGACTCTTTCGGTTTTTCCCTGTCTGTCCTTGAGGAGCGATAGGAACGAAGGCTGCAAGTCGGCCTTGGAGTACGCTCGCACCGCGTGACGCAGTGTGCTGAGCGGTATCCTCGATCGTACGCTGTTGCTCAGCATTGTGTTCGTGTTTGTCTGATGATGGGGTGTGTGTGTTGGTGGCGATCAGGCGAGCGTCTTCAAGTACAGCATCGCCCAAAACTGAAAAGGAAATGTGCTTGCTTCGCTAGGGAAATTCAGTAAGCAATCACTCGCTTCAAATAATCCGAGGGGAATATTTGTTACAGTACGCGCAGACACCGGTTCCACCGTACATGCTGGAAAATTTGAGAAAATAATGTATGGGGGGAAGAGATGCGATACGTGCGCGACCCAAACGGCGGGCGCCAAAACCCGAAAACTCGAACTTTACACACAAAAAAACAACTAGAATCTATTTAAGCTGGGTGCATTTGGATGTTTATATCTAACTAAGCCTTGACATAGGGTTCAACGGTGAACTTGGTGTTCTTGAGCTCTGGAACGATGGCAGTCACTTTTCCCGTGGTTAGGAAATCTTTCACGTTCTTCACAACGAACTCCTCCATCGCCTTCATGGTTTCGTAGGTGTGTGTGCCCATGTGTGGCAGCGAGACACAGTTGGGGAGGTCGAGCAGCTCCTGGGGCACCTTTGGCTCAAACTCAAACACGTCGAGTCCCGCTGAGCCCACCTTGCCCGACTTGAGCGCCTCAAACAGCGCCGATTCGTCAATCACGGCGCCCCGCGCGGTGTTGATAATAACCACGCCGTCCTTCATCTTGGCAATGGTGTCCTTGTTGATCGAGTGTTTCGTTGCTGCGTTCAGTGGGATGTTTATAGACACAACGTCGGCCTGCGCGAGCAGCTCGTCAAACGACACGTATTCCGCGCCGCCCTCGAGCTCCTCCGAGAGCTTGTTCCGGTTGTGGTAGAGGATCTTGGAGAACCCGAACGGCTTGGCGCGGTCGCGCACCGCGCGGCCGATGCCGCCCATGCCGTAGATCCCGAGCACTTTGCCCTCTGGATCATGTCCAATGGCCGCACCCGCACACTTGCCCTTCGTCCAGTTGCCCTGAAGCAGGAGGTGGTGGCTGTGCTGGAAGTTTCTCAGCGCCGAGAGCAGGAGGTAGATGTGTGTGTCTGCCGTTGCGGCGTCAACGATCGAAGGCACGTTGGACACCTGGATTCCGCGCTCGCCAAAGGGGACAACATCCACCTGGTCGTAGCCGGCACCGTTGTGCGAGATCGACTTGACGCTCGCGGGCAGCAGGGACGCAAGCTCCGCGTCGAAACGGCCCGTCTGCTTGACGGACTCAAACGTCCTCGTGATCGAGACAACGCCGTCGAATTTGCCCGCCTTGAGCTCGGCGAGGAACTCGTCGCGCGACGCAGCGTCCGTCTCAACGATCTCGGCAATCTCCTCGAGGTTTTTCCAGGCCGTCTGGGAGAATCTGTTGGGTCCGAATCTCAGAACCTTAGGCTTGGATGTAGTGGTGGTGGCCATGGTGCGCAGGGTGCTCAATTGGTTCAGTCTCGTCCTCGTGTTACTCTTGAATGCCTGCACAAATGCGGATGGAATCATCGATAAGACAAAAAAAAAACGGCTGCACAGCAAGGGCCCTCTTCTTTATATGTGTTGAACGTCTACGGCGAACCCCCAGACGGATATAATCCCCCCAGCTCTGCAAACTATGGCGTTTCCCGCAAGGGCAATCGAGTCAGCGATAAGGTTATGTAAGCAGGCAGGCCGGGACCCCCCACCCGGGTCTAAACGCGCCCCCACGCGGTTGATCTTTTCATGTCCTCGGCGAGCGATTGAGGGATATTTTGTTAGTTGGGAGTGTTGTTCCGGTATCTGCCCTCTGGCGCGGGTGGGCAGAGTCAGCGGGTTGGCTAGTGCACCGCCGGACGGGGGAGAGTCAGGGAAGGGAGAGAAGTCACAAAAAGTAAGAGCAGTCCAAGTGGTAAAAAATAAAGAGCAGTGCCTCAAGCCAGATTCGAACTGACGATCTCCTCATTACTAGTGAGGTGCCTTACCAACTTGGCCATTGAGGCTGTTATATCCTGGAAAAGTCAAATATCGTATCTGGCGCTCAAACTTTCAATCGCGGGTAAATGTACACTTCGGATACGAAGCTGTTTATTCTACTTAAAGCAAAGAATAAGAGCGTGTACTGTCAGCCCTAAATGACCTGAAAATAAGCAACATTTTGCTATTCAAATACTTTAGAAAACAGATCTCTTTTTGTAAATTCGAAAGAGTGATTCAAAAAATAAATGAAAACTCAAATTAAAAAAAGGGAGCAATTTAAACTATTTCTCATATCTATCGGATAGTCTAGTAAGCAGAAACTATCATTAAATTAGCTCTATCCCTTCATGCAAATTCACACAGCTGCACACAGCTCCATAGCAAAAATCTCTATTTGTGGATGCAACATCTATCAACTATGAGCAGGCGTCGTCTTTGTAAACACAAAAAGCCCACGCCTGCGCCATATACCCCTCCAGCAAACCGCGATAATCACAGCGGCAAAGACAAACCCACACGCCATGATCGCAAAAGGCATCGTGAGACAGTACCGCCGCGGAGCAAACGCATTAGCAGACACCTGGCAGTAATGGTCGTACTCATACGCGTAGAACATCCCGGCAACGACACTGCCCAGCGCAGGGGCAATCATGAACATCCCCCACGTCGACCCGAGGATCTCGACCCCCCACACCGTCGCGATGATCGTGGGATACAGGCTGAAGACACCGCCGTACGCACACCCGACGAGCGCAGTCACGAGGGTGAAGCAGGGGAAATCGAGCGCGGTGAGGGCGTAGCCCACTGCGCCGAGCGCAATGCAGCACAGAAGCAGCGTCACGGGTGAAACGGGCCGCCGCCGGCGCGTGCTGCCGAGGTAGTCGCTGAGCACGCCCGTCACGAGACGCGTCACGGTCGAGAACACGCTGAACACAGTCACCTGGGTCGATGCGTCGCTGGACGGGGTGCGCAGGTGGTCGACGCCGCGGCCTACCGTTGCGACGAGCGTGGCGAGGTTCGTGAGGAACGTCTCCATCGGACCCGACAGCAGCAGGAACGCCACGAGAATCAGATGCATCGAGCGGTCGTGCAAGAAGATGTTGAAGCGCTGCTTGTGGTCCAGCACCTCTTCCGGATCGAGGAACTCGGCCGTTGTATTCTCAGGCAGCAGCGGTGTTATTTCTTCGTCCTCCTCCTCGACTTGGCCACCACCACCACCACCGACGGTGCTGCTCGTGGACGGTCTCTTGAAGAGCACATCCTTTTCAATGGTTACAATCACGGAGGCGCACCAGTTGAACGCAGAAAGGAGAAAGTACAGCACGGTGAATGCAATGAAGCACTTGTACACATCGAGAACCTCAAACCCACGGGCATTGTATGTCTGGAACACTTTCAGTCCCGCGATCTGCGTGATGATGAGCGAGCTGAGGCCGTAGCACGCAACGGGCCCGCTGATGCTCACGCCCTTGTTCTCCGGGTATATCTTGGCGCAAGTCAGCAGCGACGAGAAGTACAGCGACGACGTGGCACACCCCACCATTGCAAACGCGAGACACATGTAGCCGTAAGGGAGGTGCCACCGGTACGCGAACGCAGCGAGGAGGTAGCCCGGGCAGAAGAGGAGCATCGCGAGCGCCGCGAGCAGAACTGGGCCATGCATGTCTGCGAGATACCCCAAAAAGGGCAGGAACAAGTACATCCCCATCGAGATAAAGCCGCCAATGAGGTTGATCACGAATTGGTTGTAGTGGAGCTCGTCCATCAGCTGCGGCGTGTAGAGGGAAAAAGTCACCACGGAGCCGGCAAAGAGGCACGTCGTGAGGGCAACGACAAACGACACGAGCTTGATGTTGCGCCGGGATACTCGCTTAGTGACGAACAAGCGAATGTGCCACGTCAGAGCCCGTTCTATCGACGATATGTTGGTCATTGTATACGTTTATGAGTTGATGCAGAGAGATGAAGGCAGGAGGTTGTGTGGGGACGCCAATTCGGCAGAGGCAAAGCAATGGGGTGAAATGACAAGAGGAAAGAAAAAGTGGCACAGAGATGACACCCGTACGTGATAGTAAGTATATCAGTTTAAAAAAATTATGAGTTCCTCTCCCTATGTGGGGTGGTTTGTGGATGTCGGCGAACACCCCGTCGAGATGGACAGAGTGAAGCTTCCTCTTCCGCTCAGAGGTGACACATTTCCCAAAGGGCGCAGGGTCGCGAGATGCCGGTGGAATACATCTCTGCCATTGCAAAAACAAAGTAACAACATTCAATAAAATTCATAGCAAAAAAAAGCAGCACACTGATACATACGTAATAAATAAACAAGACATCTCCTGCAACCCAGAGCAGGAGAGGGGAAAAAAAAAACGAAAAAAGAAAAAGACGTTAGTTGCGCCAATTGAACAGCGACCCGCTTGGCGTTCCGCTGGTCAACATTCCATCCGCGTGCTCGGGCTTCGCCCGCATGCTCTCAAACTCCACCGTAGCACCACTGGGACTCTCGTCCTGGCTGGACCCACTGGCGTTGCTCACCGCCACGCCGTTCATGATACTCGCGGGCCGTGAGCCCGCACCACCAGTGCCGCCTCCCGCATCCATGTTGAAATCAAAGTCAAAGTCCAGCAGCGGCAGTCCAAGAGACGCATCCACTCCGAAATCACTCATCATCATGGCGTCGTTGAACGACTCGACGCTATCTGGCCCTGCAAAGCCGCCGTCGTTGCTCTTGCCCAGCGAATGCTGCGCGTGTGGCAGTGTTTGCGACCGCGAGTGTGACAGCGGCTGCGGAACCGGAGCCGGAGCAGCGGACGCAGGATACTGTCCCATGTTGTCTGCGTTCCAGGTGCCTGCAGTCGCGGGCGGCGCACTCGCGGCGTACGGCTGGAACAACACGTTGAAATCCTTGAACGTGTTCGGAGCATGGTTGTACGCGTGACGTTGCTTGGCCTGCAACGTCACGGGTGTCTTGATCTTCTGGCTCGAGGGCGGCGACGCCATCTTGGTCGAGGAGAATATGTCGTTGATCGCCTCGTCCGCCGATTCGCGTTTCACGAAAGAAGGCTGCGGGTACGTGTTCAGCTGCTGGAGCGGTGTGGCTGCGGTGGCAGCTGCAAACTGGTCAGATGGCGGGGACGCAAACGGCTGCTGCTGCTGCTGCTGGCCCAGAGAGCTGGTCTTCTTACCGGCAGAATCAGAGTTTCTCTGATCCAGCGGCGTCGGAACACCAGTAACTCCAGGAGTTGGAGCACCACCCTGCTTGTTTGGCTGCGACAAAATGTGCTCAACTGCATTCTCCAGGAAATCGACACAGTTGGTCGAGAGGCAGCCCAACATGCCAATACTCGTTTCCGTTTTGAGCTCGGCAATCACACCCGCCAGCAACGCCTTGGACTCCTGGAAGAGAGCACCGCCGCGGGTGTACTCAAGCGATCCCTTTGCCGACAACAGAGTCAGCCTGGCCTTCTGGCGCGGGATGTTGATCGGGAGAGCTAGGTAGTGGTAGTGGTATTTTGAGGAAGCGAGCACCTTGGTGATCATCAGGAGCGCGGTGGTGCACTGCTGCATGATGATGTACGAGGACGATCCGCGCGACTGCGCCGACTCGTTAGCCAGCACAGGCATGTAGATGAGCATCTTTGACTCGTAGTAGAGGTACAGCAGCGTCAGCTGTTTCTCGTTGAGTTTCCGGTACTCGTTGTTCTTGAGGATGCCGTTGGTGTCAATCTCAAATTTGAGCGACGCCGGCAGCTCCCTCCGCCACGTATCCAACAGGTTCTCAAGCACGAGACAGATTTCGTCTGAAACGTCCGCCTTATACGTGCCCGAGCTCCGCTTGAATATCGAGTCCACAACCATGCCCAGCACCTTGGCATACCTCATCACCGCCAGGGCCATATCACAAACTTTACCCACGAGCGACAGTTTGGTATTGTTGAACATAACCATGTTGGTGTCATTATCCGACTGGTTGATCTCGGTCTCGTTACTCGACGGCAACGCACACTCAATCTCGTAATCTTTCAAGAGTCGCGGCACACCGAGGATCAGCGCACTGAACGCATCGAGCGAGTAGATGCACCAGAAAAGAATACGGCGCTCACCCTGTTGGATCTTCGACACGTTGGAGCCGCTCGAGCCGAGCACGGCCGAGGGACACCGGTGCAGCCGCAGCTGTTGCGCCATCGTGATGATACGCCCGCGTAGCTCATAGCTCGTGTTCAAATCACCTGTGGTGAGGCAGTACAACAGCTCCAGCGTCAGGTTCTGCAACGACGGAATCGAGCACACCGTTGAAAGGTTCGAGCGGATGAACTCGTGCACCATGTGGTCGTAGTAATGCAGGATGTCCACGCTGCTCTCTGGCGTGCGCTGTCTTTGGCCCGCGGCGCCAGCGGTCGCACCACCACTCGAGGTGGCACCATTACCATTACCAGCAGCAGCAGCAGCGCCGCCAGCAGCAGCAGCAGCAGAAGCACCTCCATCAGGCACACCGCTCTCGTTGACGAACGAAGTTGCGGACTCCCGCATGGCGTACGCGTGGTTGTTCCGCTCCTGGCTGAGCATCACGAGTGTTGTAATGATCAGCAACAGCTCGCCAAATTTCTCGTTATGGTACATCGCTCCGTCCTGGAACCCCGACTCTCTGCTCTTGTTGAATCTCATGTAGTTGTTCATGAACGCCTGTTTGTTCAGGATAGGAATCACGGTGTTCCAGCCATCAAAGAAGGTGGTGATGAACAGGTCGAGGTTCATGTGGTTGGGCAGGTTCAAACTCTCAAAAAACTGTACCGAGTCTTCTTTCGACAGCTTTGCAAAATTCACCCCGTTCAGGCCAATATGCGAAAAGGTCTCGCCGTCGTGGTACTGGTACGACTCCTTGAGGAGTGCGATTGACCGCGCAGTGAGGAACGGAGCCTTTGAGTTGAATCCGTGAACGTTGCATATTTTTGCCAACAGACTCGGAATGAACAAAGTTTCTTCGGTTGACCTTGGGATCGAAGTTGCAATGAGGTTTGCCAGGTTCATAAAGTTTTTGGTGCGCAGTTTGTTCTGGATGGAGATGGCGGCAGCAGCGCCCGGGGCATTGGCCTGTTCAAACGACAAGTTGGGATTAAAATACCCGTTGATATAATTGTTTCCAAATTTGTACTGATTTCTCAAGTCGTCGATATTCCTCACCGGCACAGACATGAGAGACTCGTCGTCGCTCAGTTCCCCGCGTCCCATATCCACTGACCCGGCGATTGAAACGGGTCGCGAATGTAGCGAGTGGGGGTAGTTCCCACAACCACAAGTATCGCTGTGGTCGTGGTGATCAGGGTCGTGATTCACGAGATCGGTTGTATTCTGACTGTTGAGCAGGCTGAGGTTTTCATTCGTGATGGGCATTTCCGAGTCCATCTTTGACTTGAGCTCAAACTGCTCGTTTTTCAGTACAATTAGCTTGTGCAGTTTTTTATTTTCAAACTCAAGCTCTCTGATCCTCTCCTCCAGGGTTTCCGTGTAGCCCCTGGGAAATGCTCGTCTCGAAAGCTTATCGCTTATTTTACATTCGAATCCAACCGCTGCACATTGCGAGCACTGCGGGCGCTTGCCGTCGCACCTCGTCTTCTTTGACCTGCACCGGTCGCAGGCCTGTGCCACACGCTCGATCGTCGAGCCGGGAGTACGTATTATCTTACTATCGTGTAGATTGGACTCAGTTAGTTTCAGCTATTCCGGAAATTAAAGTTGGATAAAGGCGCCAAACAAATGGTGTTGCGGAGCGGGAATACGCCCCTGGGGAGCGGGCCCCGGGCCATCGTGTGATGGTGGTTGACCAAGAGGGTCTTTGACCCCTCCCCCAGAGAAGAAATGGACTCACGTTTTTTTCTGCTGCTCAACGAGGTTCCTGGGCTCAGCAGCCAGGATGGGCTTCTGAATAGCCAGAGACATATCTGTGGGAGCCATGGTTGAGGGGTGCTCTCTTTGTTTGGCCGCCTCTTGTTTTCTCCTGTGCCCTTCACCGGGGTGTTCTGTCACACAGCGAAAACGTGGAGAATGCGCATTTTGTAGAATTTGACCCCGTCTGGATTGGGCGGGGCACTACCAGCTCGGGGTTAATACATGTTGTGTGGTTTGTTTTATTGTATGTGGTTGGGTTTCTCTTGCAGATTGGGCTATGTAGGCAACTGCTTCTGTGTTACATTATAATAACGTCTTCGATGGCGTGTGTTGGGAGCCGGTATACACCAGTGGGCTTCCAGGTGCATCCACACCCCGTCAGAGACACCTTCGCGTGCGCTGCGAACATCGCTTCATAAACTAGATAGAGGCCAAGCGAAAGAGGAACAAAGGAACAAAAGAAATAGAAGCTATCAACAAAAAAAAAAGTAGAGGACACTTACACACTCTCTCACACATACGCCCACACACATGGCTGACGATTAGATCAACCTCATCTCTGCAGCCCCTTCCCGTCAGCCTCATTTCACAAGCAACAGTTTGGTAAACTCCTCGATATCAATCTCGCCATCATTGTCGGTGTCTGCAACCCGAAGCATCTCGTTCACCTCCTCGTCCGTCAATCTCTCTCCGATTGTAGTCAAAACGCGTCTCAGCTCGGTAACCGTAATCTTTCCATCTCCGTCGGTGTCAAACACCTTGAATGCCTCCAGAACCTCAGCCTCGGTGTCTGAGTCCTTCATCTTTCTCGCCATCATCGTGAGAAACTCGGAAAAGTCTATGTTTGCATCGTTGTTCAGGTCAACCTCGTTCACCAGATCCGCCAGCTCCGTCTCCGTAGGGTTCTGGCCCAGCGCTCTCATAACGGTGCCAAGCTCTTTGGCAGTGATCTTTCCATCACCGTCTCTGTCAAACAGAGAGAATGCCTCCTTGAACTCGGTGATCTGTTCCTGGGATAACCTTTCAGCCTAAAACAAAGAAGGTGTCAGTATCGTTCAGTTGCGCAGATCGCCCCAGATGAAGCATTTACGCAGTGTACACGTTGATCTCGCGGATGGATTGTGCGTAGTCGTTATTCCAGCTATCATTGTTACAATTTCCGCGCCTTCCGGGGCCAACTGTGTCGACACTGGTTGGATGGATGAAATAGAGAGAACCAAAAAAGAGCAACCCTGGAGACACGCGCAGACGCGAATATAATTGTAACCCAAAAGAATTGGGGCCAATCCGGTGTCATGGCGCAAATGCAGAGCGACAGGTCAACATACCATTGTAGATGATTAAAGAATACTGGGATATTTGTGCAGTTTGTCTGTAAGGCGTACAAGTTGTTGTTTGTTGTTCTTCTTGCTGGTCCTCTTTGTCGTTTGTTGTTCAGTTTGGAATTTTTGGGTGGCACAGCACAGCCCGTTTTGCCTCTGATTTGGGGATTTTGGAGAGGGAAGTTGTGAGATGGGTGCGGTCGGCTTAATATAATGGGCGGTCTTCGATATATATATATATATATATATATACTATACATATATACATGTATCTTGTAATATGTCCGGTCTATTAGTGCCGGTGTATATATATAGATTTACGTAGAGCGTGTGGTATAAGCCTTGCGTGGCTTTGTGTCTCTGTTCCAGAACAGCAGCTGGCGTTGGCGGAAGCCGTGGGTGCTCTGTCTAGTCTAATGACTTGGCAGGTCCACAGTGAGAACCACAGCTGAAATAAAACCCCAGTGGACACCAACACGGTGCCGTTTGCGCTTACAAAGAGGCGGCCCGGCACCCGAAGGCTTTGCGACACGCTCGAGGAGTCTGCTTGTTTCTATATTAAGCCAGACCGGGCTGAACACGTCTCACAGGAGTGACTCACGGCAGGCCCAGGCCCGCTAACAAAACACGCATTTTTCTGAGAGATTTTCATCCAGCGTCATATCAAATCTACCAGGCCACATTATGTAATCGGCTATTTATTTAGAGCATAACGCGAGTATTCTCGCCGTAGGTGATTCGCAGCATATGCTGGAGTAGCTGGTGGCTGGCGCACGACCTTCTCAACATGCATCTGCACCTGAACCGGCGACTCCAACCCGCCAGCGATCGAAGCTAGGTAGAGCACTTGATTCCCACTCTAACCACTCTCAAATGGCATGGATAGAATACAAAGGGTTTGACCCGACGCCATTTTACATCCCGACGTGGTGCTGGTACCTCATTGCGCTGTACTTTGCGTCGCCACTCGTGTTCTACCTGATTCTTCCGAGGCTCTCCACCTCCTCCAGAGTGCGGCCGGATCAAATCGCCATATGCGTGCTGGGCGACTTGGGCCACTCGCCGCGGATGTGTTACCATGCGCGCAGCCTTGTGGCGGCAGGGTACGCCGTTGACCTGTGTGGATACCTCGAGTCGGACCCGCCTGCGGATCTGCTCGAGAGCGAGGACGTGGAGATCCACGATATCGAAGTGGTGAAGAACAGGTACGGGCTGCCGTATGTCGTGTTTGGCGTTGTGAAAGTGGCGCACCAGTGTGTCTCGCTGCTGCAGTTGCTGTTCCACGTGCTCCAGGGCTCGCAGTACGTGCTCATGCAGAACCCGCCGTCTCTGCCGCTGCTGCTCATGCTTGTGATTGCCAAGTACATCTGGTTCGGCAACTTGAAGATCATCATTGACTGGCACAATTTGAACTATACTGTTCTGGGCATGCGGTTCGGTAGCATGAATCACCCGCTTGTGAGGTTGTTGAAGCTGTACGAGAATGTTCTTGGAGGGTTTGCCGATTTGAATATCACGGTCACCCAGCAGATGGCCAAGTTTCTACACAAAGAATTTGGACTCAAAACGAGGAAAATCGTGACTCTATACGACAAAGCTGCGACGCAGTTCCAGCCAATAGCAGACACAGCGACACGGAACGAGATCATAAGCCGGCACCCTGATATATTCGCGGACGGCGATTCGAAATTCAACGCAAAGACAGACAAGATCATCGTGACATCAACGTCATTTACAGCAGACGAAGATTTTGACTTGTTCCTCGAAGCACTGCAGAAGTACGACGAGCTTCTCTCGGCAGCAAGCAAGCCGGTGAGCGTGGTTGTGATAGTCACGGGCAAGGGCCCTCTGCGCGACAAGTTCCTCTTTGACGCCGAGCTCGCGGCGCTCAAACACGTGGCGGTGCACTCTGTCTGGCTATCGCAGGAAGAGTACCCACAGGTCATCGCTCTTGCAGACGTGGGAGTGTCGCTGCACGTGTCTTCATCCGGGCTCGACCTCCCAATGAAGGTGGTTGACCTGTTCGGCTGCGGCGTGCCCGTGGTGTCGCTCGGCTTCCGTGCGATATCCGAGCTGGTGACTGACGAGACTAATGGACTGGTCGTGGGAACCGCACAGGAGATGTGCGACGCGTTCGCAGCGCTGCTGAGCAGCGGAGACAAGACACAGTACAACACCTTAAAGGAAGGGGCGCTGCGCGAGTCGCACGAGCGCTGGGACGAAGAGTGGGGACGCAAGCTCGGCGCATACTTCAAGCTGGAAAGCTAATTCGTTACTTAATATCCCGATGCATTACACTTTCCCGTATCCCGCGCAGGAATTCCATGTCGTCGTTCTGATCCACCATGCGGCCCGCGCGATCGTGCGCCCAGAACCCGTACCCTTCGTAGTCATCCAGCGCGTCGTGCTCAGGCAGCACGTCCCACCGGAGCCCCTCCGCCGCGGAGCCGCCATTCACGACGCAGCTCGTGATGAAACCCCAGCACTTCGCCACCTCCGTGTGGTTATACCCACCGCCGCCGACGAGCAGAGTCGGCATGCCCAGCCCGACGAGCTTCAGCACAGCTGCCGTCAAACCTTTGATCGTCAGGTTCCACTCGCGGTGCTCGTCGGTGCTCAACCCATCGCACCCGCACTGCACCACGATGCAGTCCGGCTGGAACTTGTCCCGCAGCAGCGGC
Organism: Kuraishia cidri; assembly: GCA_030557465.1. Taxonomy (NCBI): domain Eukaryota; kingdom Fungi; phylum Ascomycota; class Pichiomycetes; order Pichiales; family Pichiaceae; genus Kuraishia; species Kuraishia cidri. The sequence goes on from JAKTPE010000013.1 coordinate 137,777, forward strand.
ACAATCACACCGCCGACGAGCCGGTGCAGCGTCCTGTCGCTCAGCCCACGGCGCGTTGGGATGTTCACGTCGTAGCCGCGCCCGGGGCCAGCACCGTAGTCTCGCAGCTCATCGGCACCACCCGTGCCGGGGAAGAACCCAACGTCGTGCCTGTGCACGGACACAGTCAGCACGCGATTGGAGAACTTGAGCGCCGTCGCGACGCCGTCACCATGGTGCAGGTCCAGGTCGACGTATGCGATCTTGCCGAACCGCGCGCGCAGCTGCTGGATCCCGAGGACGACGTCGTTGACGTAGCAGAACCCAGCCGCGCGTCCCCTCTTCGCGTGGTGCCTTCCGCCTGTCCAGTTGATCGCGATCGGTGCGGCAGACCGCTGAGATGACGGCGCCTCGCCCTCACCCGTGTCTTTCTCGGGAACCTGCGATGCGAGCCACTTGCATGCCGCCAGCGTTGTCCCCGCTGCTATCCTGACGTACTCGTCCATGAACGGAAACAGCGGACAGTCGTACAGCAGCCCATACTGCCGGAGGTACTCCAGACCCTCTTTCTCCTCGTCCGCCAAATCCTCAGCGCCGGATTCAAAGTCGTCTTCAGCCTCACCCTCAGCCTTGCCCGAACTGGACTTGAATCCCGTCTCGAGGAGAGCGCCGAGCGTCTTGCGCTGCGTCGCGGAGATGTTGTCCGCGAAAGACGCAACGGCGCGCGGCCGCAGCAACGCGTCGACAAACAGCGCGTCGTGGAACTGCAGCAGCTGCCGCCGCGTCGCTGGCCGGTACGGTATCTCACGCACGTTGGCGTGTCTCGTCGTGTTGTTCACGCCGTATGCGGAGATGAGACCGTGTACCAGTGTGCTCCGGCGCTCGTTTGCCGGGAGCAGGTCGCATATCAGCGAGTGGGACGGTGAGGGGCTGACTATGCCCACGCGTGGACGTGGACGCGTCTTTTCGGGTGCCTCGGACGGCATTGTTCTGTGTGTGTGTGTGTGTTTTGTTTGGCTCACTGCGCGGCCGGTGGTGAGTCTGTGGGCACTTGGATCACATAGCGATGGGCATCGCTGTTGGCCCAAATGAGTAGAATTCTACTTACATGCAGCTAGAGTGAAAAATACCAAGAAAAAATTGAAAATCTATTACTTGACAAAACAGAAATAGGAGAGAACAGTTGAAAGACGTGACATCATCATTGAGAGGCTAGATACAGGGGATTTTGTTTTCACTTCTCAGCCGATGTCAGTTCAGCGCGTCTCTGGCCCAGGTTGGCAACACAAAGGAAGCCTCATGGATCTCCTTGTTGTAGTACTTGAGCAGCTTCTTTTCCGTCTCAGCGTCCCAGGACCTGACTGGCTTCTTGACGTTGGCAGCCGCGTCCTTGGAGCAGATCATGAACCCGATCTGGCCCGAAGGGTACGTTGGGATCGTGACGTACGCGTACTCCACCACAGGGAACACATCGCGACACGCCTTCTTCAGGTCAGTGATGATGCCCATATGCAGCCAGATGTTCTCCGCCTGTGTCGAGATGACACCGTGCTCAGTGAGCGCGCCGTTGAGGAGCTCGAAGTACGGCTTCTGGAACAGCGTCTCCGCGGGCCCCTCTGGGTCAGACGAGTCAGTGATGATCACGTCAAACGTGTTCTTGTAGTCAGCGAGGAACTTGAACCCGTCGCCAATGTGCACCTTGACCTTGGGGTGCGAGTACGATTTGGACATCTCGGGGAGATACTGCTTTGCGGCGCGGATGACCGCCTCGTCAATGTCGCACAGCCACGCCTCCTCGACGCACTCGTGCTTGACGATCTCACGCAGCACACCACCGTCGCCACCGCCAATTACGAGCACCTTCTTTGGGTTGGGGTGCGCGTTCAGCGGCAGGTGTGCGATCATCTCCTGGTACGAGAACTCATCGCGCTCGGTCGCCTGGATAACTCCGTCGAGCACGAGCACGTTGCCGTAGTCAGTCGACTCGAAAACGAGCACGTCCTGGTACAGCGACTTCTCCGCGTGCAGAATCTTCTTGACACGCAGCGACATGGCCTGACCGGGCCACATGGTGTCCGAGATCTCGGCAAACCAGCCGTCTGGGTCGTTACCGTTAGCATTGGTGTGGAGAAAGAGAGAAAGAGAAAGGGAGAAATCAGGGCTTACCTTTGATGGAAGGGTGAGTCAATTCAGCAGTCATTTGTCCAATGCTCTACAGTACACTTGAGAAGACAGCAAGCAAATACAACTGAAAAAAAATTGTTGAGTCCTTCCTTCTTGGCGATGTGAAAAAAAAACGTGGTGATGCTGGTAGACGCACTTCGACAATTGAGCTGAGGTAAGCCGGATTGTGGGGTCCGAAACGAGAAGGTTGGTGCGACCATCTGGGGCATATTTCGAGTGTTATTGTCGTTATATATATCAGAGGGCGTTGGAACAAGGTGCTCTGGCCGGGCGGGCTGGTTTTGTGTCTGCAATTGCTGGAACTGAGCAGTGGTTGTATGTATCTGTTTGTGTCGCGAACCGCGCGGGCTGCGTGTCCCGTGTACACAAAGGCCAACTTTCCACAAACACAAACTACGCAAACAAACGCAGCTGTTGAGACAGCTTGATTCCAGCGGCAACGTTCTGAACCCTTGCGTCTAGCTTGTAGCCTTCCTCTGCGAGTCTGTCGAGGTGCTCAGAGAAATCCTTCAGAGGAACTGTTCGTGCGTTAGTGACTCATTTCAACGAATAGCAATAACAAAGAAAGACTTACCGGTAAACGTCTCAATAAACTCGTTCTCCTCGAGCTCAGTCACAGGGTGCTGATTGCGCTCATCAGCCATATCAACCGTGACAACAACGAGCGACATGTTGGTATTGCAGAACCCAGGGTCGTTGAAAATCACAGGCGTCTGCGAGAGAATCTTCCCAATGTAGCCCGTCTCCTCCTTGAGCTCACGCAGAGCGCACGTTGCGATATCCTCATGGGGGTCAATTAGACCAGCGGGCATCTCGATGCACACGCCATCAACGGGCGGCCTGAACTGCTTCTGCAAAATCACCTCTGGGCCACCTGCCGTCTCGACAATCGCGATGATCCCAACACCATCGCACGCGGCCTCCTCGCTGCGCGTCGTACGCGACGCCATCTCCCACTCGCGCTCTGCATTGTAGTTTGTTAGCCATTGCCAACTGTTTTGCAGGGGATGAACATCATTGGAAAAAACACTCACGCTTCCCGTCCGGCGCAATGTACTTGATCTTCTCGAGCTTGACCCACTTGGCATCCTTCAGTTCCTGTATATCCACGCCGTCACAGGGACAGCGCAATTGATTAGTCTTTCGTTCGGTTCATGGCTCAAGTCCCGCGGTTGCTACCCCGACACTCACCATTGGCTCAAAACTGAGCGTTTTCGCATCGGATGGGCTGGGCTTGGACATTCTGCAGGAGGCTGTAAATTGGCGACTTGGTATACACGGTATGTGTCTCTGTGCACTAGCTTTCCGAAGGATTGCAGGTCTCAGTCGCTGTATCGAGCGTGGGACAAACATCGCGACGGAGAGGTTTGTGGAGCGGGTGAGATGAGGAGGGACGCTCCGCGACTGTTTTTCGTTTCGCGCATGCAACATCAACCGGCTGGAAACAGCACTACACTGACGAGAAGCCCGTCCTTTATATATTTTGTCTGTTCGCTGGTGCTCGCTCGATCATGACGAACCCGGACGCAGACACGCTCAAGCAGCAGATCCAGGAGGAGCTGATCACGTCGGGGCAGTACGATGAGATTTCCAACTTTCTCAAGCTCAAGCTGATGGAGAACGGATGGTTTGACAACGTCAAGTCGCTGGCACAGAGTCAGGCGTCAAGGGAACAGACTCCCAAGTTTGCAAACCTGGTGAAGAAGCTGGAGCCCAAGGCTTTTGGTACGTTATTGTTATTCTTTTTTTCTTTTACTCAGCCAGGGGGCTTGTGCTGACTGTTTTGGGCTTACAGAAATCGTTCCTGACAACGTCAAGGAAGAGACTCTGCTCAAGATAAAAGAGTTCTTGGATACGGTTGTTCCGGAGAAATGAGAAACAGGAAAATGGGAAACGACAAAGGACACTTGAATGTTTAGAAAATGGCTTCGGGGAAGAGACTAGCCAGCCAGACGAGAGGCAGCAGCACACAAATTAGCAGCACGGTAATATCAGAGCTTGGTCTATATTATAACAGCGTTGTACACAATCATTTCAAAAACGTTCAGGCAAAAAAAATAATAATAAGTGACGCAGAAACTATGTTTCCGGTCAAGTAAAACACACATACCTTCGGGTTCTTTTCCTTTTTTTTTCTTTGCCCATTACCCCCGAGCAGCGGAGAGAATTAAGCAGCTTGAACCTCTTCAACGGGCGCAGGAGGAGAGGCGGCAGTCTCCTTCGCGGGTGGCTCCTCCTCTTTCGCCGCGGGCTCGACTTCCTTCACGTCCGGTTTCACCTCTTCAGCCTTCTCTTCCGCTGCGGTAGCAGACACATCTGCACTCACTGCAGGAACGTCCTCCTGAGGCACCTCAGGCACCTTCACCGCCTCCTCAGCCTGCACTGGCTCCGCTGGTTCCGCTGGTTCCGTTGGCTCCGTTGGCTCCGTTGGCTCCGTTGGCTCCGTCACACTCACAGCAGCCTCGGGCTCCTCCGGTTTCTTCTCGTCCACCTTCTCTTCCTGGACATCCGGTTCTTCCGGTTTGGTGTTCTCCACGTCAGCAACGGGTTCCTCCACGGCGGCAGCAGGTTCAACAACAGGCGTCTCAGGAACATCAACAGGCGTCTCCTTCACCGGCTCCTCCACAGGAGCGCTTTCTGCAATCGCCGCTGGCGCATCTTCCATCTTCTCATCGTTGTCCTTCTCTTCGTCGTCGTCATCGTCGTAGTCTTCATCCTCATCAATCTCGCGAAGAGGTGCCTCGACAGCCTCGGGCTTTTTCTCCGCGATAGGCTCAGCTTCCGCAACATCTGGCTCACTCTCCATTGGTTTCAAAGTGATCGTAGACTCACGTGGCTGTTCTCCAACAGCAACGCCAGCCTCCACAGCTGCTTCAACAGCAGCAGCCTCGCTGGGCTGTTCCTGCTGTTGCTGCTGCTGTTCCACGGGCTCAGGCTTCGCCGCCTGGCGCTCAACGGACTCGACAGTCTCAAGCGGTTCGGATCCGTTTTTCCTAACCTTGCCGCTGCCGCTATGTGACCCACCACTGTTGGATTTCTTGTGCTTCTTATGGGTGTGATCCTCATTATGGCTCGATTTATGTTTTTTCTCCTTCTTCTCCTTCTTTGCCCTTGAATCCTTCGCATCCTCGAGCTCGCGCTTCACACCGTTCGTTGGCTCAGCCACATCAGAAGGTGGGGCAGGTGTCGACACAGGCGTCTGCGCCGCAGCTGGGGTCTCAGGCACATTGTTCAGAGGCGCAATTTTGGGCGCTTCGTGGGGCTGCACTGGCACACTGGAACCTTGCGGGTAGTAGCCAGAGCTTTGGGGCTGCTGCTGTTGCTGCTGTTGTTGCTGCTGCTGTTGGTGCTGCAGAGCAGCAATATCCGGCTGCATAATCACAGGAGCGACGGTCGCGCCCGTTGAAACAAGAGGATTTTGTTGTTGCTGCTGTTGAGGAGGTGGCGGCACTTGTTGCTGCTGCTGTGGTTGCTGCTGCTGCTGCTGTTGTTGTTGAATAGGAGGAGGGAATGTTGACGATGCCTGTTGCAATGGCGGTGGCTGTGGGATATTTCCGCCGGCGGCATTACCAGCTTGCAGCTGCTGCAGAGGCGCCTCACCGCCCTGGGTCATGCTGAAAGGAGCACCAGGGAGCATGTTGGCAGGCAGGCGTGGCTGTTGTTGAGGAGGAGGGGGCGGTGGCGGTAGCCCCTGGTTACCTCCCTCTTTCTGATACTTGATGAGCTGGTTCAATCTCTCCTGGATGTGGGGGTTGTTAGGGTCCAGTCTTGCAGCGTGTCTGTAGGCGTCCAGAGCGTCGCTGATCTGGTTGTTGCAAGTTTCGTACAGAGTACCCAGGTCATACCACACTTCCGAGATGTAAGGGTTCAGCCTGATTGCACGAGTATACGCATCGAGAGCATCCTCATACTGGGTGATTTTGTAGTATAGCACACCGATGGAGCACCAAAATGTAGGGTTTCTGGCATCCCTATTAACCGCCTGCTGAAACGCGTCGTATGCGCTCGAATAATCGTGTCTCGACATGTGCACACGGCCAAGATGGTACCATGTATGAGCATCGCTGCTGTCAAGCTCTATCGATTGAGCCAGCAAGTTGAGAGCCACATCCAAGTCGTAAAATGAGGTGGCCTCCTGCTGCGCGTACAGGCAACCCAACTGTTGCAGCACTTTGGAGTGCCTTGGGTTCGCCTGCAGCACACGCTCATAGGCGTCTTTAGCCCCAACGAAATCACGGCGCTGTTCGAGGACAGCACCAATCTGAAACCACACATCAGTCTGGGTCAGCGGTGATGGCGGCATAGGTAGAATATATTTGAAGCACTCGAGCGCCTGGGCCAGTTTACCCTGCAGCTTGTAAATGATTCCAAGCCTGAAATAAATCTCATTTGCCTTATCGAAATTGGGATCCATCTCGAGAACCCTTGCAAATGCTTCCTCGGCGTACTCGAGGGAACCATACCTGTCGTAGAGGATACCAATTCCGTGCCAAAGCTTGGGAACATTCAAATTCTGCAGATTCAACAGAGCCTGCTGGTATGCCGCGTAAGCACGCTGCAAGTCGTCGAGCATCAGGTAACAGTGGCCCAGCAACCCCCAAGTCTCACCGTTGCCCGGCTCGGTCGTGAGGGCTCGCTGGTATAGCTCTGCAGCCTTGGCAAAGGCGTCTCTGGAGCGGTACAGATTGGCGAGATTCGTCAGAGCCTTGGGGTTGTTAGGAGAGTATCTCAAAGCATTGTCGTACGCTGTTGCAGCCTTGTCTGCGTCGCCAATCGTTTCGGCAAATGAACCCACCGCTATCCAGGTCTCAGCGTTGGCCTGGGCGAAAGGGCCCTGTAGTGCAGCCTGCTGGAGCTCGTCAACGTGTCCGTTTGTTGGCTGTGCCACGGCGGCCGGATTGGCCGCTTGAACGACACCTGCGCTATTCATCGTGAGTCAAGCGCAAAAAAATAATAAAATCACAGGGTGCCACCGACAGTGATGATGATTATGAGTATGACGATGAGGGTGATAATAAAAAAGGAACAAGGGGACAAAATCGTATGCCAGTCCTGACCCGAATATATATTATTCTCGGGTAGACCCTTACTCTGTTTATTTCGCTCTGTTTCTCTCTGTGAGAAGAGCGAGAAGCGTGTTGGTGGAGTGATAAAAGTCTGCCACAGAAGGGTGTTTTTCGCTTATATGGGATGTATGCCCAGAGTTTGACGGGGCGATAGAATAGAAAAAGGTGGATGTATTTTTGGGCGCGCTCGGAACCGAAGGGAATGAGGCTATCGAATATAAGAGATAGGTGATTCCCCTGAAGACGATTCGGCGTGGGATGGATTAGCGCCGACAACGGTCCCTGTTTGCAGAAAGATGATGATGACACTTGGACAACGGGGGAGGGAGAGGGGGACTCACCGCTCTGTGCGCAACATTTCAGCTTTTTGCATCGAGAATAATGGGCAATAAACAAATTTGGCGCTGGGACACGACCCAGGGGCCGGTTACGTAATGGCAGGGGCGCGACAGGGCCGCTGTGGTGGTGTTACCCGGTTATTGGCTCTCTCTATGTGCTACTACTTACTTACTGGCCAACCCACGCGAGCACAGCCAGCAAGTCCTCCGTCTGGGAGAGCCCACGCGCCAGTCTGGCAGCTGCTGCGTCTCCGTCGCTGGCGCTGACCTGTCCGCCACGCACATCCACCGCGTGCTGCTGCGTGCCGTACGAGAACACGAGCTCCAGAGCGCGGTCGTCCCGTGGGCTCTGGTGCACCACCATCGTTACTCCGTGCACCGCGCTCGTCTCCAGCTCCGTGCCGTTGAGGTTCTCGTTGATAAAGTCTGCTAGCCGTACTTCCTCAAAGTTCACATCTCCCGCCGCCGCCGCCGCACCTGTGCCTGTTGCCGCCGTCCCAACTGTTGCCGTTGTAGCCACAGAAGTAGCAGTATCAGCAGAGGCGGGGGCTGAAGCGCTGACGACCGTGGCGCTCGATGCGGCAGGTCCCAACGCCGCGTCGCCCTGCAGCGCGTCTGACTCTCCACCCCCGTGGTTAATCTCCAAGCTCGGCACCAGCCGGCGCAGGAGACTAGCCACAAAGCACCACGTACGCAAGTCGTCCACAATCGCCGGCAGCTGATCCGCTATACTCGATACAACGGCCTTGTGCAGCTTGACAAACCGCGACCCGACAACCATGTCCAGCTGGAACCGCGGATGTCTCACGCTATCATCATCATCACGACGCCCGAGGAACGGCAGCGCGCTGCCGCCGTCCGCCAAGACCTCCGTGTCAAACTCATAAGTTCGCGACACCGACGTGCTCATCGCTTGGAAAATCATCCCCACCTCGTCAACGTTCTGAAAGATATGTGCGTCGTTGTATGCGTTGCTGTTGTCCTCCGCTATCGTCTCGTAATCGACTAACCCCCATCTGATGAGCGTGTCGTGAGGGATCCACACACAGGGAAGTAGCTCGAGCACGAGTCCCGCGTTGAGGATCCGCGCCTGGTCCGCAGCTGTCAGGACCCACCGACCGTCGTCAAACCACACGTCGGGATGCTGCTGGTGGAGTGCGGTTGTGCTACCGGCGCCACCACCCTCGGTCTTGACATCACTTTCAGACCCGAGCTCGATCGTCGTTGACCCAGACCCGAGGGCCGCCCTTGACTCATCGGCGTCTGTCTTTTTGATCTTGAACTGGATGTGGAACCGCTGCGGCGGAGACGGCCGTCCAGCAACACCGTTCTTGTCGAGCCACTCGCTCACAAACCGCACATCCTCCCAGTACCTCAAGAACACACCGAGCTTCTCGTCCAAGTTGGCCAGAACCTTGCCTATGCCGGCGTACCCCTTATCGATGTCGGCAAGGTACTGGTATGGCTTGATGCATGTCAGCAGGAGGCAATCGGGGTGCTGCATCTCGTGTCGGTGCACCCTGTCCAAGTTAAAGCTGAGCTTGTGGAAGAAGTTGAACAGGTCAAGCGGCGCGGGGAGGGAGAGACGGTCAAGCAGAGAGAGCACGCGCAGGTTACGGTTGAACTTGTCGAGCGTGCGGCACTGTAAGTTGTGGAAGAGCACGGTCTCCGCGTTTGATTCTGCGGACTTGTCGAGGAAGTCGAACTGGTCGTCGTCCGGCCCGAGGGACTCGATCGTGATTGCGCTCGAGACAGACACGTTTTTCACGATCCCGTTCTGGAAGTCAATGTCCACGAGCAGGATCTTGCCCGAGAGCGACAATCGCTGGATGGGCTGCTCGCGCGCCGCGGGGCTCGTCTGTCTTGACCTAGGTGATTGCACCGCCGTCGTCGTGCCTCCGCCAGGGGAGGTGATGATTGTGTCTGTGAATGTTTCAAAACCATACAGATTGGACAGCCGCTCAATGCCCTCTATCGAGACCCATCCGGGCCGCTTTTGGAGTATCTCGGATATCTCAGACAGGGGTAGTATCAGCTCCGGGTCTATCGTCGGCATCTGGAATTGACGTTGTGTGTCTGTGCTCTTGTGTTTTTTTTGCCTTTGTCCCACCTTTGGCCGACTCTCGACTTTATATAATGGGGGTTTGCGAGGACGCGAGTGCGATTTGAGTATCACACTACACAGTAAATATGTCACATTTTCTGTTTGAATTTTAAAACCAGTATATACAAGACAATTCACAGTTTGACACCAATGTGGATAGCAGCGACGCCAAAGGTCAAGTTCTCGTAGCCCTTCCCCGGAACGTAAAACCCAGCCTTTCTAATCATATTGGCAAACTGCTCCTGTTTGGGGAACTTCCTGATACTCTCAACAAGGTACTGATACGAGTCTCTGTCGTTTGCAATGAGCTGACCCATGAGCGGGAGCAGCGAGAAGGAGTATGCCTGGTACACGTAGTCGAGCGCCGCGTTATCAACCTGTGAAAACTCGAGACACGCAAAGATGCCACCGGGTTTAAGCACACGGTACGCCGTATCCAGCCCGGCCTGGATGTTCGTGAAATTGCGGATCCCAAACGCAATGGTGTACACGTCCTTCGAGCCGGACTCGATCTGGTCCAGCGTCTCGCCGTTCTGCTCGAGGAACGACACGCGCGGAGACTGCGCATACGGCGTCCCGAGACACCGCTTCTCGCCCTCGCGCAACATGTCGGCGTTGATGTCCGCGACGGTCATCGTGCTCTGCACGTCGTGGAACTGCTCGCGCGCGTGGTCCAGCAGCCCGAATGCAATGTCCCCCGTGCCGCCCGCAACGTCGAGGAAGTCCAGCGGACGCGCCGCGTTGGGGCGCATCCCGCAGTCGAGCTTCTTGATGAAGTGGTCCTTCCAGAGCCGGTGCACGCCAAGAGACATCACGTCGTTCATCACGTCGTAACTCGATGCAACGGACGAGAAGACACCGCGCACCAGGTCCTCCTTCTCTTGCTCTGGCACCGTCTTGAATCCGAAATGCGTCGTTTTCCCATCCAGCGCTCGGCTCCCGGAGGAGAAACCTCTCCTGATGCCGACAAGCCCAATCGGCCGCACTGTGCTCAGCGACCTCGAAAGATACATTTTTTTTTGTTGGTGCGTGGACGTCAGTCGGTTGCTGGGAGAGGATGTGAATAATCCTTTTCTGCGGGCGGGCGATGGCTGGATTAAACAAGAGACGGACACAGAAAAGGTCGTGGTGCGACTACCGGGGCTGTGGTGGGGCCTGACGGGGGCTGTTTCAAAGTACAACATGGAGCGGTGTGTTTGTGGTTGATAAAGTAGAGAAATACACAAGGTTGAGAGATGGCGATAAAAAAAATGGGCAAAGAATATCTGCTTTATTCATGACACGAGTCGTCAAAAATGTTCTACCAAAAAGTCGTTGTTTGCAGCATGGTGGCTGCCTGGACCGCCGTTTCCACATCAGTTTATTCCAAGAACGAATCGAGCACGGTGATCCAAGAGTACTTGAAGCATCCGCAGGTTCTCAACCATGGTGATGTGTTCATACAGCAATTGGCCTCTATATACATCGAAGCACAGGAGCGCCAAGTCTCATCGGCCGACCAAGCAGCTGAGTTGGCGCTTATCTTGCCGCGGGAGTCGTTGAACGAGGATGCGATGTCGCAGCTTGGGCTAAAACACACGCTGGGAAACAGCGTCGAGATGGACATATCTCAGATTGCTCCGCGGTTCTACCAGGGGACCCCGCTGGTGGTTCCCAATACGAGTGTTGGCGTGTTCATCTTCAACGCCAGTGAGCCAGTGGATTACCCCACGGAGAAAGACCAGTACCCCGAGTTTCTGCGGGACTCTGCGCCGTTCCATCTGCCCAAGTATTCGCAGCTCGTGGACTACTATCTTGTGCTACCCCAGAAAGTGCTGGCTGAGAATGGGGATTTGCAAGCGCTCCATCAGGGCGGGGGAATAACCGTTGACCTCGCGCATAGCTGCTCATCATCTGCGCAGCGCGCTCTTATCCAGGAGGCAGACACGCCACTGCTTGTGTTTGTATTTCAAAGCGGCAACCTCAACACCGTTGAGAACACCAAGCTACCGACGCGCAATTTCCCCAATTTTTCGAGTGGCGAATTCCAGGAAATCGATTTGTTCTTTGACGTTCTGGCCCAACAGTGGAGTTTGGCAACAGGGCTTACAAATCTGATGCACTCGACCTTCTGCACCATGAGTACACTGACACCCGACAAGAGTTCTTGTATGAAGATCAATGAGGATGACAAGTATGTTTCCTTATTCCCCGGTGTTCGGGTCTCGGCCTCTGATCAAAGCCCCTACTCCTCCGCCGAACCGATATTCAACGTCGCGGGTATTCTAGAAGGATATTTGCATTTCGAGGCAGTGGTTGAAAACGTCACGCTGCATAAACGGTTTTCCCTTGACGAGGGCTTTAAGATTCAAGTATCCGATCCCCAACTGACGTCAAACGACGGAAACTACAGGAACATGAGTGAATGCATGGAAGATGAGCCCTCATCTGTAGAAATCACAAGGGAAAGGTTAATTGAAGCTGCAAGCGATTTTGGCATAAGACTGCCTCTTTCTCTATTGCGTGCAGGAGACGTTGGGTTGCAGGTCCAGCCAAGGACCAATAGATACTCTCAGGTGGTCTACTTGGACGCTGAAACCTTAAATGCTGCGGCAGGACTGGGAATTAACGGCTCTGCGCTTCTAGAAGCCGGGCACTCCAAGAGGGACACGGCGGGAATACCGGAACCGGGGATGGCGTCTTCGATTGCGACTAATAATAGCTGTGTGCCCATTACGTGGTTTAACGTATTCCATCACAGTTTATTTGGGAAACCCAAACATTTCTGTGTTTAATGGAGATAAAAGGAATGACGTGCAGTCTGGGGGATGGATGGGACGGAGGACGGGATCGGGTTCGGGCGCGCAGTCGTCTTGGCCGGGAGAGCCGGAAATAAGAAAAACGTAGTGGCTAAGTGTGTGTAATTCCTGAATAATATTCTTTACAGGATTCTTGTATAAGCAGACAAAAGGTACGACATTTTTAATAATCGGGGCCCAAGAGGTGAATGTATATCTTGCGTGTGTGTGTTGTCTTCGTGCTGATGGGACTGCACATAGATCACAATCGATTCATAAGTGCTGCTGTAGTTGATTCCCGGAGACAAGGCAGCACAACCGTTGGGATGATCAGCTTGATCACATAATAAATGACGTATAAAACGGTCTGTAGTTGTGCCCGTGGCGGCTTACCCTCTCTTCAGCCCTCTCTCTCATCTCTCTCAGCTCTGCCCCATCGACAGATTTCCGCTGGCTCGCTGACTGGGCTGACAGAGGTATTACCCGGCCATCACGGAGAGTTCACGGACACGGTCCGTAAGCCGTGAGCAAGGAGAGAGAGAGAGAGAGGGACAAAGAAGGGTAAGTGTTTACTAAGGACCAGCCGCACACTGTGGCATGGGCAGTACTTAAGTCCGCCCAGTGCCCACTCCTTGATCCTCATATCCCCTGCTCGCTCTCCGTGAACAATCCTCCCCTCCAATTGCTTGCTGCTCAGTGTTTTGCGACTTCCGACAACCATGGCTTCTAATCCTCCTGCTCAGTGCTGCATCGACACCAACTTTCACGGTATGTTTTTTTTCGGTGATTTGCTTTACATTGCGTTGCGCAAAGCCTAATGACAACTCCGAGCAGATGGTGAATCCGTGGGCGAATTCTCTGAAAAATACGGATGTAAGTGCGTTTTTAGTTTCGGTTTTTTTTTCACTTGCCCCTCCCCTGGTGACACACATATCTAATCTAACCCCCCATTAGACCAAACGTATGAGACGGGCGATAAGACCTCAGACAAGGTTGTCGTTCTCCTGACTGATATCTACGGATTCAAGTACAAGAACAACCTGCTGCTGGCTGACCAATTCGGCCGTGCTGGTTTCCACGTTCTTATCCCCGATATTCTCGAGGGTGACGCCGTTCCCGCGAGCCCACCAGCCGACTATCTCTCCAAATGGTTCCCCAAACACCCGGCAGAGGCGGTCTCGGCCATCGTTACCAAATTTGTCACTGGACTCCGTGAGGATCTTCACCCAGCAAAAGTGTTCGCGGTGGGCTACTGTTTCGGTGGGAAATATGCAGTGCGCGAGGCAACAAAGACTGGTCTGTTCGACGCAATTGCCGTTGCGCATCCCTCGCTCGTTACGCTCGAGGAAGTGCGCGCTGTTACGCGTCCGTTCCTCATTTCAGCGGCGCAGACAGACCCGATTTTCACCACAGAACTGCGTCACCAGACCGAGGCTGTTCTCGTTGAAATTGGCGCTCGCTTCAACATCACGCTGTACTCGGGTGTGTCCCACGGGTACGCTGTGCGCGGTGACCTCAGCGATCCTGCCGTTGTCTACGCTGCGGATCACACGCTAGCCGATCAGATCCAGTGGTTTAAGTTGTTTTCTGCCTAATGTGGTTGGTGGGTGGTGTGGACACCATCCCCCTTTTTTAACAGGCCCCCACTTATCTATACTATGGCAATTGTTTCTTTTGCCGTGCTGTTGTTTGTTAATTTTAAAGACAGGAACCTATTATACGAAGCCCAACGCAGGCGTTCTTGAACGACGCGGTTTGTAGTGGAATTTTGTGGAAGGAATTTTTGGTGGGTTGTGCCTGTGTCGTGCAAACGCCGAAAATGGCGAGGCGGGGCCGAACGAGTTGTCCGAGTACGCCGAGATGGGCATGGCTGTATATAAGATGGAGGCGTAGACCCCGGATTTGTTCAAGTCCAATTCACACAACCGCAAGACACCAATCTCTTGGAAAAAATAGACAACACCCCCCGTGAAACCAGCGATAGTTTAAGGAGGATCAAAAGATGGCCTCAAAGGAGATGTCCAGTTGCTGCTTTAAGGCAATTCTTCACGGTACGCGCTCCAGCTATCTGCGGTGCATTCGTCAGCGTCAGATGGGCCAAATACACTTCAGCCCAAACGTACCGGATTTACTAACGTGTATGAGCATACGGAATAGACGGTGACACGGTGGGAAAATTAAGTGATGTGTACGGCTGTGAGTGGTCTTTTCTTTTTCACCACCAACCCTCACAGAGTTCCGGGGGTTGGTTGGGTGGTTTGACTTTTGCGCAAAATGCTAACAAAAAGCAAAAAATAAGTGGAGACGTATGTTACCGGGGACGAAGCATCATCCAAACTGATCATCATTTTCACGGATGTATTCGGACACAAGTTCCCCAACATCCAGCTCATTGCCGATCAGCTCGGCACTGCAGGTTTCGCGGTGTACGTTCCTGACATTCTGGAAGGTGATCCCGTTGACGGATCGCGGTTCAGCGATGCCGAGTACCGCGATGCATGGCGCGCAAGACACACCAAAGAAGCTATTTGGCTCAGATTGAGACCGTGGCTCGGTCAGGTCAAGCAAGCGAACAAATTCTCGTTCATTGGCGGCATTGGGTATTGTCTAGGCGCCATGTTTGTGATTCCTCAGCTGGCGGGCGATGACCAGAGCGTGCTCGACTGCGGCGCAGTGGCACACCCGAGTGGCGTTGACATTGAGGAGATCCGCAAAGTGACCAAGCCGCTGTTGATCGCGGCGGCTGCTACTGACAGGTCCTACACCGATGAGCTGCGTATATCGACCGAGGCTGTTCTCAAGGAGACGGGGGTTCCATTTGAAACGAGTCTGTACTCTGGGGTGTCGCACGGGTACGCGGTACGCGGAGACAAGAAAGATGCGAGCGTGGCGTACGCCATGCACAAGACGCTGGTTGACCAAGCGCACTGGTTCACCCATTTTGCGAGCAATGGCAAGGCTGGACATGACGGTGCTGCTGAATAAGGTGTTTCAGCGCAGCGCCCTTCGCCCCTGCTCCTCCCTGCCTCCTGCTGCTGCCTCCTGCCCCCTCCCTACGGGCCGGCCCCAAGAACCGACCCGCAGCCGTGGACCGTGTCGACCGGGACCGTTG
This sequence comes from Kuraishia cidri, assembly GCA_030557465.1. Lineage (NCBI taxonomy): Eukaryota > Fungi > Ascomycota > Pichiomycetes > Pichiales > Pichiaceae > Kuraishia > Kuraishia cidri. The sequence continues at coordinate 153,337 of JAKTPE010000013.1, forward strand.
GAGCGTGCGTGCGCCAGAACTAGGTTTCCCCAGGTGCGTTTAATCAGCATCTGGCCCGTTACGTAATTCTGCGCTGCTGCTGACTGCGGGCGGTTTAAGGTTGGCGGCTTGGCTGGTGGGCGGTTTGGGTTTCCGGCGCGTGCCGTTTCCGGCCCGTTTTTTTTATTTTGTCATCTCGGGGAGGGACCTATGGTGAGATGCCGTCGGTCGGTCTCTGAGCATATGTCGCTGACTCGATGTATAGTATACATCCGCCTCTCTCTGATATATATATATCCTCAGATGTGTGCTTGTTTCTGTAGCGGTGTATATATACCCCGATCCTCGTCCCTGAAAAAGTCCTGGCTAATAATATCCCTGGGGACATCGAGTTCGGGGTATTCACCACATCACATCGCATCCATGTATTTCTACCACTATTAATGTCCTTCAGCATCACGTCACATCGAACTCCATTTGCACAGATGTTATACCGTAAGTTCTCTTACCTTTCTTCTACTCCCCCCACCATATGCTAACAGAGCAGAAGACGCCACGCCGCAGGGACACCATGTCAACCTCCACGGAAGTGAGTATAAGCATCGGTCTTTTTTCCCATCACACGCCTGCTGACATCGACCCCCATCCCACAGCCCTCACGTACCAAACGGGCCCGCCAAACAGCCCCCGTGTGCTCGTTATAGCCACGGACGTTTACGGAAACCACCACCCGAACACATTACTCATAGCGGACATATTTGCATCTTCTGGCTTCCACGTATTAATTCCTGACTTATACAACGAGGACCCAGTCATCCCGGGGCGCGAGCACGACAAGGAGTACATCGACACATGGTCTGCGCGACATCCCCTCGACGCCATCTCGTACCGCGTCGACACATTCATAGCTGACCTCCGGGCACACCACAACGCGAGCGAGCACAGCGACGACGCCACAAGCGACGCCTCAGAGCGCAGCAACAACAGCAACGCCAGCAGCGATTCCAGCAGTACCAAGCCGCTGTTCATCGGCGGGCTCGGGTACGCCCTCGGCGGCGTGTTCGTGCTGGGCCAGCTCTCGCGGCGCGGCGGGCTCGACTGCGGCGCCATCGCGTCGCCCGTGCTCATCTCCACCGACGCGCTCCTCCAGGTCTCCCCGAGCAAGCCGGTGCTCGTGATTGCGGGCACGCACGGCGACGCGTTCCCCGAGACGGAGCGCGCGCGGTTCGTGTCTGCGTTGCGCGCGGCCAAGGTGCGCCACGAGGTTGTTGCGCTCGACGGCGTGGGCTACGGGTTTGCGAACCGCGGCGACCTGCTGCATGTGCCCACGGCGAACGCTGTCGAGCGGAGCATCAGGCTGCAGCTCGGGTTCTTCGAGTCGGCCGCGCGCCGCAAGCTGTACCATCCGGGAGACTGGATCGACGAGTCTGAGGATGCTGAGTCGTGTGGGTTTTCCCTGGCTTGACTTGTTGTGGAGCGAACTCCTTGTCGTTATGACGAGATGATGATGAGAATTCAAAAAACAAAAAAATTTGATCACTGTACTATATTGTTGGATAGTTGGACCCGCTTGCATTTCACGTTTTTTTTCTTTGCTGCTGTTGTTATCGTTGGTGTCGCATTCTTGTGTTTTTATCATGCATTGTCGCTGCATTTTTTTTTCCATCTTTTCATCCCACCATACGAAAAAGGGAACGGTTGTTTTTCAGTTTTAGACCCATTTGCATTTTTCATTTTTTACACATATATAGAAACATTGTACTAAATTTATATCCACCGCACGTTACGCTCGTATCCACCAGCACCACCACCACTGTTGTTGTTGGTATTGCTTCCATCGGTGTACCCATGGTAGCTAATCTCATCAAACGACCTCTGCCTCGAAGCAGCACCCCCACGGCCCAGCGCAGAACCACCAAGGACACTGGTGGGCTCAATGGGCTGCGACGCGCCCAGACTGCCATCGCGCGAGCGGTTGGGCACCTGCTCATACGGCATGCGCGACTGCGGGAACCTCGCGCCCGCGCCCGCGCCCGTCCCCGCCGAGTCGCTCCCGCGCATCGAGCTCGCTTCCGAGCTCGACGTGTCTGCCGAAAACGCATTGGCCTGGTCCACGAGCATCGAGTTGCGGTCGTGGCCGCGCATCGCCGAGGCACCGAGAGCAGCGAGCTCCATGTCCGGGTTGCCGTGCTTCTCGCCGCCGTCGTTGTCCGAGCGCGGGATGAATGAGACACGGTCGTCCTTCATGGGCTGGTACCGCGTGTCTGGGTTCTTGTACAGCAACGCAAGGACACAGGTCACGATTGTGAACAGCAGTAGCACGAGCGCAAACACGGCGTTGAGCACAAAGTAAACGACAGCAGCGATCGACGATACGGCAAGCGGCTGGCCAAAGATCGCAGAGTAAAAGAGGTAGAAGATCGAGTTGATCACGTTGACAACGGCAATGAAAATGTTGAAAATGTTGGTACGCTTGTCCATGTACGGCCGCTGCCACGAAACAACCCCAAGGTAGATCAGCTCAATGGCAAACACAATCACAGCCTGCACTTTTCCGTGCGACTGCAAAAGGGCAACGAACACAGACCGCAAGAAGGTGTACATCAGGTTCACCATGACCCAGTAGTACTTGTCAGCACGGAACTGCACATACAAAAACCCAAACCGGTTCAGCAACTTGGAGTCACCAAACAGCAGGTACGCCGGGTTCTTGTATAACTTCTCCGACTTGCGTCCAATGTACAACAGCCTAGCGGCCGCCTGGAATAACAACACAAACACAATGAGGAAAACGACAACTGCAATGATGACACAGCCAGCCGAGTCGCGGCGCGTGAGCTCCCACAAACAAAGCAAAATCAACTGTGGGAAGGCAATCAGGAACAACCGGTACAACACACCTTTGATGATGGTGGTCCAGTGTCTGCGGTACTCGGGGAACTTACCCTCGCGCATCACTTTGGTCCTGATCAGCAGCTCGATAATCGCCTTGAAAACAGCAAGCAGCACCATCAGGACAAACGCAACGAAAAAGAAGAACGTCATACCCGTGAGGAAAACGTTCGAGATCTCAATGTTGGCCATGTACGCGACACGCTGGATTCCGCGTAACACCAGAGTCTTGGATCCCATGTCTGAATCCTCCTCGTCGGTCGTATACAGGGAAGAATCGTCGAGCACGTCATTTAGAGAAGTGGCTCTCTTGAACAAGTGCAGGGTCTTCTTCAGCATCTTTTGCACGGAAATTGACAGTACACTCTTGTTGGCCAATACCGACGTGACCGAGCCCCCAGTGGCCTGGACATACCAGTAGAAAATGCTCTGCATGAAATCAGCCTGGATGATACCCATTGTCCACTGGAAGTTCTGGGCCCAAGCAGACGCAATGGGAGGAACTTTGGAGACAGCCATCATCGAAATAATGGCCAAACTCTGGAAATAGATAAACAACGACACCGAGTTGGAGGCAATATGGGCGGCAGTGTTCGAGTGGCCAATAATAGACACGACACCGGACATAACAAGACCAAATCCGGCAACGACGGCAATGGGCCACGAAGCGTATCTTGTCTGGACGGTCTTACCGTTGCTGAGCAGCGCCTCGACGCACGCAACGGGGCTTGAAGAGTTTGAGGTTGAGTAGACAACAACCTGAACCGTGGCATCAAGATCGGGAACGGTATACGCTATACCTGGGATAATCGAAGTGTATTTCGACGAGATCGTGTACGATGTGTCGACATCGATGTGACCAGCGGTCAGAGGACACAGGGTATCAAAGCCCAGGGTGCAGAGGTCGAGTGTTTCTGTAACGATGGTGATTCCATAGACGATAACCTGTACATCGGCTTTAATCTTGCCGCTGATCGTCGATATTGCAGAAATGTCAAAGACTGCCTTGTTGTTGTCCGGGGTGAATTTGACGTCAAAGTACGACGCTGTGAGTTGTGAGTTTTCCATGCATGTTAGCAGTGTTGTTGATTTGATGTACCGCTCAGCGAGGGTTGATGGGGCGAGCCAGAGCCAGAGAAGGAGGCTTGTGTGGATATAAGAGGAGAGGATCATCTTGGATATATCAACATACAACCGATGTATATATATATATGATATATCTGGGTTCAAGAGAAGGTGTAGGTAGATCCGCCTAACAACAGAGAAGATGAAGTCCCACGACGTGAGATGTATAAATATAGACGTAGCCAGCCAGATCAGCGAGGCCCAGCAGAGGCCACAGCCCCTTTGCTCTGGAGTGATCCGGGCAGGACACGACCCATACCTGAGTGAAACACGACACCACCAACATCCCCACACACACCAGATACACGACCCCAGAACGAAGGAGTGCGCCCAACAAAAACCCACAAAAACAACAACAGACAAATTCCCCGCACTTGCCCGCGCCCACCGCTCGAGCGACCCGCCAAAACGGCCGCTCTGCCATAGAGAGAATGTGCCACTGGGCGAAACCCGATGATCTGTGTGACCGCGTATCCACACCACACAGCACACCCAGCGCACCCGTCAAGGCCAAACTTCCTTTCAAACGAGATCATGTGCGCAGCTGTAGTGCAGTACACCCCGTGTGGTGTCTCGGTGGAAGGCGTGTGTCCTCGCAGTAAATATATATAAGAGGATATTCCCCCAGGTAAATTGTATTGATCATACCCATTTCCCCACTCTGGCGGTGGACCCTTTTCTCCTCCATCACCTCTTCGCTCTCTCTTGACTCTTCCTCCTCCTCTTCCTCTTCCTCTTCCTCTTCCTCTTCCTCTTCCTCCTCTTATTCCTGCACAACCACTTCCGTTGAGTCACCGATCATCATTCCATCATGCCATCGGACAACGAACACCTGATGCACCAGTCGTCGATCGCGCCCCCAAAGGGCTTCTTCGACAGACACCCTTCGGAACCTCACCTGTCGAGCTTTGACGAATACCTCTCCCTCTACAAAGAGTCGATCTCAGACCCGGAGTCTTTCTTCGGCCGCATGGCCAAGGAGAACCTCTCGTGGTCCAAGCCCTTTGACGTGGCGCGTTATCCACCAGGGAACGGATTCCAAGGAGGTGACTCGGCCGCGTGGTTTCTCGGCGGTGAACTCAACGCTTCCTACAACTGCGTCGACAGACACGCCATCAAAAACCCAAACAAACCAGCAATCATCTACGAGGCTGACGAACCCGGTCAGGGCAGAATCATCACCTACGGCGAGCTCCTAAAGGATGTGTCTCGCATTGCCCAGGTTCTTTCAAACATGGGCGTCAAGAAGGGCGACACCGTGGCGGTTTACCTGCCCATGATTCCAGAGGCAATTGTCACCCTCATGGCCATCACCCGTATCGGCGCTATCCACTCGGTGGTGTTTGCCGGATTTTCCTCGGCGTCTCTGCGCGACAGAATCAACAATGCTAACTCCAAGGTTGTCATCACCGCTGACGAGTCCAAGAGAGGCGGCAAGATCATTGAAACCAAAAAAATCGTTGACGACGCCCTCAAGACATGTCCACAGGTGACGGGCGTGCTCGTGTACAAGAGAACGGGCAACACCCATATTCCATGGAACGAGGACCGCGACTTGTGGTGGCACGAGGAGGCGATCAAGTATGCGCCTTATGTCCCACCCGTCAATGTTGCTGCTGAAGACTCGCTCTTTTTGCTCTACACCTCTGGGTCAACGGGCAAGCCAAAGGGTATCCAGCACACAACTGCAGGTTATCTCTTGGGTGCTTTGCTCACCACAAAGTATGTCTTTGACGTGCATGAAGATGACATTCTTTTCACCGCGGGTGACGTTGGCTGGATCACGGGCCACTCCTATGTGGTGTACGGACCACTGCTCAACGGTGCCACCACCGTTGTGTTTGAGGGAACACCAGCGTACCCCAACTTTTCACGTTACTGGGACATTGTCGACGAGTACAAAGTTACCCAGTTTTACGTTGCCCCCACCGCTCTGCGTCTCTTGAAGCGCGCAGGCACCTCGTTTGTCGAGAAGCACGACTTGTCGTCGCTGCGCGTGCTCGGGTCCGTCGGTGAGCCTATTGCCCCTGAAGTGTGGGAGTGGTACAATGACAATGTTGGGCGCGGCAAGGCGCACATCTGTGACACATACTGGCAGACCGAGACCGGCTCGCACATCATTGCGCCGCTCGCGGGTGTGACGCCAACAAAACCGGGGTCCGCCTCGTTCCCCTTTTTCGGAATCGACCCGCTCATCATCGACCCGGTGTCTGGTGTTGAGCTCAAGGGCAACAAGGTTGAAGGTGTGCTTGCCGTGCGGAGCCCATGGCCCTCGATCACGCGCTCTGTATGGGGCGACTATGACCGTTTCCTGGACACGTACATCAAACCATACCCAGGCTACTACTTCACCGGCGACGGTGCGGCGCGTGACGCTGAGGGATTCTACTGGATTCTCGGGAGAGTGGATGACGTTGTCAACGTTTCGGGCCACCGCCTGTCAACAGCAGAGATCGAGAGTGCGCTGATCGAGCACCCATCCGTTGCAGAGAGCGCGGTTGTCGGGTTCCCAGATGAGCTGACGGGATCTGCCGTGGCTGCTTTTGTGTCGCTGAAATCCAAGTCCGTCGATGAAGTTGCAGAGATTAAGAAGGAGCTTGTCTTGACGGTGCGCAAGGAGATTGGTCCGTTTGCATCCCCCAAGGCCATTTTGCTGGTTAACGATCTGCCAAAGACGCGTTCGGGTAAGATCATGCGCCGTATCCTGCGTAAGATCCTTGCCGGTGAAGAGGATCAGCTGGGCGATGTTTCAACTCTTTCGGACCCATCAGTCGTTGAGCACCTGATTGACGTTGTCAAGAAGGATTTCCGTAAGTGAGCCCACCCGCAACCACCTTATTTATTATTTTTTTTGTCTCTTTTACAATATTTAACTGTGTTAATCTTGCTATAAGAAATTGTACAGTCTCGGCTTTACCAACCACCTCATCGCCGACGCGTCGCGCGTACCCCATCCCATCGCACCTCATCTCGCCACCAACCATCACTTGGTGACCTGTTCCACTCACCCACCGCACAAGCAAGGTGATGTCCCAGACATCGCAACACTCATCGTTCTGGACATCCCTACCCGACGACGAACTCATAAGTTTCGTGAACCGGCTGAGCCAAGAACGACACCGCAAACGGCTCCCACCATCTAGCCCCATACGTCCTGTTGATACCGATGCCGATGCGGATGTCGCTCGAAATGATGCGTTCACGATGTTGCTGGCGCAAGAGCAGGGGGGCGTTGATACGGATCAGGACGACGCGGTGAGTGATGAAGGCGAGGAAAGCGACGGAGACGGATCGCAGACACAGGAGCTCAAGTTTGGCGACTACGCAACGTACTTTCGACACAAGCAGCATAAGCAGCGGGACGCGGACGCAGCAGCTGCAAAATGGAGACTCGAGAGGGAGGCGGCTGCGGCGGCGGCAGGCACCGCTATTGCACCACCGCCACCACCGCCGCCCATCTTTGCCAACTGCATCGTGCACGTTGACGGCCGCACCGACCCGGACGCCAGCACGCTGCGCACGCTCATCGTGCGGCACGCGGGCGTGTTCGCACAGTTCCCCGGAACGCGCGGCCTCACGCATGTGCTTGCCACGGCGCTGCCGCCGCGGAAGCGCAGCATGTGGAGCCGCGAGGTGCGTGTGGTGCTGCCGTCGTGGGCCGTTGACAGCGTGCGTGAGGGGCGGTGTTTGCCGACTGGCGAGTATGCGGTTGTTCCGCCGGAGTACGGACAGGTGCGGCTGCCCTTTGGCAAGGAGGAAGAGGAAGCTGACGAACTGGAGGACCCGCTTGCTGAGAATGTCCTTGCTGATGGTAGTCAGGGTGTGCCTGAGGAGGAGGAGGAGGACGCGCCTGACGCCAGCGACACGCGCATCATCGATGCAAAACACCCGGGTTTCCTCAAGTACTTCTTCTCCAAGTCTCGGCTCCACCACCTCAGTACTTGGAAAGCAGAACTGCGTGCGAAATTCCTCAAGCTTGCGCTTGAAAAGGCAACGCGCCAACAACAACAACCACGAAAACTCCACCAAAAGGACACCACCCCGAAAACGATCATGCACGTTGACTTTGACTGTTTCTTCGCTGCTGCGTCTGCGCTGCGGCGGCCGGACCTCGATTTCAAATCGGTGCCTGTTTGCGTAAGCCACGGTGGAGCAAACGCAGACGTGGCGAGCTGCAACTACGCCGCGCGCAAATTCGGCGTGCGGAACGGAATGTGGGTCAACACAGCGCGCAAGCTGTGTCCGTCGCTAGTGATACTTGCGTACGAGTTCGACGAGTACGAGCGCATATCGAACCTGTTCTACGAGTGTCTGCTGGAACTCGACGTGTCCGCGATCCTGCCTGTGTCGATCGACGAAGCGCTGCTGGATGTGTCGCAGCTGGTCGCAACCCGCCCCATCGCCACCATCATGGCGGAGATCCGCGCTGCTGTGTTCCAGCGCACCAAGTGCACGGTGAGCACAGGCGCGGGCCCCAACGTGCTCCTCGCGAAGCTGTGCCTGCGGCGCGCCAAACCAAACGGCATGCTCTGCATCCCGGACTCGACCCCAGAAATCAACTCCTTCCTCACCGCCGTGCCCGTGCGCGACCTCCCCGGCGTGGGCCGCAGCGTCACGTCGCGCCTCGCCACGGAGCTCGCCCTCCCGGAGCCCCACCTCACCGTGGCGCACCTGCGCACCGTGCCGCAGCCGCGTCTCGCGGCGCTCTTCGGCGTCAAGACAGGCGCGTCCCTGCACGGGTACGCGCGCGGGCGCGACCCCACGAGCATCGACATCGCGGCGCGCCCCGAGGAGTTCACCCGCAAGAGCGTCTCCGTCGATGTCAACTGGGGGATCCGGTTCGACACGGCGCCGCAGGTGGAGCAGTTCCTCGTGCGGTGCGGCGCGGAGCTGCACGAGCGCGTGGCGCAGATCGGGATGGTTGGGTCGCAGCTGACGCTGAAGCTGGCGCGGCGCGCGGCGGGGGCGCCCGTGCGGCCGCCGAAGCACCTCGGGATGGGCGAGTGCGACTTTGTGTCGAAGAGCTCGCGGCTCGGGGTGGCGACGCGCGAGGCCGGGCTCATTGCGAGCGAGGCGCGGATGCTGTGGCGGGTGCTGGGTGTGCCTGCCGGTGAGCTGCGTGGGGTGTCGTTGCAGATGACGAGGCTCAGGGGCGACGACGACGGGAAGGCCGAGGAGGGGAACCAGATGCGGTTGCCTTTTAGGAAGGATAAGCGGGAGAACACTCCAGCACCGGAGAAACAGAACATTCCACCGCCGCAACCGGAGAGAGAGGAACCGAAGGTTATTCCGGCACCACCACCACCGGCGGAAGATCCACTCGACGAGAGACAGATCAACTGGGACGTGTTCAACGCGCTGCCGGCCGAAATACAGGAAGAACTGCGCGGTGAGCTTGAGAGACGCAGGATCCGCATAACGCGGAGTCCAGGGGGTCCCCGTGTCCTGTCTGCCAAATCCACACCACGCAAGCGGAAAACGCCATCACCCTTGAAACACGGACCGCTGGATCGGTTCTCACCAGTCAAGCGGCGACTCCAGCTCGAGCCGCACGATGTCGACGACGACGATATCGTTGCGGACCTGCCGTCCTCGATACGCGATGACGTGCTGCGTGGGCTGCAGCAGCGTGCCGCAAGGGGGAGATACCCACCACCACGAGATCGTCGCGTCGTAGTGACCAGCGCATGGCTTGCGGAACAGCAACAACAACAACCAGCACTGCAGAGCGAGACACGTCCCGGGGCGCTGGAGCGCATTCTGCTTTCGTGGGTCGACTCGTGTGCCGTTGACGGCCCACACGAGCGAGACGTGGCGATCGTGGGTGGGTTCATCGAGCGTACGCTATCGCGCGGCGACGTTGTGCGTGTGCTCGGGCTCGTTGCCGCGCTCGAGGTGCATGTACGCAGCGTATCTCACGTATCCCACGAATGGCGTAACGTTGCGCTGCAGTTGAGACTGCGCGTTGACGACTACTGCATCGCGAACCGAGACAGCATACCCTACACCTTCTAAAAACCATAAAAACAGACAAAATGTATTTGTTCCCTTTTTTTTTTTCTTTCTAAAAATAGGTATCTCACGCAATGAGAACACGCAGGGTGTTGGTGTGGCCCAGGCCCTTGGTCCATCCCTGGACGGCAATGATAGGCACGCCTCTGGTCAAGATCCCGAGCTTCTCAGCCTCGGAAATGCCGTACTGCAGACGGTTCTCGACATCCTGCTGCCAGTCCTCGACGCGGCCCTCGTCGTAGATGAACGGATACACGCCACGGTACAGGTGCGAGTACTTGGCCGCCTGCTCGTTACGCGTAACCATGATGATAGGACACGTGGGTCTGTACTTGGAGCACAGGCGCGCGGTCGTGCCCGACGTCGACAGCACGATGATCGCCTTGGCGTTCTGCTCAAACTGCGACGACACAGCAGCCATCGCGATCGTCTCTGCGGTCTCGCAGGGGCGCGTCGCGAGCTCGCGCATCTCGTTGAACGACGACACGTACGGAACCGCCTTCTCGGCAATCAGACACGTGTGGTGCATCATCGCAACCGCCTCCATCGGGTAGTTGCCCTTGGCGGTCTCGCCGGAGAGCATCACACAGTCGGCGCCGTCCAGGATGGCATTGCCCACGTCGGACACCTCGGCACGCGTAGGGCGTGGGTTGTACGTCATCGACTCGAGCATCTGCGTTGCGCAAATCACGGGCTTCCCCGCGAGGTTACACTTTGCAATGAGCTGCTTCTGCACGACAAACACCTGCGGAGCAGGGATCTCAATGCCCAGGTCACCACGCGCAACCATCACACCGTCCGTCTCCTTGAGGATCTCGTCAAAGTTGTTCACACCCTGCTGGTTCTCAATCTTGGCAATGATCTGGACCTGCGAGCCGTCCTCGCCGAGAACCTTGCGGATCTCCTTGATGTCGTTGCCCGTGCGGATAAACGAGGCAAACACCATGTGCACGCCGTTCTTGACGCCGAAACGCAGGTCCGCCTTGTCCTTCTCGGAGAGCGCTGGGAGGTCGACATCCGTGTTGGGGAGGTTCACGCCCTTGTGCGACGAAATCCGACCAGCGTTGATCGACTTCACCTTGAGGGTGTGCTCGTCGAGGATCTCGAGAACCTCAAACGACAAAACACCATCATCGATGTAGATGATGCGGCCAGTCTCAATCACAGAGGTGATGTTCTTGTAGTCGATAAACATAATCTTGTCATCGCACGCCTTGGCGTACTTGTCATCGGTGGTGAAGATCATCTCGTGTCCTGCATCAATCGAGTAATCGGTCTCGTCAATCGTGGTTCCTGTTCTGATTTCTGGACCTTTGGTGTCCAGGGCAATCGCAAGCGGACGTCCCGGGTACAGCTCCTCAGACTTTCTGGAATTATCAATCACGGACTGATGGTACTCGTACGAACCGTGCGAAAAGTTCATGCGCACAATGTTCAAACCAGCCTTTCTGAGCTTGACAAGAACCTCTGGGTTGTTCGTCTTGGGACCAATGGTTCCAATGATGGATGAGCGACGATAGCTCTTGTCCGGTGTAGACGTGACATCGAGCGATGTCAACCAAGCAAGCTTAGAGCGAGAAGCCATTGTGTATAGAAATTTAATAAGTGATATAACGATTCAACAAGATGAATTGCCTTGTCTCAACCTCTGCTTGAATCAAACAGAAATCACACAATCTGGCTGTCCTTTATACCAGAAAAAAAAAGGAGCCATCTGATGGTTGCCCACAGCGCGCGCATGCTGCTGGGCCGTGAACCGGATGGCAGAGTTCCGGCCCTCGGATGTCACGTGGGTTACACTATGGCCCGTAGCCGTGCTGGTGGTGCAGCCGCCCTCGGAACTGGCAGAGCCTGTATTTTTATCTGGGTCACGGGCTTTTTTTCGTTTCTCGGGCGGATTAGAGCCATCGCAGCGGGTTACCCGGAGGCTGGCGGGTGTGGGTGTGGGTGAGGGGCAGGGCACGTGGTGCGGTGTCACGTGGGGGTGCCACCTTATCAGCCGGTGTGCGGGGCTCAGTTTGGTGGGACTCCGGAGTGGGCTCATGGTGTACTCATGGAGTGGACTCGTGGAGAGGTGTTTTGCTCCGATTGGATGGTGTGCAATCGGGGAGTCATCGTCTGTTGTCTGGAGACCATGAGAGGATCTTGGCTGCTACGAGTCTTTCACAGTTCACATTTCAGATTTCGGATGAGGATGGATCCTATGTTGTTCACTACGACTGTTCACTCAAACTCGTTAACGAGTGAGCTTCGAGTTGACAGAGCTTTCCCGTGGTGCTGCATTTGTTGGATGTCTCAATGATGTAAGAACCCCAAAGCTTGCGACCTGTGCTGAGCTGTTTTGTTCTTCTTGCGCCTTCTGCGACTTGTTTTGTGACAAGTCTCGGTAGTTGAATCGACATTACAGCAGCGCCGGAAAGTACAGTTCACCAAGATCATTCCTTCTGTGGAACTCATTTCTGCGTTAGACAATCTCAAGTGGCTTCATAAAACGACCGTTTTTCCGTTGTAGTTCACGCAGATCCCAGCACAGAAGGAGACCAGAGTAATTAGACATGCCTCTGTGTTGAAGATGTACAAACTTGAGTCATTGAGCACTTGCAGAATATCCTACAACCTAGGACAAGCTTGAATTTTCGAGATTGCCACATCCAATTCATGTTCCAATGTGGTTGAATTATATCCATTTGTGACACAGTTCGGCTTACAAACTATTGCTCTCACCGAGACTGCGAGTCGTCCCCCATCGGGGTCAATCCTGTAGACAATAGAAAGAAGAATTAATTACTCGATGGATCTCTAGAATCTTCACCCTGCGCCACGTTAGGCTGCTCATCCCATCACACCCACGATCTATCAACCAAAAAGCGAACTTGTTTGTTTACGCAAGCTCAAGATGCTGCATTAGCGCCGTACCACTACAAATCGGCGAATATTCCCGCTTCTGTACCCCTGCGATCCAAACTTTCTCATGAGAGCAAAACTGGGTTTCTCCTTACCAAGTTTCCAATGATGATCGATGCATCTTTTAATAGAAAGTCACTCTTGGCAAAAAATAAGTCAGAAATAATGTATGGTAGAATACCGGAAATGTGTTTCGTGATAATAGTGCTTAGTTGTGAACGTTGCTGAGACACACCCATAGGATGTACCCAGAAGAAAAATGCAGCCCCAAGTCGATATTTCTTTTAGCGTCCTCTAGATGGATGCTTCTAATTTTTTTTTGGAGTTGTTTTGTACCTACATGAGCTTCTATTATTTCAGACTTTGCCCCCTTTTCTCGGGGCGGGCAAAGAGAGCAAGGTTTGGAGAGCCATGTATGGCGATTGTTTGTCTAGAACCACCGGCAGATACGATGCCAATTTGACGTGAGAAGAACAATTCTGCAACGTGTTGTGCGTTTGTGTCACTTTTAGGTGTCTAGGGCGAATTTCGGAGTATCAGACTGGATAGATTTCTCGTTGTGCTGTCCACAAGACACTGACTATTGAGCGTGCTGGCCAGTGCGCATACACATATTCTGCCTCTGAGGTCTTACATATTTGCTTCTTGTCGCGAATAGCCAACAAGATTTAACCAAAGAGACAGCAGATCCGTTCGGTGATTAAACGCTAACTCCATTTGATCGAGCCGCGGCATGCCTCGGAGAAGGGCGTGCACCAGCCAGAACATTGCTTTCATATCGCCGATCTTTTCAAGGGGATGAATGAATTGGAGAGTGCGATTGGGTGGGAAGATATGGGTTATGGTATCATATAATTGCTGCCTGTTTGATATATTTTTCTTTTTCACGTTCAGTCAAAAGAAAGAGAGGCATTGTTCAAGCAAGGTGTAGCAGATGAGGTGGACGTGTCACAGCTCTTAGCCCTATTGTCTGAAAGGAGATTGGATGCTCATCTGTTATTGCCCTCTTGAGGATGTGAGATTCAAGAACCAGATGAGCGTGGATTATACGGACACAATTCATTAGAGGATAATCTGCAAGAAGCGAGAGTAATAAACACTACGCGGCAGCTACAGAGATTATTCATTGTTCATTGCGTTTGGGAAGGGGGGACTTGTTCAACATAGCCGCTTCTCGGGGTTTAGGACCAATTGGTGGCTGGTGAGAAATGGCTCATATTCCGGCCGCATCGCTGTGTTCCCATTTGTCTATATTCCCTCCACATTTGTCGATTATATTTCTGTGTTGTATGATTAACAGCAGATAACGAACAATCACTAATGAATAATGTGAAATGTTTACTCGTGTTGCCCATATTCCACGCCAAAAATACAACTGGGGGCACCGCGGAACGGCTGCGTGTCGTGCTCTTTTGTGTGGGCGCTTCTGCGAGATCGATCTGAGCTGCGGTGTTGGACAATAGACCGCGTGTGTGGGGATGTGGGTCTCTTTTTGATGGCTGTTGCTGCTCAACCAGTCCAGCGGGCCCCATACACTCCTCTACATTTCTCCAGGAGTCCTCGCTTGTTCCTCGCCGATCTGTCCACGGGCCCGCGAGCTCTCCGCCAGCTCTCCGCGAGCTCTCGCGCGGCACAGCCAAAGTGCGCAAAGTATGCAAAGTGCCATTTGTGACCTCAACGACTTGGCGACCTCACACCGCGTCAACACGGGACATGGGCACATTGCACCACATTGCGTCCTCTCTGCATCCTCTGCATTCGGCGCACGCTCTCCCTTTTTTCTCTCTCTAGAACTAGAACTATTGACTCTCGCATCTGCTTCCCCGAGCATTGTGCCCTGTCTCGGCCCTGCCACCTTCTCCAACCTTCTCCAACCATACACCGCCCCTGCTCCTGGCTCCACCGCTCCACCGCTCCCCCTCGACTCCACTCCCAGCGCCAACACCTTCCCTCGCCGCCGCTGTCTTGTGCATTGCATCAACCGGCCGTGAAATATCTCAATCTTAGTTGCAGCCCACATCCCGCGTCCAAAACCCGTTGACGCCCGAGAAAGGACATTTGGGCCCTGCCTCACATTTCCTTTGTTTCACAAAATGTGTACATGTAATTGATAAAACCTTTTGACACACCCCCCTGCTCTCGCTCTCGCTCTCTACGGCGACTACTGATATATACTAGTATTAATACCCTCTTTTTATTTTCTTCTTCTTCTTCTTCTTCTCTTACTCTCTTACTCTTCCTGGCCGGCACCACTCTTTCCACTTTTCATTCTCCCCTGGACTATCCTATTGTTCGACATCTCCCCAACCTCCCGTGTTCTTTTTTCTTTCCCCTTTTTTTTCTATTATTAATACTTTCTCGCTTTCGCTTTTCCTCAATTGCCATAGTCCCCAACTCTCCAGGCTTTCTCCCCACAACAATCGCCCTGAAAATATCCCCAAACTAATGACTAGCGTCATGCCTGATCCTTCTGCTAACCACACCCGGTCCACCCATTTCATCTCCACATCGTCAACAGCAGACCAGATCTCTTCAGGCCGGCAGATATACAATCCCTACGATGCACAACACCCGTCGTCAGTCTTGCGGACGCAACAGCTGCCGTCTAGCGACTACAACCTGTCTCCGACAAACACAACATCGGCACCAACTACAACGGCCTCCACCACCTCGGCCAGTGTTTCACATTCGCTGCTGCATCTGCATCAACAACCGCCGGTGATTTCCTCTGCGCACTCACACTCCAATGACAACTCGAGCTCGGCACGCTCGACGTCCTCTCCGTCAACCACAGCCTCCCTCTCAACTACACTAACGACGACGATCCCTGTCCCCCTCACAGCCACCACCAACAGCACAGCCAGCAGCACAGCCACGACAGCAGATCAAAAGAAAAAACGACCACGTAGGAAACACAGCGAGATCGAGAGGATATACGTGTGCAGCTACAAAGACTGCCACAAGGGCTACGGGACGCTGAACCACCTCAATGCGCACGTCTCGACACAGTTCCACGGCGACAAGCGGCGCCCTGAGGAGTTCAAGGAGATGCGGTCCCGGTACAGACAGGAGAAGAAACAGCGAATGCAGAGGGAGAAGTCGCAGCGCGCGCTGCTCGATCCTGCTTCCGACGGTCGTGATGGCGGCGCGGGCGCGTACTCTAAGGGGAAGAGCATGAGCATGCCCACGCTGGGAGCCGCCGCTGCTTCAGCCGCCGCCGCGGCAGCAGCAGCAGCAGCAGCAGCAGCAAACGACCCACTGACGACGCCAATTGCACATGGTGGATACGCGCATGACCCGCACGGTGCGGGAATGTACCTGCCTCCGACAATGCACGGGGCGCCAGCGAGCTCGATGGCCGAGTACTTCCAGGCCAGCTCAGCCGGTGCCGGAGTGGGAATCAGCGGGGGCTATCAGCTGTATGGCCAGACGCGTGTGGGTGCGGGTGCGGGTACTGGTACTGGTGCTGGTGGATACTACGATGGGTCGCTGACGCCGATTTTGAGGACTCCGACTGGTCTTGCAGGGTATGGCATGCAGCCTTTTCCCGTTGACTCTGCTCAGCAGCTGGCTCAGCAGCAGCAGTTGTTGTTGCCGCAGGTGTATTACGGACAGGTGGCACAACATCAGATGCAGTATCATCACCAGCAGCCACAACTGCAACCGCAGCAGCAGCAGCAACAGCAGCAAATACAGCTACAACCACAGCAGCAGCAGCAGCAACAGCAGCAGCAGTATTTCCCATCGTACAACTACAGCAATAACAACACGACGGGATCGGGGTCCCCTACGTTTGGATATCCGGGGGCTCGGCGTTAGATTTGGGAAGAGGGGGGTTGCCCTTTTTGCCTTTGTCGCTATCTTAATCTTTGTAATCTATATATACAACCAATGTATAAAAACAGGCGCCTCTGGGAGAGAAACACACACCAAAGCGGTGCCGATATCACATCCCCCATGTTGTACCGGACGGGCCACCACCCAGCCCCTCGTTAATCTCGTTCCTCCACATCCCCACACACCGCCGGAAAATGCCTCGTTTATCGCTCGTAAATCTGACGCACCTGTGCTGCTGCGCCGGGTAATGCCCCACAGCACAGCCGGCAAACGCACAATTTGGTCCGCAACCACAAAATTTTTTCCAAAAAAAATAAAAAGTCGAAAATAATAAACGCTACTGTGAGGCAACTTTGCATTAGTTTTTGTGGCTGTGGTTGCGGGATGCCAAAAATCACATTTCCGCTGTGTCCGTGTGTGAGGAGGATAAGCACATGTAGATTTTGTTAGAGTTGTCTTTGGTGGGCTCGGCGTTTATCGTGGTTTTTGGCTAGTGTTAGTGCTACGGCTAACGGACTTCACCGGGGTGGCTTGAACGAAGACCGCTCTATATGTACATAACACAGATACGGTTGGCCCTGCCTATTTCCTTGCCAATTATTATGGCCAGCGGATTATCAACCGCATACTTTGCTCTAAGTCTTCAAAAACGCCATGCTCGCTTCTGCGTCGAGTGCTTCCTCGGATAATAAGTTTTAGGGCCGAACTGCATACAGTAGAGGTAACACTTGACGTGTTTACGTTCCCAAAATGCTGAGGATCAGAGGCTGTTTTTTTGTGGAGTGTGAGGAGAGCGTAAACAACCAAGTTCATCTTTTCAATATTCCGTGGAATCGCAAATATGGGAGCTGGCGGGTATGCTTTGAATGCGACTGTTAAATCGATAGACGTATATGCTGTCGTGTAAGATGTCAGATGTTCTCCGAGCTGGGTGTTATTATGTACATCCAAGCAGGGACATTACTCCACAAAGAGAAAAAAGTAAATCCGTGACCGCAATAGCTAGTAGTTACGTCCCAAAGCAGGCGAACGGTTGCGAGATATAGCTCAAGGCAAGCGATAGGTCGCAAACACTTCGAGAACTTGTTCCGGGCGATATACCAGTGCGAGAAGCACAAAATATTACGCACGAGCTCTTTTAAATCTGTAAAGCGGGTCCGTAATCAGTTCTGGCCCTCTGTCGCTACAACCTCGGCCCAAAGCAGTAGAACCTCAGCATCGCAACGTCGGAAGCCTCCGGCTACATCTCTAGCCAAGGTCTAGAAAGCCTGCGTGTCAAAAATAATAATTATCAAACCTGAATAAAGTAACCAGAAACTCTTAAAACAAGTCAGCTAGTTTTGCCAGCATTCCTTGCCGGCCGCGGGATTTCTTTTTTCAAAAAATCAGAGTAAAGACAACTTGGAATAACTGTCGTTGCTGCTCAGTGTTCCCTGAGTCTCATTGTTCAGAAGTGCGCGTTGATCAACGGTGCCAATGCTGGGGCGACAGGGCCGCGCAGAGCTGAGGGCGGGCGTGCCTGACTCAAGACGGTGATCGTGTATTTACCAGGTGGTTTGGTACGGATTTTGACATGTTTTTGAAACATTTGAAAAGTTATACTTATGGGAATATTTTTTGCGCAAGTGGTAGGAGAAGAGAAACTTGAACAAAAAAGAAAAACATAGCTTATATGATTGAGTACAAAGCACCTCACAAACTCAATGGGTCACGAATTGGAAGTGGACTCCGAGAAACAGATATTCGGAGACAAGTCTTGCGTAACATTTTCAAATAGTCAAACCTTGCAACGGCTTGCAAATTGTCGAGAGCAGTAGGAGAGCCAGCGGCAGAACTGCTGCCGCTGGGCCACAACCCCTCCTTTTTTGTGAGATCTCTTTCGGAATCGAACTTGGACATCTGCATTGTGTGGGGCACGACTGACTGTGTAACAACTTTCAACCGCCACCAGAGCACTTTCACATCTTGCACTCGATTGCACTCGTTGACTAAACCACGAAAGAAACAGACTGGCCCCCACAGACTCCGCCTTTTCCCCCTTACGAACAAACATCGACTAGATGAATGAAGTCACGTGATCACACATTGGTAGGCGCTCCTTTCTTCTCCAATCTAAAGTCTACTCATCTTATCTTTCAAATATTTCTCAAGCGGAATGTATTAAGTTTAACCTATCGTATAGATGATGCAATGTCGCAACGACCTATTGTGCATGCGCGCGCGCGTCCTGGCGTGCTGTTCGTTCGTTCGTTCGTTCAGTGACGGTAATCATAGCTGGGACTGAAGCTATCTTACACGTGCCAGTAACCTCTTCTGTTAGCGGCAACGACGAGTTCGGGCCACGAGAGGAATCCAAAGAGCAGAGTGCTCCACATCGCGAGAACAGGGACTGTTCTCTGCATTTCGTAGATGTATGGGTTTGGGCCAATGCGCTGTGGGCGGGCTGTTCTCGTGGCGGCCTTGGCTGCTCTGGCGATGATGGCTGGGTTGACTGCGAATGCCATTGTGTAAAGTTTGGGTTGTGATTTGTGTGGATTGATCGGGAATGTGAATGTGATGATGATGAGACTACAAACGAACTACATTTTAACTCAGACCCATCCTTCCCTATTTATATTTACACACCGGCTGCTCGAGTGTGGCCAGACAAGTGGTTCGACTTGAAAGGCCACAAACACAGACGAGGCAAATGGGGTGATTTTAGAAACATGACACCACCGTCGTGCGGGAACCGATGCGTTTAGTATGGAGGGCTTTTTGGGTGGTCGGAGCATGGGGAGGTTTTCATGCACCGAGTGACCGGCGACCGTGTGACTACGGAGTAGATCGCGTCTTTCATCTCTCTCTTCGCCTTTTGTTCCCCTTCTTCAGTAGTTGCTTGTTGTGCCTGTGTGGGGGAATCTCTGATTTCGCGCGGTCAGCAGAACCCGGATATCTCCGTCTGGCCGTTTTAGTTCACGCACGACATCCTCTCCATGTTTCGATTCACTCACCGAGGAGACACAACAAGCACCGCCGCCGCCCACAGTCCGGAGTGAGTACTTTAGTATACCGGCAAATGACATCCATTGACTCTCTGGTCGACGACTGGTTACGCATAGACGCTGTACGCTGACTTTTTTACCCTTCTATCTAAACCCCTTTCTCTTTTCTAACCACTCTCAGAACACGGTAACGCGAAATGAGATCTTGAAACTGCGTGAGTCGGGGAATACGACAGAGCTCGAGAAACGTTTACGTTCGAGGATTGTCTTTGGGACAGCTGGGCTCAGGGCACGCATGGAGGCCGGGTTTGCCCGTATGAACGACGTCACTGTCCTGCAGGCTTCACAGGGACTAGCAGCGTACGTTAAACAGCACAGCACCAGCACAACCACAACGCTAGTGGTGGGACACGACCACAGGCACAACTCGCGGCGATTCGCCGAGCTGGCTGCGTCCGCGTTCCTCCAGCGCGGCATCGTAGTTCACTACCTCGGTGCCCCACCGGGCGCCGACGCCCCCGAATACGTCCACACACCGCTCGTGCCGTTTGCAATCGACCTGTATGGCGCAGACGGCGGTGTCATGGTCACGGCGAGCCACAACCCGGCCGCCGACAACGGGTACAAGGTGTACTGGGGAAACGGATGCCAGATCATCCCGCCGCACGACGCGGGGATCCACGCGAGCATACTTGCGAACCTCGAGCCAACACTACCGCGCGGCGATGCGTCGTGGGACACAGCCGCCGTGTTTGCAGAGCACAGCGCCGCGCTGCACTACACGCGGGGACGCGTGACGGACGCGTACGTCGCTACTGTGCGTGAGAAGCTCCCAGTTCCAGCTCAGCTGCTGAGCTCGAAAATCGTGTACACGCCCATGCACGGCGTGGGCTGGGATATCGTGGGCCGTGTTGCGCCCGCGGCGGGCATCGTCGTTGTTCCCGAACAGGCGAACCCGGACCCGGACTTCCCAACGGTTGTGTTTCCGAACCCGGAGGAGCGCGGTGCGTTGGACTTGGCGACGCAGACCGCTGACGCCGTGGGCGCGACGCTGATCGTTGCGAATGACCCTGATGCCGATCGATTCACTGCGGCTGTGAAGCCGGCGCACGCGACGGCATGGCGGCAGCTCACAGGGAACGAGCTCGGGGTGCTCTTTGCAGAACACGTTGCGGAGCAGCTGCACCGCGACGGGGATGGCAAAGTGTGCTTCTTAAGCTCAACGGTGTCGTCGCGCATGCCTGGGGCAGTGGCTCGCGGGCACGGTTTCCACTCCGAGGAGACTCTAACTGGGTTCAAATGGCTGGGGAACCGCGCGCGCCAGCTCGAGCGCGAGGGATACACCGTGCCGTTCGCATACGAGGAGGCCCTCGGATACATGTTCCCAATTGTCCACGATAAAGACGGCGTCGCTGCGCTGCTCGTGTTCCTGCAGATGACCGCAGCGTGGGCTGCGCAGGGCCAGGATGCGCCGGAAAGGCTGCGTGCCGCTGCGGACAGGTACGGGTGCTATGCGGAGTGTAACGGGTACTACGTCGTGCCTAACGCGGACGCAACGGCGCAAATTTTCAACACCGCGATCCGCGTGGCGAGTGCAGAGAAGCCGTACCCTTCGAGCGTGGGCGAGTACACCGTGCTTGCCTGGCGCGATTTGACCACGGGTTACGACTCAGCCACGCCAACGCATGTACCGGACCTCCCTGTCGATCCAGCGACGCAGATGGTCACGGTGAGCGTGAAGCCGCGCGATACAGATGAAGTTGTGCGGTTCACGGCGCGCGGATCAGGCACAGAACCAAAGCTGAAGGTCTACATCGAGGCGGTGTCGGTCTCCGACGTTCGTGCGCGTGTGCTTGCGCGTAACGTGTGGGACACGCTGCGTGACCAGTGGTTCAAGCCGAGCGCGAATAACCTGACCGAGGTGGTTTAGCCATTTTTTTATAAAAAAAAGTAGATAGACATTGATTCAGTGGGTATGCATATAGTCGTGCACCACCCAGAGGTCCAAGCCGAGGTGGTGATTCCCAGCCGTTGTTATGCGGCCGCGCGCGCCGTCAGAGCAAAAAAAAAGACACGACGTGAAACGAATAAAAACATCAGCGGTGCAATAAACGCATACCGCTTGGACGACGTATTGACGAGGATGATGCGCGTCAGAGACACGCACCATAAGAAGTCGGACCTGCCGATGTAAGTCTCTCTGTTTTTTTTCCGTGTCTTGTGCCTTTGGTGTTTTGTGACTAACGATCGTGACAAAAACAATCAGGTCCGTTTCGACTCTACACCCTCGGAAACCGAGGCCGCAGAGCTCGAGGTACTATAGGATCGCCGGATCCGTGGTGGGTATCGTCGTTATGGTGTGGCTTCTTCTGTCGTTACTCCACCGTGGCTCCGGATCAACAGCGGAACCAAAGTCATTATCCGATGAGAGCCGTCACGTGGATGACGAGCAACAGTACATCGTCACTAAAGACGGTGTCCAGCAACCCGCCGGTGCTGAAGATGGAACCGACGAGCTGCCTGATTCGGTTGAGTTTTACGACTTGAACGATTACCAAGGATCAAGCGACGGAATGAAAGAGCGCGATATCATACTGTTATGCATCCCGCTACGAAACGCTGAAAAGGTGTTGCCGCTGATGTTTCGCAATATGATGAACATGACGTACGCACACTCGCTGATCGACATTGCGTTCCTCGTGAGCGACTGCTCAGAGAAAGACCACACGCTCGAGGCGTTGTTCGAGTACTCTGTGGCTCTGCAGAACGGAACACTGCTATCGCTGCTCGATGAACGGGAAACAGCACGCAAGAATAGCGGGATCGCCGGGACAAGCGACCTGTACCTCCAGTACATGGACAAGCAGTACGCCGACGGCGTGAGACAGTCGTACTCGCCGCCGTACCATGACGAATACGAGAAGCCGTTCCGCAGCATCCAGATATTCAAGAAGGACTTCGGACAGGTGATAGGGCAGGGGTTCAGCGATAGGCACGACGTCAAGGTGCAGGGTATAAGGCGCAAGCTGATGGGTCGTGCGCGGAATTGGCTGCTGTCGAACGCGCTAAAACCATACCATTCGTGGGTGTACTGGCGCGACGCGGATATCGAAACGTCACCGGGGACGATCATCCAGGACCTGATGAGCTTCGACAACTACGACATCATCGTGCCGAACGTGTGGCGGCCGCTGCCGACGTTCTTGGGGAACGAACAGCCGTACGACCTCAACTCATGGATGGAGAGCCAGCAGGGCCGAGAGCTCGCGGCCTCGCTGGGCGAGGACGACGTGATTGTGGAAGGATATGCGGAGTACCCTACGTGGCGCGTGCATCTGGCTTATATCCGCGATGTGAAGGGTGACAAGCGTGAGGTTGTGGATCTCGACGGCGTGGGCGGGGTGTCGATCCTCGCGAGGGCGAAGGTGTTCAGGATGGGCGTGCAGTTTCCTGCGTTCACATTCATGAACCACGCTGAGACGGAGGCGTTTGGGAAACTCGCGAAGCGCATGGGGTTCAGGGTTGGTGGGCTGCCTCATTATACCGTGTGGCACATTTACGAGCCGAGCGAGGATGACTTGCAGGAGATATCGAGGATGGAACGCAAAAAGAGAAGACAGGCACATGGTAAAGAATAGACAAGCTGGTACGAAAGAAAAAAGATACATAAACGTAATATGCATGCATCAATTTTTATTTTTTATTCAATGATAATTGTGGTATATCTGTATCTGTGAAGTATATATTTGGTGCCCTTTGGCGTTCATAGCACGAGCGAAATTAACAGCAGCAGCAATGCAAACGAGGAAGGAGTGGTGGTGCTTGCACCAAGATTGTCACTTGCGCTCGAAGATGACGAGGCTGTTGAGTTGCTGCTCGAGTTGGAGGCCGCAAACGAGGAGCTGGAACTGGCGGATGATGACGAGACAACAGACGACAAAGTTGAAGCAAAGGAAGTCGACGCCAAAGAAGTTGTGCTGGAGGAGAAGTTTGACGACGACGAGGATGGTTCAGTGCTGGTGGACAATTTCACGTTGGTGTTACGCTCAGCGAGCCCAAACCTCTGCTCGCCAAAGTCAAACACTGCGTAGACGGTCTTCAAGAACAACCCACCCAGGATCCACTTGCCGTCGCTTGTTGTGTCGAGCCCCTGAATGTTACTCACGCAGTATCCATCATACCCAGAGTCTGCGCCGTACGCCTCCCCGAGGTACTGCTGAGGGGTGAGTGTCCAGTTGCGGCCCGCGATCTCGAACGACAGCTCCAGCGTGCTGTTGCACAGCACGGCATAGTTCGACCCGTCAGTGACTGACCCGGTGAAGAACGAGTGCAGGACCTGCGCGTCCTTCTTCGAAGCCACGATCGCCGTCGTGCCCGAGTCCACCACCGCAACGCGCGACTTGTTCAGCGCATCACCATCGCTCACACCGGTCTGCTCCGTCGTGAACTTGACGGCATACGCGTCAACATACACCGTCTCGACCTCGATCTCCCAGTACGCGAGCGAGTTGGGCACCACGTCGGTGTAGTGAACCGAACCCGAGTACAGCGCCGGCACATCGCGTCCAACGAGGAACACCCCGCTGTCGTCCGAGCCAGCGGACACGTTCCCGAGAAGCATGGAAAACGTGGCGTTCGCAATGCTGTCCGCGGCCTCGAGGGCGGCAACCACGTTCGTGAGCCCCGTCGCTGACGACTTGTTCGCGGGCAGTCCGAGCACCCCGCTGAAATCGTACTCCTCAAAGATGGCGGGCGCGCTGTCGGCGGCGCCGAAGCGGAAGTCACGCACGGTTTCCCCCGTGAGCGTCACGCTATCGCGTGCGATACTGCCACGCGCCGAGCCGGAGCTGTACGCGAGCGCAAACGACGCAGTCGTGTTCGAGGAGGACGTGACTGTGTATTTGCTCTTGTCGTCACACGCGTCCGAGTTGCAGTCCGCGGCGTAGACCCACAGGTACGGCGAGGCCGTGTCGACAAGTAAGGGTAGTTGGGACGTGCCGATTGTCGCGTTCACATAGAACGCGTGCGCGTCCTCGTCGCTGTTGAGGAGAGCCATGCCGTCGGTTATGTACACCGTGGTGGCCGAGCTCGAGCTCGAGCTCGAGCCCGAGCCGGATCCGAGAACTTCCTGCTCTTTGCGCGTCGTCTGTATTTGCTTCTTCGTGAGGTAGGTTTCAAATTGCTCGGGGCATGAGACAACAGACGAGACTTTGTAAGCTTTGCCGGCGCTCACGTAGCTGGGGGATGTCTGCTGGAACGCCGCGGCCGAGCTGAAAAGCGTGCTGGCCGCCGCTATTGCCGCGACATAATGGAGATACGGCGTCATGGGATATTTGTGTGCGATGGGTGTTATGGAGTCAAAAAAAATGCAGAAAACTGAACGAGCTCGTAGAGCTTTGGAGGCGTTTGCTCGAAGACGAGTATCACCGGGTGCGTGCGAGTATATGGAGTGAATCTGTATCGTGCAGTTGCTGGCTAAAAATGGAAAAGGACCTTGTGTGCCAGCAGAGATTTTGCCGATTACTTGGTGTGGCACGCGAATGTCGATATGGTTATTAGGAACAAAAAGTCAAGGGCCAAGGGCTGTGTTTTTCTTTCTTTAGTGTCACGTCTGGGGCGGTCCATGCAACTAATATTCTATCAGTTGAACGTGTCTCAGAAATGCGTCGACTAGGTCCTCGACATGCAGGTTCTTTGGTGCGGTGGGAACACGACTTTCGAAGGCGCGTTTGGGACAGCTCCGTGGATATGGCGCCTGAAAGTGAATATCTATAAAAGAGAATCAGGCACCAGAAAGCGAATAATGACAGTGACAACGACTGAAAAGAATAATCCAGGGGGTAGAGAGGGTTGACACTTGATGCCAGCTCTCGATACAGGTTTGTTTTAGTTGTTCCCGATCAGGAAACCTGATCTGGTGCGGCGCGGAGAAGGGGTGTCCCGTTATTGCGGGTATCGCGTTTGTGCCGGGCCGGTAGCTGCTGCGCGATGCTCGACAACTCGTGGCTTTCAGATTAGGCATATGGGGCTCGGACACGTATATTTGCCTTCGATTGCCCGAATGCTTGGGGGCAGACGTTCTGCGAGCTGAAAACGAGCTGTGTGCCTATCAAAGTGGGAGAGTTTTGGGGCTGCACTTGACAAAGCATTGCGTCGGTTAGCTTCGTTCCTCATGGCCCAATGGTCACGGCGTCTGGCTACGATTTCTAGTCACTTCTGGAACCAGAAGATTCCAGGTTCGACTCCTGGTGGGGAAGCTTTTTTTTATGCTTTTGCTCTACATCCACTTGCTGATTATTTGAAAGAATACGATGTTAGGCCTGAGCTTTTGCACAGTCCGAGTCATCCTGGTAAATTTATTTACCTCGCACAAGAGACTGTTTGTTTCGAGCCACAAATACACCAAAAATTCAAAAATCATCTAAATTTGGGCTACAAAACTATGTGGCACAGATGGAGTTGAAAATAACCGCAAACGGAGCCCACAGGCTTTAGACTGTCTGGAATGAATCTCAAATGGAATCGGAGCATCCATAGTAACAGTCTTAAGTCTAGTTTACTTGCCAACGGGGTAGATGCAAAAAAAATCATTGTATGCGTACAGGTCTAGTCAACTTCATCGTTCTCCTCCTCCAGATCGAGCATTAGCTCTCTCGCTAGTTCGTCGTCACTGTCGTCCGAGTTGTCTTCGAGCGCGTCAGGTTCTGTCCTCTGGCGCTTCGCATCGTCTTCGCCGCTCTCCTGTCGCTCATCAACAGACTCGTTGGCGCGTGCTCTTTTCGCCCCACTGCCCTCACCTGCCTTTTCCTCCTCCTCCTCCTCATCATCATCTTCCGAGCTATAGTCGGAACCCATGAACTCCTTCATCTCCTCTCCTATTTCGTCCCAGTTGAAATCATCGGCATCTATGGCCCTGCCATCAGCCAACGCACCGAAACTGAAATTTTTCTTGTACTTCTGGATCTCCAAGTCGGACAGCAAATTCTCCTCAGAGACGATTATTGTGTAATCATCCTCGGGAACTTTTTCCCATAAAGAGATACATTTGAACAGCCAGTCTGGATTGACAACCTTGACCGCTGAGTTGATTGACTTTGCAAGACGCACCTTGAACGTACCCGGATGCTTGCATATCACATGGGTAACTGAGGGAGTATAGCTGGAGACAACCGTTGCCCCAAAGGATTTCGCCCATATCACTATATCCGCCG
The DNA here is from genome assembly GCA_030557465.1 of Kuraishia cidri. Taxonomy (NCBI): domain Eukaryota; kingdom Fungi; phylum Ascomycota; class Pichiomycetes; order Pichiales; family Pichiaceae; genus Kuraishia; species Kuraishia cidri. Next base: position 180,281 of record JAKTPE010000013.1, read on the forward strand.
ATTCCAGATCGGTGCCCAAAGGTAGGACACCGGAAAACAAAAACACATACTCCTTGAAAACAAGCTGTTTCATGCTTCCCATAATATCCTTCACATCCGGGAACCTCTTCTTCGATTCGTCCAACTCAAAGAAGAACTCATTGTGTACACGGGTGAGTGCCTGGCCCAGAGTGATGAGCTCCGTGTCGTCATCGTACAGCAAATTGTGCGGGTTCTGGTCAACATCACTCTCATCACTTGGCTCGCTCTTGTCGTCCTCGATGATCCTGTCCAGGTTTTCTTGCAGCTTAGCAAGTGGCCTTTCCTGCTGCTGCTGCTCGAGAGAAGCGGTCCTTTCCGTAGCTTGCGCCATGAGCAGATCGGTGTTGTTGTCCCCCTCCGCCAACGCCATCATCCGGTCAACCGGCGAGTATGAACTATCAGGAACCTTCACTTGCACGGTACTGTCGTCGTCCTCTTTGCCCTGAGACGACCTCCTGCTCTTTTCAGCTTCCATCTCTTCTTCTTCCTCATCGTCAATGGCATTCTCCGAGCCTTGCCTGCTAGGGATACGACGTTCTGTTTCCTCAGCATCGCCATTAGCCTCAGTTATGCCCTCTTCCTCGCTGGGCCCATCACCCTCCCTGTTTGAGGCAGTCGCAGCGCCGTTTTCAAGGGCTTCCTTCTCAGCATTTAACTGGTCTTCCAGACTGGCAACTGACTTTCTTCTCTTGGACGGACCCAGAAGGGCATGCTGCCGCGGCAGAAAGCTCGAGTTTATATCACCGATACCGACAAAAAAGTCGTACGGTATAACTTTGATGAGATTAGGACTCCAATTCCACACATCTCCTCTGTCGTCAATGACAACCACCATCGATGTATCCACAGGGAACAGTCTTTTCAGGGACTTCTGTGTTAAAGAACCACTCTCATCCCGCGACAGTATCCGGTCACCAAAGTATTTTTCATCCGGATCTATGATCTTGGATATAGACTTGGCATATGCGCGGGTAGCCATGGTGTAGATGTGCAGCTCGTAGGTCTGAGACACCTTGTCGAGAAAAGCCTTGAGCCCAGGTCTCAGCTTCACATAATACCAGCGGATGTTCGGAGGTGGCTTAGGCCCGGTGTAACTCGGATGCAGTATTATGTCCTCTTCCAAGGAGAAAGCTTTGACGTCTTTCACAGACGGGTAGTTCGGGCTAGATGGGTCAGACATCCATTCTCCAACAGTGGGATCCACAGTCGCGTGGATAACAGTCTGATCAAGATCAACAACCAGGATCAGTTTTTGCTCATTTATGAGCCTTTTGGTCGAGCCCATCTCTATTTTTTCAGCCTCGTTTAAAGACACTTTTAAGTTGGTGAGGCCATGTGACATCGATATCGGCGCTCTGTCCTTGTAATTGAATCCAGAATAATCAACCTCCTCAAGTGATTTTCCGCAGAGTGCACATAGGCCACCGTACTGGATGGCGTGGTTACAGGGCTCCAGCACCTTTGCTATAGTTGTTTTAGAATCCTTCACAGTGTCTCCCACAGTAACGCTTATCCTCTTTATCTCTCCTTCGACAGGACACTCAAACGTCCCCACGTATTCGACTTTCACCATCTTCCTCTCTGACTCATCTTCGTTATCCTCTTCTGTTTCTCCAAGCGGTACGGGTTGTAGATCCCAATATTTGAAACTCAGGATGGTGGAGTGCTTCTCCACAAATGTCCCTTCTCCAACGTGAATCTTTGTGACCGTGATGGGGTATGCGAGCGAAGGCGGTAGCGTTATATCTGTAGTGGTGGTTTCCATCTCGTATCGAGCAGCTTCCACAAGCTGAGCTATATCCGATTTGAGTTCCCTTTTGTTTATCCTTTCGCTTACTGGGTAATGCCCTGCTTCGATAACCCTGTCTCTTTTTTTGTTTTGACGCCGCTGCCGGAAAAGATCGTGGCCTACTCAAAACGGCCCGTTTGCTGTTATGCCGAATAACTTGTTAGTTGACACTATAACTTTACAGTCCCCCTAATATTACAAAAAAATGATATATAGCTAAAGTTCATCAAATAGAGCATCATCAATCTCCTCGTCCTCATCGCTTTCTTCCGGTGTAGCTGGCGCCGCGGGCACCTGTTTTTCTGTAGCTTCAGGAGCGTCCAAAGCCTCACTGTCCCCTAGCACTTCTTGCGGAGGAGAAACATCCCCATTGCGCAAATCGTCAGACTCCGGCTTAGAATCTGACGCGGTGACAGCCGGCTTGTCATCCAATATGCCGCTTACGGGCACCGCTGCGAGTTCCTCGTTCATTGCACCGTTGTCGATCGCCTGTTTCTCTTCTTCGACAACCGCGCCGTCCTCAAAAGAAGCATTGGCCTTCTGCTCGTCATCATCAAAATCAAAATTGAACTCGACATCTTCGTCATCGTTCTCGCCATCTGCGTATCCGGGGCCAAAATCAAACTCGAAATCGACATTCTGGACATTTTTCATTCTCTCTTCATCCTGCTTCTTCCTCTTTTCAGCCTCAAGGGCCATCCTCCGGGCTTTGCGCTTCTGTGCAACCCTCACAGCGTGCACCACATTCCTGTATTCCGAATTGTAAATGTCAGATATCACCTCCGAGAGGTTGGGTAAGAGACCGGCGGTCGAGTACGATCCGAGATATTTCGACACGAGCGTCTCTGGCCTCTTAGCCCTCTCCTCTAGTTTTTGTTCCTGGTGACGGCGCCGTTTCTCCAATATCTCCATCCGGTGCTTTGCAAACTTGACAATGTCGAATTCTTTTGAAGGCGGAGCCGGCGGACTAGGCGGAGGCGGTGTGGAGATGTCAACGATATGCGGTAATCGCACGTGAGGCAGATCATCTATCAGAGTCTTTTCTCCTTCAGTCTCGGTCTCGCGGTCTGCTGCCATACCAACGGGCTTCTTTTCTGAAACGTGCCCCAACTCCTCTGCATCATTTTTGTCCATGTCCATCGAGGCAGAGGTCTGGGGCCGCTCGTCTTCCTTCTTCTCCTCCGGCTCCAAACTCTCATCAATGCTCATACCATCCTCGGGATCGGAGTCTATAGGTTCGGTGGCCAGGGTTTGAACATTCAGACGCATGATGTGATGGAGCGCCTTCTCGCCTTGCCTCCCCTCCTCCACCAATCTCTCTTTCAGAACGCGAGGATCAGAAACGACTTTGGTGAATTGAGGAGTCGCCTTGTAGGTATGCTCTGGGGGGAATACTGGGAGCCATTTGGGGATATACGGCTTCCTCGTTGTCTTCGGAGGCACAACCAGGGAGATGGTACTTGCAATGTCCACGAAAAAGCTTGCTGCAGGGTCCGTAGGTTCAATAACTTCGACTGTGTTCAGCGGGGCAATCTCTCCTTTCAAGATTCTTTGCGCTCTTTTGTGAATAGACCTCGACTTCGCTGTTATCCTTTCTGGTTGGTTTTTGGTGTTCACGAACTCGTCCTCAATGTCCCCCAGACTGAGTTTTCCATCACGAATTAATAGCTGTAAATCCAAGGCAGCCGGAGTTCTTCGCCTCTGGATCTCTGTAAGTTTGTGTAGCTGTGAGTATAGACTGTTCATGTACCAGATTGAGAGGTCGGTGAGCTCCTGTAGGGCTGAAGCAGTGCACGGCACACCAAGCCTCGACATCTGCAGCAGAACCAGCTGCTGAAATACCGCGTCCATCGGCAAGCACAGATCCTGCGTAGAGACAATCGTCTGCGATTCTATATCGGAGACATGGCGCCCGTTTCGTATTCTCCTCTTGTCTTCTCGCGTTTGTGGTAAGGCTTCTGTTTCTTCTGTCCATTCGTTTTCGGCTTCATACCCCGCCTCACTGCCCTTGTCGGGAGTTTTTTCATGCACATCACCTACTGAAACGCTAGGTGATGTGTCGACTTCAGCCATTATGCTCCGTAACTAAGCGAACCAACCGTCTTGACCCACTAGCCCACATGGACAAGTTAAACCGTTCTTTCTCCCACGTCGTCAGCATTTGATTGGTTATCACACGCAACTACGTACCGGGCTTCACGAGAGCATACAAATGAATGAAAATAACTGAGATACACACCAAAAATAATCTATTGTACACTTGGGATTAGACGTCTCCACCGAGAAGTGCTTCAACTGCACCCTGGACAGATCCTCCGCTCCTTCTCAGAGCAGAAACATTGCGGTCAAAGTCGCTGAATCCCATGTCATTCAGCTGGCGAAGCTGAGACTCGTACCTCTCCTCGGGGGGCCTGGTGTCGGTGGGGGCTGCAGATCCTGCAGCACCAGCACCTCCTCCAAACATCATGCTCATCAGGTCTGGGTTCATGAAAGGGTTAGCGCCGTACCCCCCATTGCCAGCACCACCCGCACCAGTCGCACCACCTGCATCACCTCCTGGATTGCCAAACGCGGCAAATGGGTTCGCAGGAGGCACCCCGCCAGGGAACAGAGCAGCAAATGGATTCGCAGGTGTGGTATTGTTCGACCCAGGCGCCGGCTCTGCGCCTTCCGAAGCCGCGGCGGCTCCAGTGGTGGGGTTTGCGCCAGGCGCTGGGAAAGCAGGGGTCTGACCCTCTCCCGCACCACCCATCAATCTCTGCATCTGCATCATTTGCCTCATCATCTGTGGGTTGGTGAGCATGCCTCTGAACTGTTCACTCTGGAGCATCTGTCTTGCCTGGGGGCCCATGGCCCTCAGCTGAGGCGACTGATTTATAAGGTAGTCCAGCATTTGAGGATCCGATAGCATTGCCCTCATACTTTCTTGGAACATCGGCGACTCCATCATGTCCGCCATTTGGCCCTCATCTGGGAGTGCGCCCATGCCGCCGTCCGGACCGAACATCGAGGCGGATGGCAGAGGGATATTGGCACCGGCATATCTAGCCCCCGTGAGGCCAGCCAGAGGGTTGAAAGCGCCTTGACCCGAGGCAATGTTGGAAGGAACTGCATCCGGGACGGGCGAGGAGGCGCTGGGTGTAGATGACGATGCTGCTGGGGTGGCATTTTTTGGAGGAGCACCCTTCACGAGATGGATGGTGTGACCCGATTGGATCTTGTAGGTAGCAACTGTGTCTCCATCCTTGAGAACCCTACCCGAGTAGATGAGTCTCTGGCGCTCTACCGGAATCTCCACGTCAACCGCAACACGCTCCTTCAGCTGCGCAATTGTCAACGACGTGGGGATAGTCAGATTGTACTTCTTGTCCCCAGATGACCTGTAGTGAGTCCAGTTAGCAATATGTTCCGGGTAAAGGCGGCGCTTACGCCCCAGCACGCGCAGTTTCAGGACTACTTACTTGATGATGATCGATATCTCTTCAGCTTCTGCCATCCTTGTACATGCACGTTTTTCTAGGGAAATCGGTTAAGAAGGCGAAGGCTGAGTGCAAGCGGTCTTCGCTCAACCCACCAACACTTATCAGACAGCGCACCGGCGCTCGGAGGTGTGAGGGGGGTCACCCGGCCGGCCATCCGCCACGGAAGGTTCCAGTTGATCTGCCGCTTATGAAGCATATTGGCGTGTGTGTATCATCTCTATTTTATCTATATGCAGCGGCGATAACTAGTGATAACGTGGTGACTATATGTCGGATGCCCTTCCAATGTACTCCATGGCCTGCTCGTCTCCATTCTTGAGGCTGGGCTCGTCCAGCACGTCGGCAATCAGAGCCCACGGGTTTCTTGACCCACCCCATTTTAGAATGGAGTTCTTGAACTTTTCCCCATTTTCCCTTGAAAGGGGATCCTCCGAAAACAAATGCGACCACACCTTGGCTGCAATTGCTCTGTCAAATAAATAAGAATAATAAACTGATCCGTACGAGAACAAGTGTCCAAATTTTCCTGGCCAGTTGGACTCGCAATCAGCGAAAACTTTAAGCTGTTTTTCAAGTTGATGGTAAAGTTTGACGGAGTTAAAATCGTCACTGAAAACAACGTTTGAATGCAAAATCTGGTCAAGAAGCGCCATTTTGATTTGGCCGTATGTCTCACAGCTTTTCAAGAAATTGCTCTCCTGTTGGAATTTATCCAGTAGCTCTATAGGGAGAGGTTCATTTGTTTCATGATGTCTTGCGAAGCTAGTAAGAACACGAGGGTCTTTGGCAAAATGCTCCATCAAAATCGAAGGAAGTTCCACGAAATCAGTGGCGCATCTCGTTCCGCTCACGTTATGCAGGTTTGTTCTTCCCAGCATGGAGTGCATGGCATGTCCCATCTCGTGGAAAAGGGTTTCAACCTGTGATAACGAGAGAAGAGTTTTGCGGGTGGTTGAGTCTGGAATAAAATTGCAAGCCAGAGATATCACCGGCAGCTGGAACAGTTCACCAGAGAGACTGGTGTTGGTCTGTGTTGTCTCTAGTTTCAGCTTGAAGGGGTCGTTGTCACGCAGCTCCTCAGGGTATATTTTTCTGGAGCAACAAACAGTAAAATGAGCTGGGTTCAGCGTCTTACTGTCTCTGTGGAAAAGGTCCAAGTAGATGATCCCAACAAGGCCTTCATTCTCCGACACAACTTCGAACTTGCGCACATCTGGCGACCAGGTCTCGCCCTTGTCAGTCTTCACGGGCTGCAGAGATATCCCATAGATTGACTGGAAAAGATTAGAAAGACCCATGACGACTGTTCCGACAGAAAAGTAAGAAGATATGTCCGAGGCATTCATCAGCCTTTGTTTTCCCATGTAGAGATAAGTCAGATAGTCTCTATCCCAAGGTTTCACAAGTTCAAGTACGCTTTCGGGGTCAGCTGGGTCGACGCGAGGTGCGCCTGGAGCACTGTCATGTAGTAATTTCACCTCCTTCAGAACCTCGCTTTGTGTCTCTTTGAGCAAGTTCTGCAAGAAAGACATCACGTTCGTGGGCGTCTTTGCCATTTTCTCTGTAAGCTGATACTCTGCAAAGCTCGTGTGTCCCAGGAGATGAGCCAGCACACCCCTGTACTTCAACATCGTCTCCAACAGTTTGATCTGTTCATTTGGCGCTTGATGCAAAACGCGCCATATTGCTCTTCTCGTGTCTGAGTTGTCGCAAGTCCTCAGAATATCATATGGCACTCTCCCATAAATTGGCACCTTATAATTTCCCTTTTTGTCTATGCTCAGGTACTGTATGATGGACTTATCAAGCGATGAGAGACCATCATGAGGTATCGTGACATGGTCCTTCTCGTACTCTCCGAGACCGTTGTTGAACTGCTGACCAACAATAGCAATGAGCTGGCTGAGCTGGACAAAGTCGTTTTTCGTCTTTTCATCCATATCAATGCCCGACCTCTTGAAGTCAGTGAGGAGAAGTGTGCCGACCGAAAGTTCCTCCTCTGTCAGTTGGTCTCTAATCTCCGGCTCTTCCAGAACATGAACGAGCTTGGTATACAACTCACTCGTGGTGTTCAGGACATTCATGTATTGGAACATTTCCTGATGGCACTCCTGCGCAGCGTTGACAAAGCTTTTGCTTGGGTGTACCACCCGTATGAATTCAGCGAGATCGATCACTCTGCACAAAATGTCACTCAGCCTGTCCAGATTCCTGATATAGGTTCTATGTCCCTCTGGCGTGTTATCGTCAATCATATGCTGTACTAGCTTCTGCGCTTTATCGAGGGACTCGGTGCAAAACTCTTTGAGCCCGGCTGGCCTCTTCAGGTACTGGTTCTGGAAGAGTCCCACGCAGTTGGACTTGTAGTTGAAAAAGGAGGTGGACTTTGTTGCAGATTCGTTGAACTTGTACCAAAAGCTATCATCGTCAAACACTCTCTTTATGAGGTCTCCTGAACCCAGTGAACTAGGAGGAGGAAGGTTGTTTGGGTTGAGTGCGTTTGACACCTCTGTGGCGGAGATGGATTTAGACGGCTGCTGCACCTTTATCAACCTCGGACTCAGGGTCCGAAGAGAGCGGGAACCGCTCCGCAGAGTCAGTGCCGTGCCCGATATCCTCAGCATGATGCCTCAAAAGACTTGAAAATATTGATTCTTTACCGGGTTCCAGAGAAGGGGACACTCCACAGAGATGGGGTCCCGGAGGAATCAGAAGCACAAAAAGCATCGCGCTGAGCGTCGTGGGCGACTCAACTGCGCTGGGGCCGGGGAGAAGCCAATCAGACTGAGGTGAGCGTCATGGTGTGAAGGCGCTCTGAAGTTGTTGGGAGACAGTTGTTGAGGGTAGAAAGACAGTCAGATGGAGTCGTAGGGTTGTGGAGAGTTATGCTTGTGGATGTGTATATGCTCGTTAGTATGGGCCTTTGCCGACCAAGTCCAGGTCCTACAGCCCGGATGCAGCGATGATTCTTTGCCAAGCTGATCGCCCCACACTCGGACTAAGAATCTTTATCGACGAAGACAAGAAATTTGATCAATGTGAATGATTTCATTTTCTTGAGTACTTCTCCGATTGTTTCGAGTTTCAAACTAGAAAAGCGTCGCTCTTAAGTATTGGCTGCCCTTATACCCGTCTTTTCTCCGATAAGAGCCATTGAAGTGTAAGACAAACTACAAGTTTTCGGAAAAATGTTCCAGTGTCAAACGTGGGAAAACCAACTCAGGACGGTATGAAGAGATTGTGTAGTACTTGCTGGGCAGGTTTAGAAGTAGAGTAGTAGCCCGCGCGCCTCAAATCAAATTGCAAGAGACTTGCGCAGACTTAGACTTGGCGAGACGGCGAGAGAGCCTGGCGACGAGAAACGTACCGGCAGAACCTTGGACCCAATTGCGCGACAATTGATCGCCCTGTCTACTGTTCCCACACACGCTGATAGCCCGAGTGTTTCAGAGCGTCCCATTGACCGCTCCGTGCTCCTCGCAGCGTTGAAACCCGGCCCATGCGCGTTGTGTTTCAGACACAAACTCAAATTTCGGGGCGCGTTTCTCGATGCATCGCATCAACAAATTCCCACGCTCCTTCTGTTAAGCCCCTCCACTATATTCGTTCCCGGTAGACACCTGAAGACGGTGGCGTTGAGCATAATCCAGGGTGCTTCTGTTCTTACAAGTGGCCTCCCTCCTGAATTGCTGTGATCCATCCAGTGAATACCGACCTCAGCTGTTTCCCCCTTCCATCTCCCCAACGAAAGAAGAAGGTCTCACCCACACCTACAATGAGCGACAATAATTCCCTTATGCCGCCAGTGAGCAAGGGCTCGGGCGACGCAGACAAGATCACCGAGAGCTTCTCTGACAGAAGAAGCGCGAAGCGGGAACATCGCCCTGCAAACCTCGATCTCCACTCAACGCGGTCAAGGACGGAGGAACTGGAGTCGATTGCCCTTCAGATCGTGTCCCCTGGACTTCCGCCACTCAGCGCCAAGATGAAGAGCACAGTGATGCTCAGCAGGTCGATAGAGTTGCAGCAAAAGAGAATGATATCCCAGAGAATCAACGGAGACTCTCCTCCCGGGGCGCTGCAGCCGCGACCTTTCAAACAGCAGGTGCCATCGCCGGTGATCACCGCCGATGAAGAGAACTACACAGACAGTCTGACAGGTGCCACGTCGCTGGCACCACCGAAGAGACTGAAAAGGGATAATGCCCCTCCTCCATTGAACATTGCTCACTTGCGCCATGCTCCAAATCCTTCCATAAGATCCGCGCCAATGAGGAGCAACGCCATCCCACACAATGCTCAGCAAGGACGGCCGTTTCTGCGGAAAAATCGCATCGTACTGAACGCTGCCGGTGCCTACAAAACGGTCCCTGCTGGCCCGCGTATGGTGCAGAGGCCTCATGTGGGCTGGAGACCAGGTCATTACCCACCACCGGCAATGACGGCCGTCCCTTACCAACACGGCTTGCAGGTACGCCCAAGAGACCCCTTTTATACTCCGTACTCTGGTTTGCCTGCTCCCCGGGTGGTGTACGTGCAACAACACCCTGCGCCACCTCGCGCAGGACACGCTGCCCCGTTATCTGCACACGTTACTGATGTTTTCACCGGGAATTTGCGAAGAGCAGCGCCTGCGAGCGCCCAGCCGCTGTCCGCGCAGAATGAGACATTTGGGTTTGAGCAAGTGAGAAGGAAAGAGACAGCGGGAGTGAGTTCTAAAGCGCGTGCCGTCGAGAATGATTTGCAGAGGGAAGAGCACGAACACGAGCTACAGGATGAGCAAACCCAGCAAGGTTCAAGCGGGACAGAGGAGAATGAAGAAGTTGACGAAGACGACAACCCCGAGGAGAGGGCCATTGAGGATGAGGCTGCCTCGGTGCCGATTGTGAGACCGGACAGGGCCGTCAGGGGCGAAGTTAAGATAGAGAGCGATGTCTACCTATATGATCTGTCGGTGAGTTCGGCAAACGCAGATGAGAACAAGAAGAAGTTCATGTCTATATGCTCCGTTGCCTGGGATGAGTTTGCAAAGACAGTTTAAAAAATGCTTTTATTTTTTGACTTTATTCACTAATAATAAATAAGCTGCGGCATTCTTAATCTGTAGAATCTTCTTTGTCTACTAGCGACTTGGACATGAACGGTCCATCCAGCCAGTATCCAAGTCTTGCGTAGTAATTCCTCACACCAACACCGCTGATAACACTGATCTTCTCCGAGCAGTGTTCCTCTCTTGCGATACGTTCCGCAGCCTCCATGAGAAGAGTTCCAAAACCCTGGTGTTGGAACTTCCGCGGGTCCCTAGAATGAAGAGGCACCACCGAGCCATACACGTGGAGTTCTCTCACAATCGACGTTGGCTGCGTCTTGAACTCCTTCCGGTATGTGTACTTCTTCGACGCCTTGCGCAAACGCAGCAGCCCAATCAAAATGTCCTGCTTAGGGTCCTCGTACGAGAGAAACGTCTCCCAGCCACCGTTGGCGTAGTAATCGCGCCTGATCAGCTCAACCTGATCGGGCTGCACCTTGTGGTGAACTTCCTGTATGCCCACCTCTCTTGTCCTCACGTCTCGGCACGAAGTTCCAAAGTCTTTCATCCTCGCCAGAGCCAGCTCACGAAGGTTACCATTCTCCACACCACTCGTCACCAGCGGCATGGGAATATCTCTCTGGACACGGTAAATACGCGTCCAGGGAGGCACCAGTGCCATGATTCGAGCCACGAGATCGATCAGCGCATTTGCGTTGTACGACTTGTACAGCCCGTTCTTCCACAGCTCGTAGAGGCCGGTGCCTCGAATGACCAGCGTGGGGTATAGCTTCAGACCGTCGGTCCTGAACGCAGGACTCTCAAAATACTCCTTGAACTGCTCTAAATCGCGCTCCATACCAACGTTGGGCAAATCGGGCATCATGTGACTCACCACCTTGTAGCCAGCATCCTTGGCGAATGCAAATGTCTCGCACACCGCCTTGACAGTGTGACCTCTGTTCGTGTCCCTCGCCACGTCCTCGTACACACTTTGGACACCAATCTCCAATCTTGTACAGCCATACTTGAGCATGTCACTCAAGTGTGTCTCAGTGCAGTAATCCGGCCTCGTCTCGATAGTGATCCCGACGCACTTGGTCAGACTCTGCTGTGAGAATCGTATAGCCTCGTCAATGTCCGTGCCGTTGAAGCCCGTCAGCGCGTTATGCAGCTGTGTGATGAACCCCTCCCTGTAGTCCTTGGGTAGCGACATGAACGTGCCGCCCATGATGATGTACTCCACCTTGTCTATAGAATGCCCCAGCTGTCTCAGCTGCTCAACTCTGCCTCGTGCTTGCTCGTACGGATCGTACCGCGCTCTGATGGCTCTCATGGATGTGGGCTCGTAGCCCGTGTATGACTGCGTCGAGTACTCAAAGTCCGAATCGGGACCTCCGGGGCAGTATACGCAGATATTGCCTGTGTATGCAATGTGGGGGCATCTGTGTGGCTTACACATGACAGCCACCACTGCGATTCCAGAAGCCGTCCTCACGGGCTTCGCCTTGAGCTTCGGAATAAGATATTTCTTGTACTGATCCGGAATGGAGGATATGATGTCGGTCAGCCTGGGCTGTTGCTTCAGTTTGTACTTTTTGGAATACCGTATGATCAGCCCGTTCAGATTCACATCTTTGGACGTCTTGAGAGATGCAACAAGCTCCAGAGAAATGTCTCCGCAGCACTGAAGAAAGCGCTCTCGCTCGGGCGCGAGTTTCTGTTTCAGCTTTCCATTACTGACTCCAACCGCCATGATAAGTTAGACTAAGTCAAAAATTGTGTCTTGGATGTTGCTTAGCTTTTGCTCTGCTGTGATTCGAAATATCTACTGCCCTGCGTATCTCTATTTTTTTTTCGAGCTTACCCAGAGCTTAGATAACCAAATAATTGTTAGCAACACGACTTTTGCCAAAATCTTGAGTTGCACACGCTAAATGCATCCCAATCAACATAGGAACAACGTTTGACGGGTCCACCAGAAGCGCTGACCTGACCATTCTTGGAGACTAGGCACTTGTGTACTAGAAAAAAGTACGGTGTCATTATCGCTGGAACTGATTTGGTGCATACATTTTTGATTTTCGCCCGTGTCGCTGAGTTTTTACGTTCTTTGAGTGTACGTGTCCTCGTTTGGCGCCCTTTGTTCACCCACAACGTTTTCCAGTTTCTAACGTTGCCACAGCAAGCCCGATCTAGAGAATTGTAACCTCCTTGAAGCATAACTATAATTATGTCGGATCGTCTGAAACCCTCTGACGAAATGGGCCAAGCTCATTTAGTGGACGACGCCGGATCTGGAAATGACAACAAACCCGACGAGCCTTCCTTGCCGCTGGAGCAAGATGCAACAACCACTCCAGCGGACTTGCAAACGGCACCAGATCCAATACAAGAAGCGGCCGAGTCACACATCAATGCGGCGCTGACTGAGGAGCTGGCCGAACATGACGTTCCTGTTGTCGATGATGAGCCTTCAAGTAGCAACGGGGTGGAGCTGAGCAAAGAAGAATCCGTTCATCCAGCTGCTGATATCCAACCGGAGCCATTGCAGCAGGATCACATAGTGGAGGAAACTCTAGCAGAGGAGATTGGACACAATCCAATAGGAAACCGCCCGGACGAGCCCAGTACGGCAGAGGACGATAAAGCTAGCGTCGCGCCGGAAATACCGTTGGTTCATCCGGTGGTGGAGTCGGAGCCAGTAGCCGTGGACAGCGCTGCTCTGGATCCTTCCCTCATATCTGACTCGGCCGAAGTGCCTCTCGATGCAGAACCGATCGCTGAGGAACCTGCTATCGTTGATCCACCGGCTCTGAAAGCTTCCGAAGATAAATTGAGCAGGGTACTGAACAACGCCGAAGTCACATACAATTCTGAGTCATTGGAAACGAATGCGCCTACAGAGGTGACTGATCCGGAAGCTGCCCTAGAAGCTGGTTCAGAAGCTGATACAGGACAGCCCAGTGACGAAGGAACCGATACCGCTGAACACGCACGGCCCGCCGAGACTTCCGTGACAGATGTGTCCGCCGAAGTGCCCCAACTGGAGGATGAATATGCCAGTGAGAAGCCACCGCTCGCGGATGCGGCTGACAATGATGCGGACGTCGTGCAAACCACGCCATCTGCTACGGAATTGGCTGCACCGGAACCCGAATCCGTGCATGAAGACATCAATAGCGAAGCTCAGCAAAACGGTGCGGCTCTCAAAGACGCTCCTGATCCAACTCATACGCGATTGGAGAGCTCTGAAGCGCCAGTAGTGGGAACAGAGGCTTTCCTCGAAAGCCCTGTGGAGAATCGTGACGTCACTTCGGAGCTTGCTGAAAGTGATACGAACATTCATGAAGAACCAGTTCTGACCACTCAGAATGATGGTGCTGAGGAAGTCGCGGAGTCCAGCTTGAGAGGACCAGCTGTGGAAAATCCTACAAAGCCATTCGCGGACACCCAACGCGAAGACCACTCCGCTGATCCGCAGGATGACTTGTGGCCGACTAACGGCGAGACGCCACACGAACCTCTTCCTTGGGAAGAAAGCACAGTTAACGACATAGTGCCGATTGAGAAGGCAGAAGAAGAGAGCGCCGCCGAACCGTTACAAGAAGTTGACCAAACTCATATTGAGGAAGAACCAAGTGCAATTGGAGTTCCAGCAGAGTCGACTGGTCCAGAAGAGCCTACCCCCTGGGACGAGCCGCGTATAACCGATGATGAGCCAATGCCTTGGGAGACAAAAGCAAAAGAGTCGACCCACGCCCTTGATCTCGTGTCTGACGAGCTACAAGATGGGGCGGCACCTATTGAGTCACAGGCTGAAGACCAATCTCACAACGAGTCCCTCACTTGGGAGGAGGGGTTGAGTCAGGCACAGAGAATGCCCTGGGAAGATGGGCTGAAAAACAGTACCAAGCAGGACCCAGAGCCCGCTGCTGCGGCATTCGGCGAAAGTTCCGAACAAGAGCCACCTACAGCGGAGTCCAGTGATCTTTTCAGCCAGCCTACAGAAAACGGCCATGAACCTATGCCCTGGGATGTTGCCGCAGATGGAAATGAAAGCAACCAGCAAGAGGTGAGTGCTGCAGAAGATCAGCAAGACGCCTCCGCGCCTGTCGCAGAGGAGGACGATCCTTTTGGAAAACCTGTTGCTGAGCAAGAATTCATGCCATGGGAATCTAAAGACGCGGACTCTCCAGCGGAAAATCATCTACCTGAGGCCCAGGTCAAAGAAGCGCCAGCTACAAGTGAAAGTACTGGTGTTGTATCTCAGTTGACAAACAAGTTGGCTTTTCTCGAAATGGACGAGGATATGCTGGATGACATAATGGATGAAGACTTTCTTGAAGACGAGCCAGACATTCAAGATCAGCAGAACTCTCCCCCTACGAATTTCCAGAGGCTGGCTCTCGACGAAAGAAGGGCGTCCTCAGTTGCAAACCTGTACAAACCCTCGTTGCGCGGCACGCCGATTTCGTCAACGCCGACTCTTCGCCCACAGCAGAGCTTGCAGAACTTACAAGCCGAAAAGAAAAAGACCGATGCTTACGACTTCCCCGATGGCCTTTTTCACTCAAAAGTTAGCCGACCAGCCCCTGCAAATGCATACGCGGGGGTGAACATATACAAGCCAGACGCTCTGCCTGCCACATCTGCTTTGCCTCCCAGAACTGGGAGTGGAGCCCAGACAATTCTCGCTGAACCACCGCATGCGCTGCATAAAAAGCCTTCATCTTTTTTCGAGGAACTTCCGGTGGCGCCCAAGGTCGCCAAGGCTCCAAAACCTCAAAGCGCGTACGCAACTAATCCATATGTGGCAATTGAGAATAGCCACAAGGCGGGTAGTGCGCCTTCCCCGGTGACGATGCCCACTCGTGGCAGCCGGTCTTCAAGCATTAGAAATGCTTATGCTCCTGCATTGGGACAGCAGGTGCCTTCTGTTCCTGAAATGGGGTCTGCGATGGGCGCTCCGAAAGCGAACCCATATGCTCCTGTGGCTCGGCAGCATGCTGCACATCGCTCAATTTCATCTGTATCGAGCGAAGGATTCCTGCAAGGCAATCAGCTGGGGGTTCAGTCACCCCGTGAATCCCACTTTTTGCCAAGCCCAAGCCTCACGCATTCGAAGCCTCAAGTGCTAAATCCATATGCTCCAAGAAAAATGTCAGCGTCTTTCCAAGCACAAGGAAAGTACTCTCCTCAGGTTACACAAGTTCCTTTTGGGGTTCCGCGCCCGGTGTCCTCGAACGGGATCATTCCACCACAACAGGGTATTCCTCTGCCTGGCCAGGCTCCAACGCTGAACCCTTTGGCCATTCCTAACGAGCCTACTATGGGTCCTCCCTCTGGATTTTCTGCTGGAGGCAATAGATATACATCTTACAAGCCACAGCAAGCAGAGCAGCCGCCTAGCGGAATTGTTTACCCCGGCATTGTTTCTCCTCAGCAACAATTCTTCAAGCCAGCCGTGCAGCAATATCAGGATCAGCAACCAAATCAGCATTTCCAACCCCAGCATCAACCCCAGCACCAGCATCAACCCCAGCACCAGCATCAGAATCAGCGTCAATCCTTCAGTACCAATACCTTTCCCGCTATACCGCTGAGTACAAAAAAGGGTACCAGTGCAGCGCCTCCACTTTCGAAGTATCAAAACTCTTTTGCTCTCGATGCGACAAAATCGCCTGCTGCTGCACATGTTGCTATAAGTCAAGCTCCTGCTCCAGTTATCATCAATCCTCAAGAGTTGCTCACCCGGCAGTTCCCTCTTTTGAGTTGGAGTTCTTCCAACAAGGTGGCAAAGCTCATCCCATCCATTGACATTTATGGAAATGTTCATCAGAATCTGGCTGTAGTGGATAGTCAGAGCATTATGGGTCCCGATCCCCTGCTGCAGTCGTTCCCTGGCCCGCTGCTGAGAAACAAAGCAAAGAAGAAAGAGGTCGAAAAGTGGATTAATGACAAAATACACTCGTGCTCTGGCCCCCCTGATTCTGTGGAGTCACCTAAACTTCTTTTGTGGAAAGTAATGCGTGTTCTACTGCTGTCAGTTAACAGGAGTGGCGACTTCACGGACAAGTCAGTACTGAAATCAGTGGTTGCCATTCTGAACCCTTCCATTGATTTCAGAGATGATGAGGAGAATATTGACCTTATTTCGATTGCGCGTATCATGCAGTCGCCCGTTACGAGACCACCAAACTCGCACAAGTTGGACCAGCAGAGCCTGTTGACCTTGCATAATTTACTTCAGGATGGTGAAAAGCAAAGAGCACTTATTTTTGCAATCACTCAGCGTGATTGGGCACTGGCACTCATGGTTGCCAATGTTATAGGCGAGCAAGTGTTTGCTGAAACTGTGCGACTGTACACACAGTATAATTTCAACAAGGGTAATACTGTCGAGCAAAATCTCTCGTTTTTCTTGAGGTCTACTGGTGATTCTATCGATGCAAACGAGCTGATGGGTCAGCAGGAATGGCTTGTTGAGCATTTCAGAGCCATCATCCCCTTCATCCTCCTAAATAACGCGTCACCGGGTGGCTTTTTGTTTCAGCTGGGCTCGGCTCTAAGTCAGAGCCAGTACAACGAGTATGCTCAAATCTGCTTCATGCTATCTGGTCTCCCGTTGATTCCCTCAGAAGAAAAACTGCTGGCGTCTGATTTGGATATAATCATTTTCCAAGAGGTATACGAGTACATATTGCAGTGTTCGCAGAATTTGCCTCCGAGCTTGGCAAACGGCTTCCCTCACGTTGTTCCTCTTAAGGTCAAGCACGCCACTATTCTCGCGGATTATGGATATTTCGCAGAGGCAAGGAAATACTGTGATGCTAGTGTTGCTGCCATGAAAACGAGGGCATTCCCTATAAAGCCAAGTGTTGCTGTCACGTTGGAACGCTTGGCGGAGAGATTGTCACAGTCGACCGCAGCCGACTCTAGCTGGTTTGGAAACAAGATTTCTCGCCCAGCTTTTGACAAAGTGTGGGGTCAGCTTGACAAGAGCTTTAACAAGTTTGTGGCAGGCGAAGACCTTGGCGGTGGGAAACCTGCGAAAGGCGGAGAAGGAGTGTTCAGCAAGTTCAGCCCATCTGTGTCTCGCAACCAGTCCACGGCGGACTTATCCTCCATGTCGAATGCTGGGTCTCTTTATCCACAGTCGCAGCCTGTTCGCATGCAGCCTGAGCGTGCTTACTCTCATGGGTCTGCTCCATATTCAGCACCAACAACTTCCTCTGACCACACTGCCATTTCATCGGGTCCGAGTGGGATCTACGGAAGTCCTGCGGCCTCAATGAATCGTACCAAGGATCTTTCGGGTCAGGCTCTTCCAGAGAGTCGCCCGTACGCGGCAGCGATGAACAGGTATGCTCCTCAGTCGAATTCTTTCACGACGCTGGGCACCGTTCCTGTTACCAATTTGCGCCAGGCTGCTTTGTCAACCCCTGGGAGCACCACCGATCTCTCACTGCCTGTGGCGGATAGTGCTTATGAAGTGAAAAGTTCGCCCCCACAACCGGAGTCCCTTTATCAGCCCAGAGCTGCTCCGAAGAAAGCTTCAAAGTATGCACCCGTCCCCGCTGGGACTATTCCACAGCCTGTGAAGCCTCCACAGGAGCCCATGAGCTTTGCTGCTCGACTCGACAAGACTGATGTTTCTCATCCGCACTATGCCCCATCGGTATCTTCAATTGCCACTGATCCCTCTATATTGCACCCACTACCTAACAAGGTATACCATCCTGCGATCCCCCTGTCTCCAACCTTGAAGAGCGAAAGGATGGCTTCTGATTCGGACTCCAAGTCTTTCAAGTCAAGAAATAGCTCCCTCGCGGGCGAACTGAGTTTGGATCCCCCGTATATTAATCGTGCTTCCGATTCTGTTGTAAGCCAGTCTACCATTGCTGAAGCGAAGCAAGAGATCCTTTCGGATGTCGAGGAAAACCAGAACCTTGAGCTTGATTTCAATAAGCAGCGGTCTGCGCCTGCTGCGCCTGCCTCGAATCCGTATGCTCCAAGGAAATCATCCGCCCAAAACAGGTATGCTCCCGCTAAGAATATTTACACGCCGACTGAAGCAACTCCAGAGGAGTCCACTGCACCACAAGCTGAAGCTGACACTGACTATGGTGCCGAAAACTACGATTTCTACTCGTACGGAGGATATCAAGTTCCCAAAGCTTCAGACGTGCAGGATAACGAAGAGGTGCCAGCGGAGGATGAGTACAAGGTTCCCGAACCCGAACCGGAAGCGGCGCGCAAGAATTTTGAACCAGCGGATGACGATTATCGTCTGTCGAGATCGGACGAGGATCTGGAAAACATCCAGAGCACGCATGCGTTTCAGCCAATGCAGTCGATGTTCAATCCTTACCAGCCGCCTTCTTCCACGTTGAGTTCCACCTACCAGTCGGAAGAGGCAGCATCGTCGTCCTCCTATCAAGCGGCCACTGAAGAAAAGACGAAGGCCAAGGCACATGATGACTTCGTTGATGACGTTGTTGAGGATGAGGATGAAGAAGAGACAAAACAAAACGCGCAAGACCAAGCCGCCGCTCGCAAACATGGCTGGTTTGGATGGCTGGGCAAGAAGAACGATGAGCCCAAGGCTGTGCGTGCCAAATTGGGTGATGAAAACCAGTTTGTGTACGATGAGAAGTTGAAGAGGTGGATTAACAAAAATGCACCTCCAGAAGAAGAAGAAGCCGCAATTCCACCGCCACCTCCGACAATGAAAAAGTCCGCCAGCGTAACTGCCTCGCCCGCAACTAGAACTCCCGCGCCTCGGTCTCTTGCAGGTACTCCGAGCGGACCGCCTGGGCCATCACCGGGCCCACCGTCTGGGAGGCCCACCCCGACCCAGAAAAAACCAGACAGCTCTCTTGATGACCTTTTGGGCATGGCGGCTTCTGGTGGCACAACGAGACGTGGAAAGAGAGGCCCTCGTCGTGGGTACGTGGACGTGATGAATAAGTAATTGCTCTCTAACGTTTTTTTGTGTTTATTTTGATTTCACTCTAGAATGAAACGAACCTACAGCTAGCTTCCCAATGTAAATGTAAATGACGCTACGTCCCATAAATCGTATGTACAGATTATCATAAAAGCCATTAATGTTTTAGCCTCTTCATGTTCATTTGCCTATCCTCCATGCTCAAGCATCTGCTCATTTTCTCGACGCACATACGGTTCCTCGACTCGTAGTACTCGAAATCCAGGTCATCGATCGCTCCCTTCTCGATTAAGTGAAGGGCTGGCACAATGGACCCTATATTTTTCGTTAAAAGTTTGTCAATCCTCCCCCCACTCATAAGCCTATAAAGCCGAAGCTTTTTATCAATGCTCGCAACCGCAAGGAACACGGGCTTGAAGCTCGACGCTTGTTTTCTTCGCCTGTACGGTGTTGACTCGGTAAACTGGTTCAAGAATCCTGAAGATAACGAAGAAGAGGCTGACGTCATTACAGCCTCCATGGATGATATAGAGCCAATTGGAATTCGGTAGTGGTTGATCACCTTTTCCAGTGACAAGTCGACAATCCCAATAAGGTCAAAACAGTCCGAGTATAATAGAAGGTTCTCCGTAACAGACGTAACAGACGTGAGAGGATGATCAGAAAGGATTAGATCTACCAGAGGGTATCGTGAATGCTCTGTGTCGTAAACCAGCATCTTTCCAAATTTCGTAACGCAGCAGATTTTGCATCCGCTACTTATTGGTCTGGACCTGTCAAGAAAGACTGCATCCTGGACCCACGTGAAATCTTCGTGGGAGGATTTTGTCTTGCATTTTGTCTTTGCTTTCCAAATGGGAGTACCTCTCATGATAGACTTTGATATTTTGAAAGACGATGTCTTCATCTGCAATTCAAATGTTTTGAAGAGCGTGGAGAAATCGTGCATCTCTATCTCATTGTTGTAGCCTCCCGTAACAACGATCCACGGATTATCGGGGTGTGCTTTGAAAAAGGCAACTGGCTCATTCATAGTGGCATGAAAGGCAATCATGTAGTGCTCAGCATCCGAACAGCAGTTTGCTGTGCCTTTAAGTGCTGGCGTCGAGATGATCGGGCCAGGGGCTGCTGTGGCTGACCCCACGCCCCGCAGATCGAAACTCTCCAAATCTCGTATCACGAGAAGTCCCCTATTACTGCACGAATATAGATATCTATCGTAGAAATGTAATGCCACGATGTAGTCTGTTGAATTTTTTGTGTTTTCATACCAGGTGTAGAGCGGCGTTTCACTGAGGACGTCGGCCTCTGAGTAAGAATGGATCGTTATTATGCCGCCTCTGCGCGCGAGAACCAAGTAGCTAACACCGTTCATCCGAAACCCGATGATCTTCTGAATGTATGAGTCTCTTCCATGAGCAGACTTCTCTACCAGACAGGAGCTTTTTAAGCCGCCTCGTACTGGGTCATTGAACACGTCTAGGACTGCATACGGGGATTGATGTTAGCTTGCGGGTATCCTGCGAGGGTGGCAATAGAATACGTACCTGACAGCGCGCCATCGCGTCCCGGGGTTGAGAGCAGTACCCTCATACTCGTTCGCAAAACTCTTACGCGAACTCGTGAGCGGCAGCCCTTGACTTGACCTCCTCCTCCTTCTGAGGTAAACAGCCATAAGCATGCTGATCGAATCGATAACGCCGGGGTCGTGTGGACATCAAGTTTGGAGTAGTGTCAAGCACACTTGTGGATGTTGCAGGGCAAATAGTCCTCTGGAGCTCAGATAGTATTCAGTCCGAGACGCCACATTAAAGCACAAACATTTTCGAACAGGTCAGGTTCAAGATGTCGCAAGATTCACCCCCAGAAGGTGTGACCCTGCCGCCGCCTGATGTGCGACAGATCATAGATAAAACGGGTGCCTACATACACCGCAATGGACCGTCTTTTGAAGTCAAAATCAGACAGGACGAAAAGAATAGGGCCAAGTTTGCGTTCTTGTACCAGGATGATCCGCATTATGCATACTACCGCTGGTATATTGATCAGCTGAAGTTGGGAAAACAGGCGAACTCAGATCTGGCCGCTCAGCAGGCTGCTGTTAGCTCGGTCACGACAGAGGAACGAGACGTGATACCAAAGCCGAAGGCTCTCCAGTTCTGTACCGACCTATTGCCCATTTCGCCCCTGGATTTGGACGTGATCAAGCTCTCGGCACAGTTTGTGGCGATAAATGGGGCCAACTATGCATATTCCCTAAAAAAGCACGTTGGAGCCGCTGCGCAGTTTGACTTCTTGAGTAAAGGTCATTCATTGAACCCTTTATTCGAGCAATACTTGAAGCAGTACAAGGCCATACTCAATCCCGGAAAGGATCTACAGGTGATGCAGGATGAGGGTTCCACCGATCCTCAGAGAGTGCTGGAGCGCGCGTACCTCAGGGCAGAGTACACGCGGAAGGCTGAGCTTGATACCGCAAGTCGGGAAGAGCAGGCTGAAAAGGAAAGGATAGAGTATGCCTCGATAGACTGGCAGGATTTTGCAGTCGTGGAGACTATTGAGTTTACGGAGCGTGATGAAATTGCTGAGTTTCCTCTTCCTCTTTTCCTGGCCGATCTTCAGTATAGGTCTTTGGAACAGAAAAAAGCCAATTCTTTGTTGGAGGAGGCTCCACCTGACTATGATCCTGCCGAGGAAGTCGTTCCTCTGAGAAGAACTGAGTCTCCAGAGGAAGAGCCTGCCGTGCTTGAAACACGCAGTGAGAGCCCGGCGGCTACTGCCAGAGCCGCGCCAAAGGGAATGAAGATAAGATCTGCTGGTGAATCAAGATTGAAACGTCAGCAACAGCAGCAACAACAACAATATACTGCCTCGGGAGAGAAACTGCTGCGGTGTCCATTGACCAATCGATTGATACCTGAGTCCAAATTCGCACAGCATATCAACATCCTGCTCAGGGATCCGAAGTACAAAGAAGAGAAAAAGCGATATGAAAGCAAAACTTCTCATACGAACCTTACTACTGACGAGATATATCGCAATATCAAAAATCTCGCGTCTGCCAGGTTTGGAGATGACGATGCCGCTGAAGCACCTACAAAGAAACAGAAAGTTGCGCCCCAGTGGGACGGTTACTCCTCGAGCGCCAAGGTTGTACAGCAACAGGCTTCGAAGATGTATTCCAAGCAGGAGATTGAGCAAATGCGCAAGGAAAGAAGAGAGAAGGAGAACAAGATTGGGCCACAGAGGTGACCTTTTCGTCTTGCATACTAGCATCATCATGTACTAAATAGCCGAAGTTTTTTTTTTTCAATTTTGATATGTATTAATAAAACATTAGACTTTCACGCATGAGATCGCGAGATGAAAATAGGTAGCCAGGAAAACAACTGTACAACTTCTTTTCAAGAAAATGTTCCATAACCGCTCTTTTTTACACCTTAAGCCTTCAGGGAGGAGGCTCTTCTCTTCTTGATCTCAGCCTTCTCAGCCTTACGCTCGTGCAGACGCTGGGCCAACAGCTGAGCGTACTCAGCAGCCGCATCACGCTGGGCCTGGGCGTTCTTAACCTTCAAAGCCTTCTTGGTGCGCTTGCGCTGCAGTCTCTGTGGAGTGACAAGTCTCTGGATCTTTGGAGCCTTGGTGTACTTCTTGTCACCCTTGACAACCTCACGTCTGACAACAAACTGTCTAACGTCATCCTCCTTGGACAGACCAAAGAATTTTCTAATGTGGCTGGCTCTCTTAGGACCCAGTCTCTTGGCAACAGAGGTGTCGGTGATACCCTCAATTTCAGACTCACCCTGCTTGACAACAACAAGGGAAAGGACAGCGAGGTCGGAGCCAACGATGCAGCCTCTGACGGACTTTCTCTTGCGCTCACCGGCTCTTCTTGGTCTGTAACAAGAGTGACCCTTGGCGAGCAAAAGCTTAACTCTGGTTGGGTGCAGGACACCCTGCTTCATAGGGAAACCCTGCTTGTCGTTACCACCGGTGATCTTGAAGACGTAGCCCTTGAACTCGTCAGAGACGGAGTCACCCTCAACTTCCTGACCCATGCGCTTCTCGTAGAAGGCACGGAGTCTGTGCTCATCGTCGATCTCGATGGTCTTCTGAGTACCGTTGGCTGGGTAAGCGATGTTGAGCTAGACGAAAAAGTTAGTGAAGTGAACTAGGAATGTTGTTCAACAGGGGGAGTAGTAGAGCAAAGATGCAAAAATCAAAGGGCAACGATCAGGTAAAGTCCAAGAGTGTGTTTTGGTGTGTGTTTTCTCGTAAACGAGGGTGATCTCTATCAGTGTATCTGAACACCGGCTCCAGTCTGGCTCACGTCAAGGGTAACGAGCACAAAGCTTCAAAAATTGTCTGGTGATGTTGGACTTGCTGCCAAATGTTTGTGCATATGCTTTGTGTGTGATTTCGTCTTTCTTGTTGTCTTGTGATGTTCTTTCGTGGTTGTTTGAGGATTTTTCAGTCTCTCAGGTTCACTCACCGATGGGGACCAACGGTCATGAATATCTTTTGCATCGCTCTCTTCGACTTTTCTCCCTGTAATTAACAAAATTAACATACCTTCATGGTGAATAATTACTCGTCCAGGTCGATGTCTGCTTCAGAATGGAGCTGTTCAATGTAGAAAGCTTGAAGCACTTTTGGCTTACCGCACTGGGTCTGCGCACCGTCTGTCCCCAGAGCTCCAGCGGACAGCAGAGGGCTCGCGGGTCGTGTGCTGCAGAAGATTTTTTTCGGGCACTCTTGCGAATACCGTCACGCATTACCCTGCCCTATCAGAAAGTCGTGAGGGTTGAGCCCTGTCAGAGTCCACGTGACGAGGGACTCCGGTGCACAGGTGTTTCTATGCGTCTCGCTTTCTACAAGTGCTTGCATAGAACATCCGGCACAAGACTGCGGCGCTTGGATACCTATATAATAATTATTATACGTACGCTGAATCTCACATCTCACTTTTTGGTTCTCTTTTTAGCCGGTGACTCGTATGGCGCCGCAAAACCACCTCCCCCAAATAAAGGTCCTCCTATCATCTGTAGTGGACTGGGTAGCATATCGTTGTTATTGTTATTGTTTGGGTTACCAGACCCTGGCGCAAGCGGCCTGTTGAACACGTTGTTGTTGTTGTTGTTGTTGTTGCTATTGCTGTTGTTGCTGTTGCTGCTGCTATTGCCGGTATTATAGTTACTGTTCGAAGTAGGAATTGGAAGCAGATGTGGCGCAGAGGATGGCAGCGGTGTATTGCCCGTTCCGAAGGGGATATTCCACTCGTTACTGTAGAAATTATTGGGCGAAGGAAACAGGTCATTCACATACTTGGATGGAAGTCCACTCACAGGTGTCTGCTCACCCATGCTGATCCCCGCGTTGGACAACAGCGACCTGTTTATCGCTGATCCAGGTCCATTGTAGCCTGTGGGAACAGACCCTGGAAAGCCACCCGCATATTTTATACCAGCCGTGTTCAAACTTTGGTTCGGGTTGACAAACATGGGTGTAGGGAGGAGACCGTTTGCATGGTTCTGGGACGGAGAAACCTGTGGCAAAACAAACATGCCTCCTTGTGCAGACGCAGATACTGGTGTAGAGTTTGCCGAATTGTTCGTACTGTCAATCTTCGGTAACAGGGTAGTGCCTGTGGAGATGTTGAGTCCAGGCACGTATTTCCCTTGATTCTCGGATCCTCCCACAAAAACTTGGCGAGAAGAATTACTGTTGTTGGAGTTTCCACTATCCTGTCTCGGCGTTCTTGAGCCGCTGCCACCTGCGTTGTTGTCCGATCCGGAACTGTTCCCAGGAGCATCTCGTTTTGCTGAGTCCAGTGCTGTTACTGTGTCAGCGCTGTCTCCTGTTGCTTTACCTTGTCCGTGTGGAATTGTGACACGCAGGACCGGCCTTTGAGACAATGAATTTCTTCCGCTCAACGAATCTGTGCTTGGACTGTACGCTGGGCTAGATTGGTGAAACTGTTGTTGCGAGTGGTGCACAGCCAGCTGTGGTCTCTGCTGATCAGATTGCGGACTGTTTGAAAAGCCCGACGAGAAGGACGGAAGGCCCTTATACGACTGCATAGTATTCTGCCTGTCCTGTTCATACTGCATCGAGCTTCTCACACGCCGGCCCGATGAGGACGGCATTAGAGGCATGTTAGGCTCAACTGTTGGCGCAGCCATGAGATGTGTTTGATTATCTTGCTCCTGGTGAAATTGAGGATCCTCGTGTCTCAACGTACTAGGTCTCAGACGTTGGCGCGTATTAGGCGGGGAATCAATTCGCCGGTCCTTCTGACCCCTTTCAATTCTGCTCCTTTTCGCTCTCTTAGGCGGAGGGGCATCGGCCTCCTCGTCGTCGTCGTCGTCTTCATCGTCGTCTTCATCGATGTTAGCATCCTCTTCCGACAGCTCAGTCTGCGGAGTAAAATGTCGACCTGTGGTCGTCCCCTTGGCACCGACAACTATAGACTTTTTTGATATTCTCGATTCCCGTCGGTAGCTTCCGTAGTCCGCCGGACCTTTCGATTCCTGTTTCGTGTTTGCTCTTGAATACCGGTCGATAAGCTGATCCGTGTCGACCGATGAAAACTCGTAAAGTTTATGGTTATGCCCAAATATGATAACTGCTAAGTCAACCTGGCAGAGGATGGAGAGTTCATGAGCTTTTTTGAAAAGTCCTGCCTTTCGCTTCACGAATGTGACGGTTCTGTTCCGCTCCTCAGTGATGGGTTGGATTTCAATTTTCCTCCTGCCCATTGTGAAGATAGATTTTTACAGATGGAAAAAAAAGATATGGGTCGGCACAACAAGCGTGCGTGCTGCAACGTCTGCAATGGTATCGTGATGTTTAGGATGAATAAGGAGATTAGATCGGAGGCTGTGGGTTTGCCTCAGATTGATCTGTCGAGCACTAGTATATCCTAGCTTTGATAATGCAAGAGCAAGAGCTGAAACGGTATGGCTCAGACGGAAAGTTGTGCAACTATGAAAATAAGCTCTGCAATATGTATGAGGGTCTCACTGACGGCCTTATAGCTGATGTTCGGATGTATTTTCTATGCCTCTCCAAACGCATGAAGCGAAACTGATGTTTGAACGGCTTAGGGGGCTATTTTTAGACGTTGTAGTTTTCCGAGTGAAGCAGCTGCACTCGCCACGCACCAGCCATTAGAGACGTGGCGCAGCACTGCTATGTCGTCATTGTGCAAGTGTGCTCTTTGATCTTTGGTCCTTTTGTGTTATTTTCTCTGTTTGAATCTGTGTTTGGATGCAGAATGTAGCTTGACAGAGAAGTCGATCATGCAATGATAATAACAGGAGATGCTGCAGTCGCTGTGGTGAAGTTTTCAGGGTCCCAGACGCCCTACCCAAATACCCCTGACGCATAACGCAGAGGCCGATTGACCCATTGGGTTTATCTAAAATAAGAACATAGAAATGCTAGACAACATTAACCAGGAAAGACTACATTTTGTTCCAGAGCTGAACTTGACCGCAGCATGGGTCCTTCGAAGCGTAATCGACAGGGTGAACCTACAAAATATTAACTGTCCTAGCTGTGCCGCTGGCTTTACTTTGGTATCTGGCACAGTTTCCTGTAGTTATTGCTTTCGAAACTTTCAAAGGGTAAGGTGTATTATTTATATACAACTGATTTTTTTTGATAAACAAATCTATAAAATGTTCTTTACTATCATTGTAAATTAGACCTTGTCTTACTTTCTTTTATTACTGAGAAATCAGGAAATTATTGCCGTGATTCCAAAGAGATAAATCTATGAAAAATACTCTCACCTCGGTCTAAGTAAAGCCAATCAAGGTAGAAACTACTTATTATGGATTTGCGAATAAAGTCTCTCTAAAGATTATAGGTGTCTGCTATTAGGATCAGCCTGAACATTTCTTAGGCGCTCCAGACTCACACATATACTTCTGCACAGGCAGAATTCTCATACACGGCCAACCAATCGAAAAAATTCCACTCCCACAAACCTGATTCTTCCCTTTTCAAGCTCTCATTAAAATAAACCTTTGCTCACCATGGCTTTTCACATCTCAAAGATCAAGACAACTTTGCGCCACAAAGAGGACTTTGGATTACATAATCAACCTATCTGGTGGTTTTGAAAAATCAACGCTTAACTGTACTCTCAAGCCCATCAGCTTGACAACTCGGCGAGAAACTGCAATCACTTGAAACAACATGTCCGTTTTGGCATTCAAGGGAACGATAACGTCAGCGGTGCTATCCCATCTGAGGCCATTAGGAGTGCGGTTCAGCTCCACCGCGGTGCGTCCTCGCCCCAGCATAAACAAAATCGGCGTCCCGTGGGCCCCATACATCCCACCGCGACTATCGAGGCTGCCTAACCCCTTCGTGCGCCCCGTGCAGTTTCTGAAATGTCTCGTCAAACGCGGCGCGCTCCTCGGCGTGAACACATTCCAGGTGATCAGCTTCCGGCGTGCCATGAAACCGCGGTTCCTCAAGTGGAAGAACGACGCGATCGAAAAGTTCTGCGTTGTGAACGCGGCGTTTGCACGGCGTCGGCTGCCCGCGGTGCGGGCCGACGTGTCGACGTTCGTGTACGATGCGCTCGAGCGCAGACAGGCCGCGCTGCCGCGCGACCTGCGGCTCGATTGGCGGCTCGTCAAGTTCAATGCGAAGCCCAAGCTCATCAGCTTCAACAACCTCCCGCACGAGGACGGCTCGACGCTCGCTCTGCAGATTATTTACCAGTTCAAGACGAAGCAGAAGCTCACTTTCGAGCGCGAGGGGAAGAGCACGACGCAGGACAAGGACGTTACGGAGTACGTTGCCTTCAACGTGGATCCGTACACTGACGATGTCTGCATTGCTGGTTCTGTGTTCGAGTCGGGTTTGGATGACAGCGTTCAGCCTAACGGCATGGCGACCCAGGAGGAAACCCTGAACTACATGGCGCACAATGGTGATATTTACCGTGCGGAGCCCGACAGGTCGGCTTGAATGGAGCAGACCAGCAAACCTTTGTACATATATAACGACGCACTGAAACGCTTTTTTGCTTTTACGTAAGTAACCGTTTTATTATCGCTCTATACTTTAAGTGAAGTGAACAGATGCGTTTCAGTTCTTCATAATCGGGAGAACCTGCGTGGCATTTACGGACATGGCATGAAAGCTGCCTGGCTCGAATCCACTCAGCGTGTCCACGTCGTCGTCAGCCTCGTCATTATCTCCAAAACCAAGGTCATCGTCGTGGTAGCTGGCTTGAGGCGACTCGTCACGGTAATCTTCGCTTCCATGGTCATGGAGTAAGCCCATGTACGACGAGTCATGGCGTTCGTCAATAGACTCATTATCCTCCATCAGCCCAACAACTTCCTGGTACTGCGGTGGCTCATGCTCAACGGGCGCGAACCCGTTTTTCACGACCATGATTGACGACGCTGAGGGCTGATGCGACATTGGTGGTTTGGTAGGCTGTGGCTTGAACATGTTCGAAAGCTGTCCAGACTGCGTGCGCTGTTGCACGGGCCGCGAGGGCTCCTTCTTCACGTACAACTGGTCCTCAACACTGGACACCGTCGATGTATCCGAATCGAGATACTGCAGCTGCTGCAGATGCTTGTTCTGAGCAGAAGGCAAAGCAGAGTTTTCGGAGATAGTCGGGATCGTATCGGAAGCGGTGCTGAGAGTCGATACTGTCTGGTTCTGCCTATGCGACAGGCCCATCGACGACAGAGAAACCGAACCTGAAGAGTCGACACCTGGGACCGCGAGTCCGTTGCTGCTCGAGCCATTAGATGCGCTTGTGCGCGCTGCCATATTGTCCCTGTTCGCGTTAGCATTTGTGTTTGTGTTCGTATTCGTGTTCATGGTCATATTCATATTCGTATTGTTGTTTGTGCGGCTGCTGCCGCTTCTGGCGCGCGTCATCGATAAGCCAGACGCCTGATCTGTCATTAGCTCATCAATGTTGTTAAAGTCACCTGTGCTCAGGACCCTGCTGTCTCCCCTACCAAGGCCGTACCCATTCAGAGAAGAAGTCATGGGAGAGCCCGCAATCGAAAGCGGTGACACAGAAAGCAAAGTGGTTGAGTTGATGCTGTACTCAGAGCCATTACCTCCAGGTATCATGTTCATCATCGGAGAAGCCGGCTGGAGCAGGGCCTCTTCGAAGGACGGCAGCTGCTCTTCATGATCCTCGTGCTCACCTCCAAACCTGAAATCCTGCGAGTCGGGGCCGGCGAATATCGAGTTGTTCTGCAGTGCAGAGTCGTAGCTCGGCAGGTCAATGTTTTCTCCCACACAAAATGGTGAGATCAGCACAATGGGTGTATCAACGATGACCTCGTAGTGGTGCACGGTTGGCGCTTCTCCGTCTGCCCTCTTTTCCTTGTCGTCAGGCTTGCTGATGCGGAAGCAAATCTGCAGCCGGTGCCGGATCTTCACGTTCCGGAAAGTCGCATCGGGATTCAGACCGGTCTCAGAGATGTTGTAATTTGCCTTCTGGCCAGACTTCGCGTTAGATGATAGCTTGCGACCATGACTCAAAGTCGGACCGAGAATGGGGGAGCGAAGGGGCGACTTGGAAAGACTTCCCATCCAGCCACTGTCATCGTCTGCAATGGCACTGCCATTGGTCATATGCGAGCTGAGGTTCGTCGTTGATCCGTTCGAAAAAATAGAGGTCACATCATCGTCTTCTTCGTCAACCAGATCGCTTATATCAGCCTGTCCTCTGGTCAAGTTGTCGTGAACTTCATCGATAAAACCCGACTCATCTGCCGCGTGAAACATCAGAGGACAGGAAATCTTGATGGGATTAGTGATAGTGATCTCTTCCTGGTCGACTTCCCGGCTGTTGAGACTCTGACTGCTCCGGTTGTGGTCGAGCGAGCCCAAAAACGAATTGGTCGAGCGTGATCTGGATCTCGACATCGTCCTCGGCTTGAGTAGATTGGCAACATTGGGGTTCGGATTGCCTGCGTTGCTGTTACCAACCAACTTACCATTGTTGTAGCAGCTTGTCAGAAGGTTGTCGTTGATGCAGCCCTTGATTATCTCTGTCCGTAATGCAGTCGAAGTGCCCTTTTCCTTTGTCTTGATTTCAAACAATGTCATTATTCTCTCCTTGCCGCCAGACGAATCCATCTTACCAACGTCCAGCTCATACTTTTGATCCTTGGAAATATACGTCATTCTCTCGAGAATATTAACTCTGATACGTTTGACACATAGCGACTTGGCCAGTGGAATGATCTTCAGCTGCAGGTTGAACGTGCTTGGTGCCATAAAATTATCGTTCACTTCCGACTTGGGACTCAGCTGAACATACTTTTTGGGAAACAGAATCTCGTAGTTCATAGCGTCATTCCACACCTTATTCACGTAGATGGACTTATTGACCGTGGTGATAGAATCTGAAGGCGGAAGGCGCACAATAGGAAGAGTGTGGCTGAAATTTAGCAATGAATCACCGCCCTTCTTGTCTTTGTCTGTGCTTTTTGACCCGTGGCGCTTCAAGCCGCGCAGGAATCCGCCTGACTTTGACATCGAAGTCGAGTTGAAGCTGATATCATCGTAGCTCTGCCGATGTGGAGACGTTGACATGAATGCAGCCTGAGGAGCCTGCAGAGCGGGAAGCGACTGTTTCTCGATATGAAGGTCCAAGTTGTGCTTCACCTGTGCATGCGGCACATTGATCGATTCCGATATCGAAATCGGAAAGAGAACGGGCATGAGGAAAATATAGTATCCTGGGTTGAAAATACGTGAGTCCACCGCTTCATCACCATGGAAGAGCGAGTCATCGTTGTTATCGTCCGTGTCAACGTACTCATTAGGAGCGAACGGCTCCAAAAACCTTAGTTCCTGGGTTGGCTCCTGTGATTGCTGGA
Source organism: Kuraishia cidri (assembly GCA_030557465.1). Classification (NCBI taxonomy): domain Eukaryota; kingdom Fungi; phylum Ascomycota; class Pichiomycetes; order Pichiales; family Pichiaceae; genus Kuraishia; species Kuraishia cidri. The sequence goes on from JAKTPE010000013.1 coordinate 211,440, forward strand.
TGGAAGTATCCGAGTGCAGTGACCCGGAGTATGTACTTGCTGTAAACACAGAGTCCGTTTCCTGGAAATGGAAATGCAGGTCTTCGTCATCTGTGTCATCCTTGTGGTTTTTGAAAGGGATGAAGCAGTCTGGATTGCGGAAATCCAAGTCCCAGGTCATGTCCTTGGCGATTTTGTATTCTTCACGATAGTTGATTCGTGTTTTACCCGTCTCTGAATCAAAGTGTGATAAGCCTTGAGGCCACTGAGTTGATGCCACAACCTCGAACCTGGCCTTTGCTATGCATGTGAGGGTATGTGGCTTCGAAAGTTTTATGATTGTTGCAAAGACATGTGTAACCTTATCGATGCTATTGTCTTTGGGTGTGGATGGGGGTCCTGGAGACGCGGTCCTTGTAGCATCTGTCGATAGTGGGTCAAACTGTTCCTCGTACTCATCGCCAGGCTCATCTTCAGCCTCAGCTTCGTTAGTGCTGCTCTTCTTTGCTGGGTTGTGGGGCAGAAACAGCAGCTGGCCGTTACCTGTGAGAAAAACCTGCAGAGAGGAACCAGCGCTGGATTTTGAAGACCGTGAGCGAGTGGTACGCTTTGATCCTTCATCTTTGAGTCTCAGAGGGTTTATATTGAGACCCTGAGACACCAGGTATGCCAAAAGCTTCTCGTTATACGACTTGATGTGGGTTCGGAGTTCTTGATCGACGATCGACTCGGCACCTCCGCTCTGGTGAGGTATAAGGGGATTTTCAGCAACCTTGGAGCTAGTCATCGATGTAAGCCGCTTCTTGATCATATTGAAGGACCCTGAGCGGGGCTTACGACCGACAACGTTTGCGTTCGCTGCCGTTATCGACGGTGCGGGAGGCGGCGAGCCGGATATTATGACTCTGGGGGGTGAAGCAGGGTAGGAGAACCCAGACTCAGACACGTTCAGAGAAGAATTTCGCGACATTTTCTGACTTGCAGCAAAAGACTCGGCTGGCTGTTGAAGATGGGAGATATTTCAGGAAAATCTGGTGCGTGGGGTGTGGGTAGGGAGGAACAGGAAGCTGAACAGCTTGTTCGGTGAAAATGGAGTGAGGAGAGCCGTACTGATCCGGTCGGGAGATAGAGTTTCAGGCCCAGTATAGCGGGTAATAGGGAAAAGAAGTGAAGCGAGATGAGAACAAGAAAAAGAAAAAGAATAAAGTATGGGATTCCCTTATGAATAACGGGACACTCCTGCTGTATTATTGCTGCTGGGGGCTGTCAGAGGGACAGGGCAAGCGCTGAAGCGAGGGTGAAGTATACGCCAAGCAGAGGGAAGCTCCACCTTTAGTTGGAGAGACGGCGCTGATAAAAAGCGGCTCAGTCTTTGATGGGATATCGGTGGGCGCACGACCCGGGGGATGAGGAGGCGGCCACGTGATGGGGGCGCTGGCTGGTTCTGTGTTTGGTCGTTGTCCTCTGGATCCTTCGGACGCGTGTGTTATATATATACTCAAGTCCTGCCAAGTCTGTCATTTGTAGCTACGTTATCTACGCATGCCGATCTTCCTCTAACGGTCAGAATGGGGTGGCGATGTGTGCGTCTCACCAGGCAAGCGCAGAGCATGCGCGCACTGCCAAACCCCAAGCAGCGTGCGTTTTATACCTCTTCGGAGTTGAGTTCTCGGCCAGGTGAGGTGAGCCCGATGCTGACGGCCGTGCTGGCAGGGGGCGGAAATGTGCCCGTGCCCATGGGGCGAATGGTAAAGGGATGGGCCCAAAGATCGCTGCAAGGGCTACTCCCTACTTACTCGATTCGAGTTGCGCCTTTTAATTCTGTGGCTGTAAGCCTGCGAAGATCGGCTCAGACGAGCGCAGACCGAGGGTCCATGCGGTTCGCGCACGACTTTGGTAGCCGTACTGTGTGGGGATGCGGGGATGTGGAGGGCGTGAGGGAGTAATGGCGTCTATTTTGCACGCAACGACGGCCGCGGAGTTGATCAACCGTCATGTAGCCCATGCAGTCTAATTTGTCTCGCCACGGCAGGACGCGGTGCCGTCCCCCGGGGGCCGGGGAGAGAGAGCGTGTATATATATTACAGCTGGCACCCCTCCCCTGCCGCTGTTTGCAGTTCGAGCTTCTTCTTGTCACTCCACCATTTGACTAGAGCTTTTTAACTTTATCGGAATTATGCCACTTTCCCATACAAATTCTCAGGAGATTTCTCTCAGCGAGGAGAACAACAACAACAACAACAATAACAATGATGATTCGGCGGTCCACTCGTTCGACCCCACGTCGGGTGAGCTGTCGCGCGCTGGAACACACCGCTCATCTATTTCGAGGACAAGGTCGCGGGCCAGCGAGTTTGTGAGATCCATAACGGGCCACGACGAGGATGACGAGAAGAGCTTGGAGCGTTTAATCACAAACAACCACGATGGCGTGGAACGGCTCTTGAGCCGGCTGGGCGAGGGTGCCGGTGATTTCGGACCCGTGGAGGAGCCCGTGGATATGAAGAGGGTCCCCACTCACATGGACCCTGCAACCACTTTTCACCCTAGCGATGAATGGCAGTATCCCATTGATGCAGACACACACATGAGACTGGTGGTGTTTACAGACGATGACAAGGGAGATCCAAGGAACTGGTCCAAAAATTTCAAATGGTTACTGACGGTGATGCTGGGTATTGTGTGTTTTGACGTGGCTCTCGCGTCCGCTATCGTGACTGGTGATATCGAGGGCCCCATGATTGAATTCGGCGTCAGCGAGGAAGTTGTCATTCTTACAGTGACTGTGTTTGTGCTCGGATTTGGTTTTGGTCCTCTGCTGTTCGCGCCGCTATCCGAAGAGATTGGCAGGCAGTGGGTCTACAACACGACACTCTTTTTTGCGCTGATATTTATCATTCCCTGCGCCGACGCCCAAAACATCGGAACGCTTATTGTGTGCCGGCTCATTGACGGTCTTGCCTTCTCTGCTCCAATGTGTATCATTGGTGGTTCGCTAGCTGACATGTGGTATGCTAAAGATCGTGGTTTGGCCATGACGGTTTTCTCAGCCGCGCCCTTCTTGGGTCCAGTCATTGGACCGCTGGTCGGAGGATACATTGGTGACAATGCCGGCTGGAGATGGCTGTACTGGGTCATGCTCATCTTTTCGGGTGTTGTCTATACAGCGCTGGTTCTCATTGTTCCCGAAACCCACCACGCCACCATCTTGAAGAGGAGAGCTAAGAAGCTGAGAAAGCTGACCGGTGATGACACATACCGTGCACTTGCCGAGCTCAAGATCAGATCGCTCGGGCAAATTGCCAATGAGACACTCTTCAGGCCAGCTCTGCTTTTGCAGGAGGTGATTGTCTTTTTGATCACTCTCTACATGTCTGTCGTCTATGGCCTTTTGTACATGTTCTTCTTTGCCTACCCTGTTGTCTACATGGAGGGTAAAGGTTGGTCTGCGTCCAAAACGGGTCTGATGTTTATCCCCGTCGCTGCCGGTGTGATTTTGGCAGCTGCAGTATCCCCCCTCTTGAATAGGGACTATAACAGACGCGCAGCAAAGTACGTCGAGAGAGGCGAGATGACGCCACCGGAGGCTCGCTTGATCCCAATGATGATCGGATGCTGGTTCGTGCCTGCGGGCTTGTTTTCCTATGCGTGGTCGTCGTACCCGGATGTTTCGTGGGCCGGTCCATGCTTCTCGGGTCTAGCGTGCGGATTCGGTTTCAACATGCTCTACAACCCGGCCAACAACTACATCGTCGACTCGTACCAGCACTACGCCGCAAGTGCTCTGGCCGCCAAGACGTTTGTGCGCTCGATCTGGGGTGCCTGTGTGCCTCTGTTCACCATCCAGATGTACCACAGACTAGGGAACCAGTGGGCAACGTCGCTGATGGCTTTCATTGCCTTGGCCTGTTGCGCTATTCCGTTCGGCTTTTATCACTTTGGCGCCAGGATCAGAGTCTGGAGTAAGTACGCGTACGCTCCAGAGGGATCCACTCCAGCCACGAAGGATGAAGAGCGGGGATCCCAAGCCAGCCAAAGCACTGACTAAAAGACAATTCTATCAATGGGCAATTTTTTTTCCTAGATAATCAATTAATGAATAATTCAAATGAAGTGTAACTGATGTATCATAAGTGTGCGGGAACCAATTCCATTCCCAGGGCTCGTGTCCAGAGACAGGGATGGGGGATGGCGACGGGTATCACAATGCAGGAACAAATCACACGAACACCTAGTTACTCAGCTGCGCCATTCCTCCCGCAATTGACTGGTTATCGAAACGACCACCCGAGCTCACTCCCACAATTGAACACACACAGTATTTTGAATAATGTCCTACGCCAACATCCAGAACCAGGCCAAGTCGTTCCTGTCCAACATCGACCAGGTATGTGCTCTATTTCCCCTTAGTTTTCAACCTCACATCCAGTTAACTGACTGACTGACTCTCGTGACATAGGCGACCCAGGGGTACTCGGTCCTCGATCAATTTGAGGCCAGAAGCAAGATCCCACGCTCCTACGGCGTGCTTGGATCCGGCGCCTTCTACCTCTTTCTCGTGTTTGTCAACTTTGGCGGCATCGGCCAGCTCCTCTCGAACATTGCCGGGTTTGTCGTCCCCGGGTACTACTCCCTGCTGGCGCTCGAGACGTCCTCGTCCCGCGACGACACGCGCCTGCTCACATACTGGGTCGTGTTTGCGTTCCTCAACGTTATCGAGTTCTGGTCCAAGGCGATCCTGTACTGGATCCCATCGTACTTTGTCGTCAAGACGCTGGCGCTGCTGTACCTCGCGCTGCCACAGTACAACGGCGCTGAGGTGGTGTACCAGCGCGTCATCAGGCCAATCTCGGACAAGTACATCCTCAAGAACAGAGGCGGCCCAGCGGACGAGTTGCTGTCCAAGGTGAACGAGAAGGCGGAGTAAAGCCAACCAGCTGGCCAAGCCGTTACAGTACATATCATAGTTGTTAAAGTAACACAGGTGCAACTGATCTATCGGTAACACACTTTTTTTTGTCGCTGTCTCTGAATACACACACACCTAAACACTATAGCGTCTGTGGGAACCCTGCAAAGTCGAACTGTTCCGCCACTTTGCTGCCCTCAACGTCATAAGACAATTTAACCCTCAGTCTAACCTTAGCACCAGGCACACCCGTCACCTTGAGGGTCTGCACCGATGCCCCACCCGGCGTGATCGTCGTACTCGAGATCGGCGACAGCGCAAGCTTCTGAGACTTGGGCGTAGCAACGAGGATCGAAACGTTGCCCACCGGCACAGAACCCACGTTGTCAACCCTCGCGTCGACAGCAGCGGTGCCACCACCCATCTGCTTCACCTCAAACGATATCGCAACCGCAGAGTTGGCATACGCCTTGAGAGAGCCAGGCGCCGCGGGTGCGATCTGTGTAACGGGAGCCGCTGGCGCCGGGGCCGGGGAACCGAAGCCGGACGTAGACACACCGGTCGTGCTGGTTGGGAACAGGCTGAGAACCGCAGAGTTGGCCGCGTTTGCAGATGGCGATGTCGCGGAGGCGCCGAGGCCAGAAGCGGAGCCGGAGCCGGAGCCAGACCCGAAGATGTCGGAGAGGAGGTCTATGGCATCAGCCTTGTTTGTTGGTGCTGTAGACGATGAAAGGCCGTTGGCCGTGCCTGAGTCGTCGCCAAACATATCAATCAACAAATCGTTGGCGCTGCTGGGTACTTTGCCCCTGCTGTGGGACGCTCCGCTGACAACTCTCTGGCTCGTTAGCGATAGCCCAGCGCGCACCTTGGCTGGTGGCGCTGGCATTCTCTCCAAAAGAGCACGCTTGATTTGAGACGGCTGCCCAAAAATTTCAAGATACTCGATGGATCTAATTTGCACCTCAAGGTTGATGTTGTTCGACTTTGACTTGAGGATAAGTCTGAGGTTCTCAATGGCCTGGGGGTCAGTGAACTTGGTAGAGAGCTTGAGGGCTGCTGTCAGCAGATACGACGAAATCTGAGCCGAGTTGGAAGCGTCTTTGTATGTTGCTAGGTCCAAAAATGTGTGCAGCAAGGAGAGCACTGAGTTCTCAGTGATGACAAGGGTCTTATCAGCAGAGTCTTGGAAACTTGTCCCAACGACGAGATCACCGTATTCGCCTAGACACCAAATGGTTACGAGTGCCAAACCGAATTGGTTATAACCCGTGAGCGACTCTTTGTATAACTGTGTAACAACATGACGAGTGAGATCCAAATCGTCGTCTTTCATCACCAATGCAAGAATGCTGGAGAGAATGTCACCAGTGAAGTGATTTCCCGAGGATTTCAACATGGCAATCAAGGTGTCAAATTGCCATTTTTTCGTGGGACCGTACTTTTCAGCTGCAAGAGACAGCTGAGTGGTCAGATACGACTTGAGTTCGGTATCCGAGTTCTCCAGGAATGTAAGTAGCTCTTTTGCCAAAGCTCGTATGTTTTGTTTGTTGAGAATTGCAAAAGTCAGCTCCAAAGCCCGGCGCCGGATCGAGACATCGGGATCCTTCAGGCACAGAACAATCGTAGAACGGTGGCGTTGAACTGCTTCCGGCTCAAAGTTTATAACCGTCAGCAGAGTGTTGAGTGCGACATATCTCGTATTGTTGTCTTTCGTGGCTAAAAATTTACCCAAGATGTTGACACCCAGTACCTTGAGTGATGAATCAGAGTTTATACGGAAGATCGTCTTGACGGTCTCATACAAAACAGCGTGTCCCGTGTTTTTCGTGCTGTCTATCTTGGAAGCCGTCTGCGTCAGAAGATCATTCAGAGCCTCAAGATGTGGGCTCGAATCATCCGATTCAAAGAGCAGTCTGAGAGTTTCAAGCAGTGACACGTACAGGAACGGATCGGAAATTCCGTTAACATCGTATTCCGGAGCATAGCCTGTGGTTGTGAGTAGGCGAAGCTGTGCCAAAAGCTTGGGTATCTGGGTCTTCAGGGTTTCCCGGGAAGCCTCGTCGACAATGTAAATGGATCTGATAAGCTGCAAATTCCCCAAAAGACAACCGTGAGACTTTTCATTCAGTAATAGTGGTACCTTTGGTAGGAAAATCTCGCAAAGATCAGGGTCTTTATCAACCAGTTTGGCAGCGACAATACACGCCTTCTTCCGTAAGTACGAGTTGCCTGAGCCTATTAGTTTCTCCACATCAGTGTACAAATCTCTCGCCAGCTCAGACGACGCTATATTGCCCAATGTCACCAAGGCCAGACCAGCAACAAACTGATTTGGATTATGCATGTCGTTGTCAAGGGAGTTGGTGAGAAGTGTCAGCACCTCTTGATTCTCATCAAGTATCAACATCGTCGCCATGTACCCCAACCTCTTGCTCGAGAAATTGTTCGACGCCAGAAGTTTTAAGCACTCAACTTGACCGAAATGTGTTGGCTCGCCTAGGATATAGAGGTACAACAGCTTTGAAATGTTCACCTTCCGCGTGTCCTCGTCGAGATGCACGTCTCGGAAGGACGTACGGATCGCCGCACTCTCCTTCCTGATGGCGGCCCTTTCATCAGCAATTGTCTTGGTGTTTCTCACCGCCTTGATGAACGACTTCAAGGAGCCCATAATGGCAATTCCTCTCTAGTTTTTGACCTGTATTGCCGAGTTGAAGTAGATAAGATTGGTGACTTGGCAAAGGACACCAAAACGATGAGGGCGTAAACAGGCGTCTGTGGAGTTTGGTTGGCGCACTCTACTCCGGGTTTGTGTTCCCAAAGCTACGAAATCACGAAACAACTTCACTCAGGAGTTGCACACTTCCTGGGCAGAATGCTTTCTGCTTGCAGTAGGTGTAAGAGGCGAAAGGTCAAATGTGACTCAAAGCTACCACAATGTTCAAACTGCACAACTTCTGGATCTGAGTGCTTCTACTACGACGATGCTCTGGGGGAGAGAATCTCGAGAACCGAGATCAAGAGGTTGATGGATCGCATCTCAGAGCTCAAGGCCTCTCTCGCCGAGAGCCCAAGACTGGTTAAGGAGGAACCAAGTAATGAACTGCGGTCTGAAGGCATATTGAATACCACCTTCAGTGAAATTCTTCCTTATGAATTCGGCTCGCTCACGCATGGATTCTGGGTCGAGAATCCAGATCCCAACTTCCAGGCGGCATATATGGGCCCTTACTCTCCTGTAACACTGACGCTGTGGGCGCTACAGGCTTTGAACTGCAAGCTTAGCAACGAGCCGTCCCCTACGGACGAGCCTCTGTTTCCAAATGTGAAGTTTGATCGAAATATGCTCACTACGACTATCACTCGTCTGCTGGTTGATCACTACTTGGCTGTCATTCACAAACGTTTCCCCATTGTTGACCCAGATACTCTTTCCTTTGATGTTCAGGTGAAGAATCTGCCCACGCGTCGAAGGTTCTTTGTTCTTCTGTGCCTGGCAGCATCTTCTGCACATCTCTTGAGAGAAAACAAGAACTTTCAACCTATAACGATAATGCTTCAGCAATGGATATCGGAAGAGATGCGAGGGTATCTCGAAGAAAATTCAACCGATACATTTGTGCTGCTACTTTTTCTATGTGTCATTGAAATTATACAACCGACCAGGCTCCAACTATACGGTATCCTGGGCGTGGCCTGCAGATATGCTCTCCGTTTGGGGTACCACCGCGACGTGCCCGATGTTGGATCTGATCTTTCACTCAGACGTCGACAGTTTCTTGTTCTTTACGAACTGGAGTCAGAGATCTCAGTACTACTGGGGAGACCTTCAATGTTGTCGCACGGTTTGATTAGATTTGAGAGCATTGAAGAGCAGCATGCCTCTCTCATGAAGTGCATTTATAGGAATCACCTTGTTGTCTCATTGCTGTACGACAGGAGCTCGCCAATGTGTCCCATAACACCAGAGCTCATTAGCCTGTTACAGGATGATCCGGACGGATATTCATGGATTTTAGCCGGACCTCTCATTACGCATGACTGCCCCACCTGTGCAAGAAGCAGTTTTCGCGTGCTGGATTTCCCGCTCCATCTTAAACGCTCCATCGATAAGTTTGTGAACGAGGTGAATTTGAAATATGCTCAGGGTGACCTGGTATCCGTTTGGATACCCACAGTTAAGCTGTACAACGTGGGTGTGATCTTTGAAGTCCTCTTGGCGAAACAATCTCTATTGGTGCCGTTTGATGAAGCACACATAATCAAGGCGAGGATGAAAGAACTTCTAAAATATTTTGGATTCCATTGGCGACCCGCGGATATTTACTTGAAAAAACTGCTGGAACTCCAGGAACGAAACTAGCATATGATGTATAACTACTTACAATGAATAGAAAAAGTCGGGATTCTCCTTGTCTGTCATGTCTGCAAACTCAGAGTTTTCAGCTTGAGCGTAAGAGTCTCCCAATTCTGCTCTCTTCTTCGCTTTAGCCTTGTTTGAATACCAGAAGTTGAAGTAAATAGCGCAAAGGAAGATTAAGCACGCCACTTGGTTCACAACGATACTGATCTTACCGCCCACATAGTTCGGCGCTTGGGATGTGATGAAGGTCTGGGGACCAACAAGTTGACCAACACAGTATCCGATGAGGTAAATGGCGTTCACCGTTGTCTTCTTGGTATGGCCAGCTGTATTGGATGCAAACGACGAGAGCAGAGTGATCATCCCCATAGGGTTCATGCCCTGAAGATAGTACCCTGCCAGACGTGCCCTCTTGGACTTTTTAGCAAAAGCTAGCATACAGCCTGCAACGAGCTGAACAGCCATGGAAAAGGTTCCCAGGAAGAATCTATGGAACCGCTTACCCCTGAAGGTGAGCACACTCAGACCAGTGAAAGCCCAGCACCCCATCATCAGGACAGAACCATACGGCAAATTCATGAGCATACTTTGTTCTGTATTATAACCGAAATCTTCAGAAAGAAGGATAGAGCCGAAGTTGTTCATCGCTCCACCAGGGATATTGGACGATATTCCGTAGAAGAACGCTAGCCACGTGTTCAGATCCAAAACTGCCTCCATGAACTGATATTTCTTGAAGTGCTTGTTACCAAAACCGGTCTTGTTATCTCTGATTCTTTCGACAACCAAGAGCTTCTCCTCCTCTGTGAGAAACCAGGCATCTGCTGGAGAGTCGGGAATGTGAAAGTAGAAGAGAATTGAGATCACAATGGTCATCAGTCCAACGACGATAAACAGCACCTTCCATGGTACGATTCCATATGAATCACCGTGTTTCACAAGTCCATATGCAATACTTGAGCCTAGAATTGTTCCCAGACCATTACAGCCAAACCAGAGTCCGGTTCTGAAGAGCTGTTCTTCTTTCTTGTACCATTGACCGGTGATCATTACCATGGCTGGAGTCACTGAAGACTCGCACATACCGAGCAGCGTCCTCAGAGCCACAAAACCAGCATATTTTGGAACGGCGTGCAAACAAAGCAAAGCGCCCCATACGAATATGAAGACAGAACACGTCTTGGCAACAGGAAACCTTTGCAAGAGATTAACTGCTGGAAACTCAAACACAAGATATCCCAGATAGAACGCGGTTCCTGTCCACGAATACATAGTACCAACCATGTCCAGGTCAGTGCGGAGCCCCATGATTGCTGCCAAGGAGTTTGTTGTTTTGTCCATAAACTGGACCGCATACAGAAGGCAAATCAGAGGAAGTAGGTAAAAATCCGTCTTCAGCAAGAGTCTCCGATTAGTGGCCTCGTCAACCACCAAACCTTTGGATTTCAGGGCAAGGCCCATGGCCTCGTCCACATCACCATTTAGCTGTGCCTCGGTACCTTGAGTAGAGATGGTGGAGGTAACAGCTCTGTGTGTTCCATCGTTCTTCTCCGTGGATGAAGACATCGGCTCAATACTAACCACTGCGTCGGACTTGTCTGTAGATGACATCTTGCTGATCCGCAACCATCAAGCCTTCACCTTGCTCAAGAGAATAAACCGTTTGCAATATATATACCCCGGTTCTCGTTTGCATGAACCGTTCGCCTGGAGCTCTGCGATACCGGTAAAAGATCTCACCCGCAGCTTTGCATCCTATCTCAGCCGCAAACGCCCGCGTGCGCCGAATAGCTAGACGGCGGCCGCCGACCACCTTCACGCTGTCGCTGTATTCCGACAAAAACAGAAGTGCCAGGCGCATTGTTGTCATGCAATTACAACTCAAGGACTAAAGAACTCCTCACGCGATTGTGTCGAAAGCCAATGGGAGATCTACAATCACAAAAGAAAAAGTCTCCAGATCACCGCTCAAATCTGGCGTTTATAGCTGTCGCTATCACTACCGATAGGATCTAACGGATGAATAACAATTTAGAAATGATCAAGATTAAAGAAATAAATAGATAAACAAAATAACTGACAGAGTGGCACGGTTTTATCAGAACAGATGAGCAAAATACTGAATCTTTGAAAGAGTTCCCCAGTTTATCTAAAAGAACAATCGTACAGAGCTAAGTAAACTTATCAAGCACAGCTGCGCCGTCACGCTTATATACTTCGGCATCTTTCATGACAAAATCGATCTTTCTAAGACTTGATATGCTTTCACGGGGATCCTCGGTAACAGCAATAAGGTCTGCAGCAGCTCCATTCTCAATGAAACCAAATTTTCTACCTGCAAGGCTTCCTCCACAAGAAAGCCAGCCGTTATAAGTGCCAGCCTTGAGCACTTCAAGAGCAGGAACACCTGCTTCAGCCATGAGCTCCATCTCGTGCACGTTTTCTCCATGCGGGTAAGTACCGGTGTCACCACCGCAAGCAAGCGTGACACCCAGTTCGTAAGCTCTCTTAGTTTTGGCAAAGATGATATGCAAGTTGGGCTTGAACATGATTTCGCAAGCATACAATGTTGGTACGTAGATTGTCTTGTTCTCCTTCATCGCCTGAAGTACCTCTTCGCTAGCCCAGTAACCGTGTTCAATTGTCGTGACACCAGCCTTAATAGCCATAAGTGCACCATCGTTTGAACCACAGTGGGCCGCCGTAGGGCAATTTGCCATTTTTGCTTCCTCAACAATGACGTTCATTTCATGCTGTGTGAAAACCACGGCGTCAGGGTTGGGCTGCGCTGGAGGGAATCTCACGGCGGAAATATATGGATGCTGTTGCGCGGGTGGAAACCTCATAATACGTCTGCGGTAGTCACCAAAAAACTTGATGATATCTGCACCACGTCCAATTCTGGTTCTAACGCTCTTTCTGACCTCATCCTCGCCGTCGCAGAAATCGGCACTCGCTGCAAGCTTAACACCTCCGAAGGCATTCTCGTTTCGAGTCTCATAACTGGCCGAAGAAGACAGGGCTTTCGTAGCCACAAAGAGACGAGGTCCGGGAATGATGCCACGGTTCACCGCATCACGAACGTTGCAGTCCAGGTCGTACATCGACTCTGATCCAAGGTCTCTGTACGTCGTGTATCCAGCCAGCAGTGCAGTCCGGCAATGATTGACCGAGCGCAAGAGTCTCTCAACAACAGATTCGTCTCTCTTCTGCTCCACGCTTGATTTCTCATCGTAGGCATGCAAGAAAATGTGTGTGTGTGCATCAACCAGGCCAGGAAGTACAAACTTTCCCCTCAGGTCAATGTCGGGAGATTTGACCTCCACAGGCTCCTCTTCTCTCTTCGAGACACTCAGAATGGTTCCGGTAGCTGGATCAACAAGGACAGACAAGTTTTCCAAAAACACACCCGCGATAGAGTCAAACAGCATGCTGGTGTGAACAGTGTAAGGTGGCTCGGGAGCCTTAACTAGCTTGCCGGCGTAGGTGTACTTCTCGCGATCAGCGTACTTCCCGGTGGGAGTCAGCGATGAAGCGACAACCCCAGCCGGAGGAGGATGGTCCCTGGCACAGTCGCACATTTGATAACAAGAACGTGTAGCGCAATCGCTTCGAGTGCCCAGCTTCAGTCTCGATCGGGGGAATCACATATATATAGTCCAGGAGAAAGAGTGTTGGCAAGAGAGTGCTGCTGAGCGTCTCAACGGGTTGGGTACGCGGCAAAATGCGACAAACTTTATCTTATCGCGGCAGGCACCGGGCGCGGCTCATCTTCGTGCGCCGAGGAGACCCAGACACGACGCTGGACTTGTTCTCAATATTTTATTTCACCCGCACGCGGATGTGCAAATACAATACAGAGAGAGGGAATTCCCGCCAGCGAGGATACATCCACAGTGATCCATGGATTTGGACTTGGTCAACTTGCTTGAGCTGAGCTCGACGCCAGCAAAGGTGCTGAAAACCTGCTTCAACTGCAAGAAGCGAAAGAAAAAGGTATGTCATTATAAAGTGATACGAAAACGGCCCTTGCTAACGCTCTTCAGTGCGATTTAAAATATCCCAGATGTACCGCCTGCGACTTGTCGAAGCAAGCATGTCTTGGCTACAACCCGGCCACAAAAGGACCCACTCCTAGAAGGTGTGTGTAATTCAGATCTGTTCCCCGCGAGCGAGCATTAACTAATTTCTCAGTCTTGCGGCCTATCTGCGCGAAGCGGTTTTTGAGTTGGAGAAGAAGGTGGATGAGCAGGAATTCACCTCAAGAAACAACCCGGGGACGACACTTTCTAACATTGACAAGAAACAGGCAAGAGATGTGGCGTCGATCCTGGGCGAGCCACTGACCAATACTGTCTGTGCCTCTGCAAACCAAAAGAACGTTAACTGGATGACAAACGATAGAGACATTGTATACACCGTGTTTCTCATGCGTCCAAACTCGCTGCCTGCCCCATTTTCGAGAACAAAACAGGCCAGGTTGAAGCATTTCACAAAACAACTTCCCACTTCATCGCCCATTGAACTTTCATCAATACCCCAAGAGTTTGCGGATTATTTGATCCAAAACTATGTTGTATACCATTTGCCTCAGTATCCCTGCGTTTCTGAGTTGCAGCTGGAACAAATGCGCAAACGAATATTTGCCAAACCCTCCACTGCAACATCTCTCGATAAAGTAGTGGTGTCCCTTGCAATGGCCATAAGTGCCAGTACACTTCTCTGGAAGAGCGAGTCTGAGGCGATAAAGTCTTCTATTGCGCTGTTCACCTCGGCCGCAAAAGAAGTTTCGTTGATGGACTGGCAGCCAAGCCTAGATACGCTGAGCGCGCTAACTATGCTCGTGTGCTATTCATTTGCCAACCCAGCGTCATGCGATATGTATTATGTGAGTGGTATGGCAGTCAGAGCTTGCATGCAACTTGGTTTGCACAAGGAACCTCTCGAGCATATGAATCCTCTGGAACTGGATACGCGAAGACGCCTTTTTTACATCACTGCAAGCATCGAGAGGCTTGTGTGCTCAATGTGCAGGCTCCCCTTTTCAATCGACTGGAACAAAATCAGCACGATATATCCATCAAACTTGGGTGATCACTATATCACACCTGCTGGATTTCTTAACGACGGACCGCAGACTAAAGCGTCGTCGTATCAGTTTTGGAAAATCCGTGTTATCGATTCGGAAAGCTACGACGTCCTTTGGCAAGGCAAGGATATTTCTCCACTGACACTGGACGAGTGGAGAGATTCTATGGCGGAAAGAATAGAGTCGTGGTACAAGGAAGCCATGGAGTTTCAAAAGATTCGACAGGTTCTGTTTGCAGAGATTAGTCTCCACTTTCAGTTAATGAGACTCAAACGGAGGACGGCCGTTAATGGCAATCCCAGGCCAAACGAGATACTGGAACTCATCGAGCATGTGAGATCTTTGTGCAAGCTATACAGAGGCTACTCATGCTCTGGTCAACTTCTTTACCCTCTATTTGGCGTGTACTATGTGGCTGAGGGTGTCACCTGTCTCCTGGACATTCTGTGGAACGAATATGAAACTGTGCTGCTGAACGCTGTAGGGGAGAATGTTCAGCTATTGATTCAGGAATGTCTTTCTCTATTCACTGATATATCGCGAAGATGGCCTGCGGTCATGGATTGTGTGGACACAATAAGCTCGTTGTTTTCGAAAATAGTGGAACAAAAGTACTCCGGAACTGTTTTAGTGGACCTCAAGATCCATTCAGAGATTACTGCAGAGGTGCACCGGTTGCTTTTCCCCGATGCCAGCATCTTTGAGCCCTTGATCAGCAGTCCTACTAATAGCGACTACGACATTTTCAGACAATTTGGCATGTCGCTGGACGACAACGTCCTGCAATGGAGAGACGAATGGAACATGACTAGTTTTGCAACCCCGAAAAAACCAAATGACATTTTATTTTGACTATACATGTTTTTCTTCGAGCAGTAATTGAACGACGCATCCGATCACTCTGAGATAAGCACGGGACTGGGAGTCGAGTATCTCATACCCCGAAATTGTGAGGACCTTGTATATGAACCAAAGTGAGCCTGTCACTGCGCTGAACTGCGCAACGGGCTTACCAATGGACTCGTACGCAACCTTGGCAAGAAGACGTGCGACGTGAGCCAGCTTCGGAAGAATTACTTTGTTCATCTGTGGATCTAGCACATTCGACACGACTTCTTTCCTAACGCTCTTTGCAGAAGCATCTTTCTTAACGTTTTTTGCAGGAGCAGGCACGACAGCGTTCACCTGTTCCTTCTGCTTTGCACCGGTGACAAATTTGTCCCTCTGAATCTGAAACCACATCATGAACTCCCCAACAGACCTGAACTTGGCCACACGCTTCTTCCTCGATCTGATCCACTTTTGCTGCTCCGTGTTGGAGACATCAGTTATCCTTTCTAGAAGTTCTAGAACAGTACCAGGTCCAACTTCAGTCTCTTCGAGGTGAATCTGCGCGAACTCCAGCATCAGCAGCTGAAAGTCCTGCTCTGAATGCATAAAGTCGTAAGTCTGGAGCATCAGGGCCGGCTTCGTGTCCTCGAGAGAAGATGGAATGGCTTCTGGTTGTTCTTTCTTAATCTTGGGCAAGACCAGCTTGTGTTGTTTGACATCGGTGAGAGCGTCCATTGAAGCTGCCTTTCGCCTGGTGCGGCTTGCGATAGAAGATGGTGATTGAGCGCTTGTGGTGTTCGGCATGGCAGTTACGGGAAGAGAAGAGTGAGAAACGAGAGGTTGAACTTTCACCGCATTATATCTTACTCACCTAATTGTAGATGGCGGGTGTTTTCAGTATCCAAAGTAGGAGTGCCTTATAAAAAATGTGACGAGTTATATGTGACGAGTCGCATGGTGTCCCAAACGGGAAACTGTCAGTTGTTGCCACATGCGGTTGTCCTCTATCTAGTTCTAATTTTGACGCTGATGAGTATATGAGCTTCACGTCACAAACGCCAGCATAGACCTCCAACTCAAGCTTCCTCGCCGAGTGCCCTGACAATAGTCGCTGTCCCATTCGCAACAGGCGTGAATCTCAGTGCCTTCTTTTGGAGCGGCTGAGAATCTGCCCTCTCGGACTTGAGACCGTACCCACCTCCACCGGGGGACATGATTCTGAACCTGTCGCCCCGCTGAGCGTTGACGCTGTTTTTACCCCCCAGACTAACCACCGAGCCGTCCTTCTTGATCCACAAATTGACCCCACGCGCAGCCGGCTCACCGCCCGCCATGCCGTATGGCTGGAATGTTCTTCTTTCAGACAGAATTGACGCAACTAAGGGAATGCAGAACTCAACCTCACGGATCACTCCGTTGCCTCCGCGAAACTTTCCCTGTCCGCCACTGTTAGGACGGATGCCGAATTGGCGTAGGATAACAGGGTAACGACGCTCAAATATCTCTGGATCGGTGATTCTGGTGTTCGTCATGTTGGTGTGCACGCCGCTGGTGCCATCCCAGGTAGGACCGGCTCCGCTTCCGCCGCATATCGTCTCATAATACCCAAACCCATGCTCGCCGTCGGTGCCGATGGTGAAATTGTTCATGCACCCCTGGCTTGCCCCGCAGTGCTGGAACGCTTTGAACACCACATCCGCAAGACGTTGGGAGGTCAGCACATTCCCCGCACAACAAGCAACTTCTTCGCTTGGTTTCAATAGGGACCCCTCAGGGACAATCACATTGATCGGAACAATACATCCTTGGTTCAGTGGTATATCGGCGTTTACCATACATCTCAGACAAAAAATGATCGACGAGTGTGTGATGGCAATGGGGGCATTCCAGTTGGCACAAACCTGAGGTCCAGTGCCGGTGAAGTCAAAGTCTGCAGATCCTTTTTCTCTGTTGATTGTTACCTTGAGGTGTATTGGGGTCCCATCATCCATGTAATCTTCGGCTTCAAGCGGCCTTCCGCCAGCTTGGTCGTAGAACGAGCGAAGAAGGTCTCTGACCGCATACTCTGATGCCTTTTGAATCTCATCCATGTATAGCAGCACAACAGCAAGGCCGTACTCGGCTATGAGACTCCTGATCAGCTCGACTCCTTTGTGATTAGCAGCTATCTGTGCCTTAATATCTGAGATGTTATCATTCAAGCAGCGGGTGCCAGTGCCCTTCACCTTTCTCTCTGGTTCGTTAAAGAGAATATCGACTAATTCACTTTCTTTGAACTCTCCATTTTCAACAACCTTCAAGGCCTTAACGACTGCCCCTTCCTCCCACAGCTCACGTGAATTGGAAGGCATGGACCCTGGTAGGATACCGCCAATGTCGCTATGGTGGCCTCTCGATGCCGTCCAAAAGATAATCTCCCTACCATCTTCATCAAACACAGGAGTAATGAGGGTGATATCCGGCAGATGAGTGCCACCAGCAACGGGTGAGTTTGAGATGATCACATCGCCATCCTTCAAGTCTTTACCCCAATGATCAATCTGCCATTTGACCGCAAACGCCATCGAGCCAATCATGGCGGGCACATGAGGAGCATTGGCTACCAGACCTCCGCTTGGGGAAAAGACAGAGCACGTGAAGTCCAGTCTTTCCTTGATGTTTACACTGACGCTTGTCTTCTGTAAAGCCCTGCCCATCTGCTCAGCGACCCCCATGAACCTGTGGCTGAAAATAGAAAGCTCAACAGGGTCGACTTCAAGCTTGCTGGTGTTGTGTTTCGTGGTTGGAACATCGATGAACAACGAAGTGCTCAGAACACGTAGAATGGCACCGGGAGTGACCACAATCGTTTGCGTATCGTCAACGATGAGGGCAGGACCAGCGACCTGAGACCCGGCAGGAAGATCCTCTAGAGAATAGACCGATGAGCGGCAAAACTCGCCACCAAAAAATACTCCTCTGTCGCTGTTTGACTTAATGTCCTTGAACTGGCGGGTGCTCAGTTCTTCGAAAGGTGAAGGCTGACGTGCAGCGGGCGCCTTTCCCGTAGACCGAACTCGAATGTCGTCAACGATAACCGCTCGCTCAGATACAAATCCAAACTCATGCTCATGGGCCTCAGAGAACTCCTTGAGGAAGTCTCCAGAAGACGAAGAGCTCGAAACCATGACGCTCGTGCTTGTGCCCTGATATCTCATATTGAGAAACAGCTCCGACACAATAGCGTCAGCTCTGAACCCGGAATTGGCCAGGCACTTCTCGCTCTTCAGCTTGAGCTTATCAAGCTCATTCTCAAAAAACCGGGCGGTGTCAGCAGACAGGATTCGAGCAGAGGGCTTCTGTTCTTCATGCACCGTGTCAGCCAGAGATATGCCGTACGCTGACAATAAAGATGAGTACTTGTGTATGACCAATTGGGAAATTCCAAGTGACTGAGCAATGAAGCAGGCATGCTGGCCGCCCGCTCCACCAAAAGAGGCCAAAACATGCTTTGAGACATTGTGTCCCCTTGCCTCGGTCAAAGTGCGGATGGGACGGCACATCGCTTCGTTCGCAACTTTGAGGAACCCTTCTGCAACTTCAAAGATAGTCATATTTTTCCCTGAGTCTTTGTTAATGAGAGCTGCTATGATTTCCAGCTTCCTCACAGAGGCGTCCACGTCAAGTGGCTCGTTTTCATTAGGGCCAAATATTGACGGAAAACGATCAACCATAAGTCGGTTCAAGACGAGGTTGGCATCGGTAATTGTCAAAGGACCTCCTTTTCTGTAGCACGCTGGTCCCGGGTGAGCACCCGCGCTATCTGGCCCGACAACGAACATTCCATTTTTCCAGTGAAGTATGCTCCCGCCACCAGCGGCAACGGTGTTGATGTCAAGCTGGGGCGTCTGAATCGTCACTCCTGCAGTCATCGTTTCAAATACATGTTCGAACTTTCCTCCAAACCGGGAAACATCCGTGGATGTGCCACCCATGTCAAAACCAATACAGGGGACTCCATATGCCGGATCATACGTCGTTGCGGCATATCCCACCACTCCACCGGCCGGCCCAGAGAGGATGGCACGGATGCCTGAAAAGTCCTCGAAATCAACCAGACCCCCATCAGATTGCATGAATTCGCAAACTGCGCCCTTCAGAGTGTCCTCCTTGAAGCGTTTCTCAAAAGTTGAGATGTACCTTTTGATTTCAGGCGTCAAGTACGCATCGGCGGTGGATGAATGGCCCCTCGAGTTGAGACCAATCATCGGAGAAACAAGAGACGACAGAGACACATGTGAGAACCCAATTTCTTGCGTCAGCTTTCCAACCATCAGCTCATGATCTCTGAACGTGTAGGAGTGGGCCAGACAAATGGCGATGGATCTGTAGCCCTTTGCATAGGCGTCCAGCAGAGATTTCCTGGTGAGCTCCACGTCGAGTGGCTCAAGGATGCGAACCGCCTCGCCCGAGATACCCTCAACAAGCACATCGTCGTCATAATTGATCAAGTTGGGGATACGTGCCTCGGTCCAGTCTTCCAGCGTGACGCGCTCTTCAACTTCATACACATCGGAATATAGCACCTCAGGTCTGTTGATGGCGCAGTCGAACATGTCCGGGCGCGACTGGTTGCCAATTTTCAACAGATCCTTGAACCCTTTGGTCACGAAAAATGCCACTTTTTCTCCCTTTCTTTCGAGAAGCGCGTTTGTGGCTACCGTGGTGCCCATGCGCACAGATTCAACATCATACAGATCGAGCGGCTCATTCCTGGGAATGGGGTGGCTCCGGTGCACCTCCAAAACGCGTCTGATTGCCTCCGCTGGAGCATCTGGATAGTTCTGAGGGTCGACAGAGAGAATCTTGATGAAAATGTCCTCGTCGTCTTTCCTGGTTGCAATGCAGTCTGTGAAAGTTCCGCCGCGATCTGTTTTTGTGTAATGGTTAGTGAGTCCGCAAAGAGATGAGGGTGTCAGTCTAACGTACCAACGGCGATTCTCAAAGCTTTCGCACGAGCTACCATCTTTGTCTGAATGCTACAGGTCTCCTGGAGCAATTCAATCGCATTTCGGTATCAAGCATTTTATACGTCAGGACCCCAATGATTATGTTTATATCCCCTCGGCTCCTCAGTTCCGATCTTATTGATCCGCTCTGTTTGACCCACTACGATGCCTGGGTGGAGATATTATTGTCTGCCACACGACTGAATTAGTTTCCTCCCATTCGGATAGGATTCCCCTGGCTCATTCAGTATAATTAGTCACTTTTTCCCTAACATCTGCTCTCCTATCCCTCTCTTCTCAAGTCTCATATATTCGACTTTTAGTGTATGAATGTCCTTTTCTCCATGCGGTCCCTCAAGCATGCTTCAACTGCCGATGCTCACGTGCATCACGTGACGCCTTAACGCTCCACCTACAACGTCCAGATCGCGCCATCATTTACGCCCATTAAACAAGTAGCATGTCCTCTGGTGAGTTTTGCATAGGGATATCGTTAGGAACATATTTTGTCCTGCCGCTAGCTTGCATTGTGACCGGTTGTGTGATCCTATCAGGTTTGTCGCACGGGGCAAGAGGACCTCAAGAACCCGTTATCGCAACCTCTTCCTTCACTCACATTCAGACCGTTTCACCACACCCTAAATTATTAAATAGAGAAAAAACCCGAGCTCTGGCTACAAGCCGATCCTCTCCAAAATTTGTAATGGCAAGAAACTACAGATGACTTCAATTCGGAAGGCCGGCCGAAATTACACTTCACGACAGCTATTGTGACGGTCATTTCATATGTTCATAAACAATAGGATCTAGCTCATTCGACTTACTCTTTCGTCTTCCCATTACTCCAGTCACCACTGACACAACAGTTACACACGAAGGACCCTCTGGGAGAGAAAAGAAACTCATCCTTATTCGCATATCGCCGGTGTTGCTCCTCGAAAAACAGAAGCAATATGTACAGACGGCTAAGATTGAACCAAGATCCAGGGCTTTCCCAAACATTACCAGCAAGTTTTATCGCCATGCATGCTCCACACCTCACCGAGTGGCCCACAGCAAGGCCAACGACACTTGCTCTGCGGGTCGTGCCCCAACCATACTCCACCCACAAAATGTGGAGATTCAGCTGGCCGCAGAAAGAAGCCCACAAAAGAAGCCATCAAGTTGGATGACGTAGCAAGGTGAATGATCTGGCCATTGCAAAATCCTTGGGGCAATACTTTGCGAATTCCATAGTGATGGAAGAAGATCCAGGTGTCATTTGACATCTGTCATGATCAGCCAACCAGAGCGTGCTCCCTCGTTATCGCTCGAGACCAGATAACATCAGGCGGATGAGATGGCGAACGTAGGCACCAACCGCCTCTCCCTCCAGCCCCTTACGGTACCACAGCAGGCACCCGTAACCAAGCAGCGAGTCTCGCCCTGGTAACCGAGTGTTTATTTAACCCCAAAAGAGGGAGATCGTGTGGTGGTGAGCCAGACGAGATAAGAGGTTGATCCCCCGGCACCGGGGTTGGCCGGCGCTTGCTGCAGCGGCTCATCTCCACATCGCAACGGCTGCGTAGGAATAGGCGCTCGAGGAAGGCACAACATGGCAACCACCTTCCAGCTTGCTGTCTCACTATGGTGACGATGCTGATGATGCTGGATCGAGAACTGAGTTGTCTGAAATATAAACACCGCTTTTTTTCTTGGATCTAGTGGTAGTTTGCTGGATAGCGACTGTCTGCTACTTATAGAGCGGCCCTTTCCACTATTATTTTTTTGCATAACAATCTGTAATCTTCATACCACCGCGCTATCTTGCACTCACACAACAAACAATAACACATAATGGACGGATCACCTAGCTATAAGACAAAACTCACACCGAGACTATGTTGGATAATAGTCGTGGTTTGCCTGGGCTCGCTCCAGTTTGGCTACCACCTGGGAGAGCTGAACGCCTCGGAGCGTGTCATGTCGTGTCGGGTCTCCGTACCTGGGCCTGCTCCAGATTTCAGCTCCTCCTTCTGGGGCAAACACGGCTACAAGCAGTGCATACCCATGACAAGTGAAGATTTTGCCATGATAACCACCATGTTCTCCGTTGGTGGGCTCATTGGCTCGATGTTTGCAGGTTCCATAGCAAATGCCATTGGCAGAAAAAACCTGTGTTTTATAAATACCCTGCTCTACCTGGTTGGGAGTTTGACTATGACGCTACAGAACTCGCTGGCGCTGCTTAATATTGGCAGACTTATTGCTGGCTTTGGTGCTGGAAGCTGTCTCGTTGTGGCACCGATGCTGATAAACGAGGTAACGCCGGTGATGCACAGAGGATTCATGGGCACAATGATGCAATTCTCGGTATCGCTGGGAATCTTGATGTCTCAGGGGATGAGTTTCATATGGGCCAACGACCAGCAGTGGAGGAACATGTTCTTGTTCAGCTCTGGTATCGCGGCCGCCACCTTTGTGCTTCTTTTCACCATTACAGAGTCGCCCAAATGGCTCATCACAAACAAGGGAGACTACCCACAGGCAACTCACATTTTGAACAGAATCAGAGGGACCGAGTTTGAAGTTGAAGAGGAGCTGCAGCACTGGAGACAGCTGACGTACCAGCTTAAGGGCCCCGATGAAACAACTGAGCTGATCCCAACACGCTCACGTCGCGGCTCGATAGACGAGCAGACATCCATATCGACCTGGCAATTTGCAACGGACCCCCAGTTCAGAAAAGAGGTGATCGCCGTGCTGGGCGTGATGACTGCTTCGCAGCTCACCGGAATGAACTCGATCACTTTTTACGGCGTGTCCATCCTGGGATCGATCATCCCTTCGAGCGTGCTGTTCATCAACTTCATGATCTCGCTGGTGAACTGCACGTCCGTGGGCGTCGTCTCACCTCTCGTCGACAGCCTCGGGAGGAAACCCCTCCTTCTGCTGTCAATCCTCATGATGGGCATCTCGTCTGCGTTTATTGCCATCGGTATTTCGATGGACTTCCAGGTGTTTGCGAGCGCAGCAGTGTTTGTGTTTGTGACTGGCTACTCGCTGGGTCTGGGCCCCATTCCCTTTCTCATGGTGTCGGAAATGACTAGACACCACTGCGTCGGCGCAGCCCAGAGCCTCGGCACAACGCTCAACTGGATCGCCGCCGTCATGATTGGCTTTTTCTTCCCCATCTTGCAAGACTTAATGGGTGGCTATGTGTTTTTCGTCTTTACAGCCATCTCGCTGTTTTACTTTTTGTTCACCGTTAGATGCGTCCCGGAAACCAAGGGCAGGCCACTGTACGAGGACGTATGGGGCCTTGAGTGGTCGGACGAGGAATAGTGGAGGTCACCATATATACACATATAGAAAAAAGCATGCGTTACCCGTGATAAACATACCCAATATTCCATCTTGCCCTCCGCTCGGAGATATCTCCCAGAATCTCGCAACTCTCAACGGCTAACAGCTGTGCGGCTCGAATTTGCGCGCCTAATGCTTTGTCAGGAACGGGGACGCAGAAAATCGGATATGAGCCATACCGTTCGGTTGGCCGACTCTCTCCTCTTGCACCCCGCACCTGCCATACGCAGAAGCGCAAAGATTATAATAAAAAGACGCGGCACACCGAAACTGTTCAAATCCGCCATTGCCGTTAAATAGACGCGGTTCACCTAATACCTTCTTTCAAGAGTTCGATTGCAAGCACAGAGAAGAGAACCGCAAGACGAGGCCCCGTTTTTTCAGGAGCTCGAAATGATATCAGAGGAGCAGAAGTCGTTTAAGGCCGGCGAGGCGAGGATATCGGAAGATGGTATTGATGGTTTTCCGCCCGAGCTGGAGCGTCGGGCGGGGGAAGAAGAAGAGCAGGAGGAAGCGCCGCCTGAGTCACCACTCTTGGATGTACCCGATGGAGGTTACGGCTGGGTCGTTGTACTTGCGTGTTTCTTGTACAATTTCAGTACATGGGGAGCCAACAGCGCGTACGCCATCTACCTCGCGCTTTTCATCGCGGACGATACCTTCCCTGGAGCAGCAAAAATCGATTTTGGCATCATTGGAGGACTTACATTTGGAAGTGGGCTGTGTTTTGGCCCCATCATCAACTACCTGATTGGCAAATTCCAGCTGAAGCCCGTTATCATATTGGGAATGTTCATACAACTTGCTGGGTTACTGCTGGCGAGCTTCTCAACAAAGTTGTGGCAGATTTACCTGACAGAGGGCGTGCTTCAAGGGATAGGAATGGCGCTCATTTGCATTGCAAGTCTGAACATTCTGCCCCAGTGGTTTAGAAGGAAGCGAAGCCTGGCAATCGGGCTAACTGCTGCAGGTTCGGGTGCCGGTGGGCTCGTGTTCAATCTGGGCATGCAGCAGGTGATGAACAGGTACAGCTTCAGATGGTCTCTGCGGGGACAGGCCATAATCTGCTTTGTACTCAACGCAGTCGCAACAATTTTAGTCAAATCGCGCGCTAAACACATCAAGCCGGTCTCGCGGGTCTACGACCGCGAGGTGTGGTCCAATTTCGGCATGTTGGTCGAGGTTTTATGGGTGATGCTCACTCTTTTGGGATACGTTACGCTGATGTACAACCTTGCGGACTTCACGAGGTCCTTGGGCTATTCAGCACAGGACGGTTCGCTAGTGTCGACGATGGTCTCTGTTGGCATCATCCCAGGGCGACCAATCATAGGACGTCTCTCAGATAGATATGGGCCGATAACCGTGGCGCTCTTTACGGATGCGGTTGTTGGGCTGTTTGCGCTCGCGATGTGGATCCCTGCGCGAAATCTAGCGACTGCCATAATTTTCGGCTTGATCGAGGGCTCCCTCATGGGCACTATTTGGGTTTGCCTGGCTCCCATCACCGCCCGGATTACGGGGCTGAGGAAAATGGGTATTGG
Organism: Kuraishia cidri; assembly: GCA_030557465.1. Taxonomy (NCBI): domain Eukaryota; kingdom Fungi; phylum Ascomycota; class Pichiomycetes; order Pichiales; family Pichiaceae; genus Kuraishia; species Kuraishia cidri. The sequence continues at coordinate 236,488 of JAKTPE010000013.1, forward strand.
TATTGCGCTCCTGTGGGTTGCCGTGGGCGTCTCTGGGTTTGTGTCCCCCATCATCGGCATCGACCTGAAGAAGAGTGGCAAAACCTCGCCAACCCAATACGTGGACCCAGCAATCTTTGTTGGATGCTGCTACCTTGGAGCGGCTCTGTGTCTATTTGTTCTGAGAGGATGGATAATCGCGAGGGACAGGCTCACGTTTGACGACGTGTCTGAATCTGAAAAGCCTGGAGAGGACACGGGCTACGAGTTGACACTGACGGTAAGACCAGCAGATACTCTACGCCATATGTTCACGCTCATTCCGGATCGCAGACACTTCAAGATATAGAACGTTCAAGTCTTTATTCGGTATGTATTACGGGGGGACGAGGGTGGAGACCCTAGAGAAGTCATCTTTATGCGTCATTTCCTTGTTCAATGGCCTTGGCAGTGTGAGGCACAATGTCACTATGGGGTAGTTAGTAATTTTGCAAATAATAATGAACCAGCAAAAACAAAAAGCACTTACGTGGACTCCCATGGATACGCGATCCAACAATCGGGAACCGTTCTCGCCGCAATGTACTGGCCAGTCTTCATGATCGAATCCGGCAGGCCGGCCTTCTTGGGCTTCACTTTGTCGTGCAGGACAAATACCAGGAAGTCAGTGTTGCTCTCCTCGAGTCCCTGCTCGTGGGCCTGCTCGTTGGCGTCCTTCTGTAGCTCGGATATTGCGTAGTGCAACGTGGTTCTAGTGTCGTCCACCTCGTCAACGATAAGCACGCGCTTGCCAACTAGGTCGATCTTGGACTGCTTGTAGTCGATCCACTGCACACGAACCACTTCGGTGCCGGTGTTCTCAGCCTGGGTCGACACCGTGTTGGTGTCCTCGTACAGAGATAGGATAATAGCCATTACGCGAAGATTCGGCTGGCCGGGCTCCTTGAGAAAAGATCTCAGGATCCGGGCGGGAATGAAGCCACCGCCTCCTGCAAAACATGCCCCGGTTAGCATAAATAGAGAGACGGGGAAATGGTTATGAAATTCTACTCACCGATAGCGACGATCAAGTCGGGCTTGTATTGCTTGATCTTTTCAGCTGCTTCCTGGCACAGCACATGAACGTTGTTGTACGACACGTACATCTTCGTGGCTTCCACGTCTTCTTGGTCGGCCATGGTGAATATTTTATGTTTGTTCTAGAAGTAATAAAAACTTTAAACAGGAGTTGTCCTGCTAATCGTTATCGCTGTTTCATTTTTTTTTCCTCCCGCCGTGGACTGGCTGTCTGCAGCGACGCAGCACTGCTTCGTGACACGTGGATCTGTCAAAAGTGCATTATCTATTACTCTCCGATTTGTTATGTGAAATTTTGCCAGTGAATTGGATGTTGCTATTTATCTTTTGTTGTCGCTCCTTTTCAAGAGTGCAATCCGGCGTTGAAGACGGACTGTCTCCTCTTCATCACTGTCTATCTCGCGAACTTTACGCCCATTAGTTTCCACTTCAACATCACTGTAGGCATCCTCATCATCATCATCCGGCTCAGCATCCCTTTCGACATTTTCTCCTTCGCTGGACTCGTCTTCTTCGAAGTCATCCTGAGCGCTATCCAGGTCCATGCCTGACTCCGAGTCATCAACCTCCAAGATTCCAGCATCGTCTAACTCTTCGATGTACTCAACGTCGTCCTCGTCGTCCTCTCCTTCGTCTTCGTCTTCATCATCATCACCTCCGCGAAGTATATCCCGCCTTAAGTTGATACTGTCCACAACCATTCCTACTTTGCTCTGTAACTCCAGCAATCTCTCCAACGACCCAGCCCTCTTCTTCAAAGTCGAGTGAAGAGTCGCCAGACTGGCAGCGAGATTGGGGTAGTTGACAAGATAGTTTCCGTGCACGATCATGATCCACTTGATCCACACGTTGAGAATGCCCTGTCTGTTAGCGTTCCGAGCTATACGCTCAGAAAGACGATTCAAAAGAGCAACCACATACGTGGATTCTAGCTTGGTAACCGTATTGCGGATGACGATCTCCTCTTTGTTGTTCAGTACTGCCTCAAGCAAGGCGTGATCGTTCGCTTTTAAGGCCTGAGACAGTACGACCGTCAGTGTGCCCGTTGTGGCCCGCTTTTTCTTTAGTTGTATGGGATCCTGTTGGTTTACCTTGATGGTTTCCAGTTTCTCGGCAAGCGTCAATTCCTCGTCGTTGTCTTCGTCGTCACTCTCGCCCTTTACGTCTCGCAAGTTGTCTCCACTGATGTGAATGGTGCTCCCCTCATTATAATGCTTTGCAGATGCCATATCGTGCCCGAACAACGAGTGATCAGTCAGTTTCAGGTTTGGTTTGGATTTCTCGAGAATAATGTCTTGCTTCACTTTAAATTCTCTGTCAGACCCAGAGCCTTGCCACCAGTTCAGGTGCTCGAAGTATGGAATGTCCGAGTCTTCTAACCAAGTCACAACGAATTCCTTCGATGAAAGAAGAGCCGTCACAAAAGTCATTTTTTCGTTGGCCGGGTTCTGGGCGGCGGGGCGAGTAACAGAAACCTTGGAATCCGATCTCTTCGATTTCGAGCCTTGCTTTCTTCTTCTGCTCACTGTGCTGGTTGCTTGTGCTTCCTTCTGGCTTGGATTACAGAAAACTTCAACCACACCATCTTCTGTCACAGTAGCGAGAATATCCATGTCGTGCTCGTTTTTTCCATAGGAGAGGCTCAGCACCGAACTTTCTGATACAAGAACCTTCTCTGTAGTTTGTTTGCTAATGGAATAGCAGTTGACAAACCGATCACCCGCAGCCGCCGTTAAGAAGAGGTCTCCAGAGATTGGTCTGATAGTGTGAATGGGGGTCGCGTGACCGGGGAACGTTGCCAATGTGACCGATGGGTTCTCCAAGTCAATCAGAGAAACAGAGTGAGACCCAGCAAGAATATGTACTCTGTCGTTATACAGAACAGTAGCTAGCTTCCTAACGCTCGAGTCGCCCTCCACACTAAAACTCCTCTTGATTTTGAAGTTGGTCAAGTCCCACTCGTATATCGTCCCTGTTATATCCACAGCAAAGCCCGTTTGCGTTATATGAGAATAGTGGAAATCCACAATAGCCACGCCGTGTGGAGATGTGAGAGTTGTCACCACCTCGTTCGATGCAGGAGAATAGATCAGAATCGACCCATTGTTAAGCCCAACGGCCACAAACAGGCTTTCTATGCCGGACACATCATTGCTGCCTCTCTGTTTCTTGGCGGCCGGCACTGCAGTCAGTCCGATTGCACCCCATGCGAGGCATATCACCCTCTGGCCTTTGTCCAGGCTTATTGCGCTCGCAACGGCTGATGAGGCAGCTGATGGGTTCACCGACTGCACCCGTAGCTTGTGTATGTCCAAAGCCACAGAGGCACTCGCGAAGTACGAACCAGTCGGGTCGAATTCCGAGTCTATCAGTAACTGGGAAGCCATGGCTTGAAAACGTTGCCAACAACCGACAAATATACCGCTCCAAAAGACTTTTATCCTAACAGTTCGATCTCTCAAGACACACCACAGAAAATGCCACAAAAAAATTTCAGAGCGATGAGATGCGGTTACCCGCCCAAAGTTGCAGCGGTCCGCTTGCCGCCGCTCAAAGACAACAATACAGACCCAGGGAAAAGCGACACACCTTTCTATCTGATAGACAGGGAACATTTACAAGTTATCTTCATCGCCAATCGTTCGCGTCTCTGCATTTTTTGTTTCTGGATTCACAACCATGTCGGAGTACGCTGGCTCTGCTCCGCCGCAGGGAGATGAGCTGTCGCTGCCGAAGGCTACCGTCCAGAAGATCATTTCCGAGATACTTCCTTCCGAGTTCTCATTTACCAAGGATGCACGCGAGGCGCTGATAGAATGCTGCATTGAGTTCATCATGATCCTGTCAACAGAGTCGAACGATATAGCCGATAAAGAGCTGAAGAAGACCATCTCAACAGACCACGTGATGAAGGCACTCAACGATCTCGGCTTTATCGAATACATTGCCCCTATCGAAAAGCTGCTACAAGAGCACAAAGAGCTGTCTAAGGGGAAGGATAAGAAGAATAACAAGTTCCAGAATAGTGGGTTGTCCGAGGAAGAGCTCTTGCGACAACAGGAGGAATTGTTCCGTGCAAGCAGAAACCGGCTGCAGCAAAATCACCAGGTACCGGGCCCGAAGGAAGAGCAGTCTGAGTCAATCTCAGCAGAGTCGGACGATGCTTAAGCTTATTTATGACGATATGTTTTGTGTGTGTGTGTGTTTACTTTTTTGGCCTCAGGTTTCCATGTATATTAGTGATTCTACGGAATCTGTTTCATAGGTGCATCGTTCTCTGTATTTTAACCCTGTTTTCCAAAAGACTTTTCACCGCTGTTCGGAGTGTTCAAGAAACGGTTAAGAACTTCCTGCTTATCTGCAGGTATCAGGCTCATGAGTCCACCGTCTTTGGAGTCCTTGACCACAAATGCACGGAGCTCGTCAAACACGTGAATTTCATCAATCACGGTATCCTTTGTCAGCTCGTCAGTCTCATGGTCTTCATACTCCGTTGCCTCCTCGAACTCGTCTTCCTCTTCATCAACTACCCGCTCCGAGTTTTTCAAATCCGCCTTCATCAGCTCGAGTCGCCTGTCCATTGCGGCGGGGAAGGACTCCAGCACGAGAAGCAGTTTGAACAAGAGGGTCTGGCTGTGGGATTGCATAGCCTCCATCTCCCTCAGATGAGAAAGTATCGAGAGCAGAGCCAAGATCTGCAGGCGAATGTCTAGCACCGTCGTCAGGAACTTGTCGGAGTTGTTGAACCAGAGCTCCAGATACTTGGCAAAAGTGTCGTTACCCAAAACGCGAAGGACTGTAACCGGTAAGACGTACACGCCGGCCAGGAACACCTTGAGAAACGATCTCAGCGTACTGTTGAAATCATCGATGAACTCCAAGTTGTTCTGGAGAGTAGACTCAATTTCAGTGACGGCACCTAGCAATTCGGGTAACGCAATATCGATGGTGGGCCCCACTGCAATGATTAGCTGGAATATGAGATTATAGCAGAACTGGATATGAGCGCCGTCGTCAATGCTTGACTTCAGCACCACCAGAATTATCTGGGCAAACCTTTGAGATCTGGCATCATTGAAGTCTGTGTGCTTGAAGCCATATGTGATGCATGTCTCAAAGTATGCCTCGTAGTTATCGTGGTACTGTACGCCGTAATTCTCAAAGCTATCAAGAGCGATATCAAAGAGAGACCACATTTCGGGCAAGAGTTGCTTGAGAGTGAAGTTTGTTGTCTCCATCAGATCCATGACATCAGCTAGAAAAATCTCTAGACCATTCTCAAGGACAAATGCAACACTGGGGGCAAACGCACGCAAAAGACCAGCCGACAGCTGAACGGAGGAGTTCATCGTGATAACCATCGTTGACATGGTTCCCAGGATACTGGACGCCTGATACTCCTTGCTTGTTTCATCAGACGACAGCTTTCTGTCGCCGTCGCCCCTGGATTGTAGAGTGATCAAGTCGTTTGCAAGCCTCATGAACTGCTCGTTTAGATTAGCAGCCAACTGCGCTGAGAACGGTTCTAGTTCCTTGGAAAACTGCGCAACAAAATCTTCCATGATTTCGTTGATCAGGTCAAACTCATATGCGTTAGATAAATTCAGCAGATCCGCAATGATTAACGAAACTCGGGGTGAGAGCGCCTGCTGTACTTGCTCGTGCACCATGAGATACCGCAGTGCGTCAGCTGACTCAACCTGCAAAGGTAATGGTGCCGCCTTCGAAAAGCAATTCAAGGTGCACTCATATATCTGCGAGAGTAGGTCAAAGTCTTTGAACTCATAAGCCATAATGGCTATCGTCTCGCAAGCCCTCGTTTGCAAGAACCTGTGTTGGGTGTCCAACAGCTGCGGGAGGACAAAGGAACGAACAATGCCATCAAGTTCGCCAGCAACAGGACTTGACTTTTTCTGAATTTTGACCCACACTGTCCCCAAGATGCGCAAACCGCCCTCAGCCTCAAAGGCAGTGGATAAGTCGCCGATGTTGCTCTGCCGTTTTGTGAAAATTTCGTTCAAAAGTTCAAAGATAGGGCCCACCGACTCCTGGAACTTCTTGCTGATGATCGTGTACACAAAAGTCGAGGCAGCAACATCTGATGTGTTAGAATCTCTTGACATGTCGTAATAACGCCGAAGATACTCTTCGGGGTCGTCTTCGAAAAGCTCGAGAGACACCCTCGAGGCGCAGAGCATTGGGAAAATAATATGTTTGAGAACAGCATCCATTTTCTCCTTGATAAGGAGCCACAGTCCTGGATCGTTCACGCATTCATCAATAAATGTGACAAGATGATAAAGGCATGCTTCACTGAGCCAGTTTTGAGATGGCGACTCAGACCACTTCGCTATGATATCCCAGTATTGGGACAGGATCTGTGGCGAGTAATGGCTGTTCAGTGTTTGTGATAAACCTGTCAACTCTTTGACTTTGGAAGCCGAGCCTCCGCCGTGCCTGCTTTGTAGTCGATGCAGGTTGGCAAAAGCCCATTTCTTACATTTGACCCTTGGGTCCTGAATCTTTTGCTGATCATCGTTGTCCAACTCCAAAACAGCAGCGGGGAATGGAGCGCGAACAATTTGCAGGTGAATTTCACACCACTTGGAAAGGCGCTCAAGGTCAGATGTGAAATACGGAGGAAGCTCTGTGAAAGTTGAAAATTTGAATACTTTCAGTATCACGTACACCATCTGAGCAGAATTAACGTCATCGCGCTGAATCAGTGAGTCTACCAACGACTCAAGAATCGGAAAGTTCCTTTCGACCACTGCACTGAGCTGTTGTCTCTTGGTTCCAATGTCCCAACGGTGTTCTCGAGTGAACTGAAATAGGCACAACAGGCCGGTGTATACATAGTTGAAATTATCGGTTGAGCTGAGAAGCTGTGTGATCAGGTCATCAAGTTCGGGCCAGTCTTCATATCTCAAAATATCCTGCATTGCAGTAGTGATCTGTGTACTGATGTGATGTTTGGTGCAGCATTCCGCTAGGGCTGGCACCAGCTTCTGCTTGATTGCAGCCTTCTCATCTGCGCAGATCTCATCCGCCTTCAATGATGCAGGAGAACTACCTGATATAAACCAGCTCCGCTTCACCCTGTTCTTGAAGAATATTGCTGCAGCTACCTGAGCCTCCGCAGAGGTGGATGTATCCACTGCGAGCTCCAGGCAGTAGACAGATGTGCCGTTGTGTTTATGCGCTTCCGCAAGCACCCGCTCAGCCTCCACTCTTGTGGCTTTATCAGGCGACAAAGAGTTTTTCAGACTGTATACAAGCAATTGCTTATCCATTATGATCGCTAATCTCGTATGAAAGAGAAAATCGCTATAGAGTGTGCAATCTAACCTTTCGAACAAAGTGGGCAAAAAAAGACCAAAGATGCGTGGCGGACTCGAGAACTGATTTGGTTAATCAACAACTTTCTGCTGAGGTTGAGTACCTGTAATTTTCAGAAAGGGCAGGCGGAGAGGAAGAGAGAGAGAGAAAGCAATGGTATTCAATGCCGTCTCGGGTGTTGCAACTTGGCGTAATGTGTATTTGTTGACCATACCACTGCGGGTCTTTTTGGCGCTGCAGCCGTCTTATATACACCCTGACGAGCACTTCCAGAGCTTTCAGCCGCTCGCCAGGTGGTTGTTTGGCGACTCTGTCGAAATACCGTGGGAGTTTCAGGCTGCGAACCCATCGAGGTCTTTTGGACCCTTGTACATACTTTATGCGCCGATCCTTTACCTTTGCAGAGGCGTGGTGTCGCCCATTGCGAAATACTACCTGGTGAGATTGACTCTATGCATCTCCAACTGGGTCATCACAGACTGGTGCCTATACAGAATCATGCCAATTAAACATGAAAGAGTGAAAGCTATGTTTTTTGTCTCAACGTCCTATGTCACCCTGGTGTACCAGTCCCATACACTTTCGAACAGCACGGAAACGGTTCTGGTGCTGCTGGTGCTGGTCATCATCACAAACATGAGAGAGCACTGCGAGCTTCTAGGCTCAAATGCGAAAGAGAAACGGAGCGCCCAAGGGTTTTACACGCAGGCATTCTTCCTTGGGGTCTTGGTTGGCTTTGGGCTTTTTGTGCGGATCACATTCATCGGCTGGCTCGCTGTTCCTGGCTGGTTTGTGATCGTGTTTTTGTGGCACTTTCCAGTGACTTTGCCGCTAACAATCTTGGGATTCTCGGCCGCTGCCGCCTTTTGCGTCACGCTGGACACGTACATGTTTGCAAGCCATGTGATATCGTACCGCGATCTGGTCCTGACGCCGCTGAACAATTTGCTTTACAATTTGCGGCCATCCAACCTTGCGCAGCACGGTGTGCATCCCCGATGGATACATCTGTTGGTAAATTGGCCCTTGCTCCTTGGTCCAATGGTGCTGCTTTCGTTTCCATTCTCAAGGGCGTACATACGGACCATTCCATTTCTTGCTCTTTTTTCGGGGATCGCGGTCCTGAGCGTTTTCCCGCACCAGGAGTTTCGCTTCCTACAGCCTGCCCTTCCCCTTGCATGCTGTTGCTTGGATCTTCGAAGCGGCAAAGAAAGCACTAATGACAAGACGATAGGAAGATCATCGTCGCTTGTGTCCTTTCTCATAAAGGCTTGGCTTTTGTTCAACATCGTCATGTCAGTTCTAATGGGCTGTCTCCACCAAGGAGGCGTCTTGCCGGCGCTTGACTATCTCCGGGGACAGGATTCCCAACAGATACAGTTGTGGTGGAGAACGTATCAACCGCCGTCGTGGATGCTAGAATCGAATGATCTCCGCACATGGACCAGGGACGAAGCCCCCCTGGTGGACTTTTCGGGAAACACAAACTACCTGCTCGATTCCATGGGCACCTCCGTTGCCGGTCTAGATGGTTTACTCAACACTATCGTTGCTACAAAATCGCCAACGGCCAAAGCATATCTCATAGCTCCCGTCGCTTCGGTTGAAAATGATCTTACTTTGTTCTACAAGGACAAGCACGGTGTGACGTTCAAAAATGTTTTTGAATACAGCTTTCACACTGACATGGACCACTTTGATTATCCGCAGTTTGGCCTAGCCACATTCAAGCCAGGCATCGGTGTGTATGAGATTCAAATTTAATCACATTTGTGATTCTTAATTTTCTTTTTCTGAGTATGTAAGAGATTATGCACATACAAAACATTATTTGTAGAAATCGAACTTGTCCACATCGCTTCCAGTCTTGACCTGGCTCGTGTATGCCTCTTCCAAATCAGTCTGCAAGATCACATATCTGTTCTTCCTCACCGCTCTGAGACCTGCCTCTTGCATAATCGCAGCAATGACAGCACCGCTAAGAGGATCGTTCCTTATCACGAGAGAGTCCAAATCAACCTCGGGCGCGAGGGACATCTTAGCGGCAATCGTGGAAAAAATCAACCGGCGCTCTCTCCTGTCCCTCAAAGAAGGAAACTCGATCTTACGATCAAGTCTTCCGGGTCTCAGAAGGGCAGGGTCTAACGTATCGGCACGGTTGGTCGCCATGATCACCTTCACATTGGACGTCTGGTCAAACCCATCCATCTGATTCAATAACTCCAGCAAAATTCTTTGAACTTCACGATCAGCGCCTGTCTGTGCATCAAATCTCTTAGTGGCAATAGCATCAATCTCATCGATGAAGATGATCGATGGAGAATTCTCTCTAGCGAGCCTGAAAACATCTCTCACCATCCTTGGTCCCTCACCGAGGTACTTCTGCACAAACTCAGAGCCAACAACTCTGATGAATGCAGCGGTTGACGAGTTGGCAACAGCTTTAACCAGCATGGTCTTTCCAGTACCTGGAGGACCGTAGAGCAACACACCACGAGGTGGGTCAATGCCAATCTGCTTGTATAACTCTGCCTGAGTAAGCGGTAATTCCACAGCTTCCCGGATCTCTTGCTTCTGCATGTCCAACCCACCCACGTCGTTGTAAGTCACATCTGGCTTCTCGTTGTCACCTACAATAGAAATCGACGAATCCGCCTCTGGAGGCAAAATGTCGACCAATGCATTGGAATGACGGTGCAAGGCAACAGAGGACGATGGCTTGAGTAGCTCCCTGTCAAGGGTGGACAAAATCCGCACAACGTAATTGGAGCCTGTCGTTGATGAAACGATTCCTGTATGTTGGTCTATTGGCTCGAGGAACTGGCCTATAACAAGTGGCACGGATTGAATCTTCTTCACCTCTTCCTGAGCTCTAATTAACTCTCTCTTCAAATGACGCTGTTCGTCCTTGATGTATTCTTCCTGCAGCATGAGCAGCTCAAGCTCTTTCTGGAGCTTCTTGAGCTTAAGATAGACATCCTGATTGTTGCTCTTTGAGCTGCTGCCTTCCAGTCTAATCTTGGAAACCACCGGGTTTGTCAGATTGGGTGTATGGGTCGGATATATTCCCAGTTCCTCCATTGTTGATGTCAAATGCAACTACTGAAGATTGCTTAATTGCGGACCGATACTACGGAGCTGACATAGGTGTACTCCAGCTTTGGCCACCCGACTGCGCGCTCGCGAGTGGATCTGGCGGATCATTACCCGGACGGTTTGGTTCCAGCCTTAACCGATACAAGTCGTGCCAAAACCAGATATATAATAGAATAATATCGTAATAATTTGTACTATAAACATGTCACCAAAAGCATGCCGATGCAAATCCGAGAAGAGTGCCCACAATAGAAAACCCAATCAACAGACTATTCAATTGCACTCTCGAGATCGTGAGGTATATTGGTTCTTCCGGCTTTTCCCTTTGGAAAAGGGAGGAGACGAAGTGTGGCAAGCGGGATACGGGGAAGAGGGTAGCCAGCGCGCTAGATATCGTATCCTTTACTGAGTGCCATGACCACCGAGAAGGCCACAGCGCCACGGCAAGGGGCTCAGGAGTAAACACCGACTCCGTCACGGTTGTCTCCGTAGTCCCCGTAGTCGGCGTCGATTCTGTGGGATTTGTGTTCTCGGTTGGCGGGGAGAGGCCGGTAGTTGTGACTTTTGAGGATTCGCTCAACTTGTTGAATAGTACTTTGCTGCTCTCATCACTTTGCTCAAACATCTCCCTAACTTTGGCCTCAAAAGAGTTCACCAGTCTTGTCCTTTTCCATGGCTCGAGGATCAGCTGAACAACGACGAAGAGCAGTAAATTGACCCCCATGATGATCAGCGTTCCCCAGGTCGAAAACTGTCTGATTTTGTCTGACCAAACTTGTTCTTCATGGTATCGATTCATGATACTTTGAATGAGTTGGCTGTACGTCTCGTCCTCTTTTGCTTCGAGAGACCGAACACTCTTCATGGTTTCTTGCACTTGTTGTTCCACAATATGGTCGTTCCTGTAGAGGTTGGTAAACTTCTCGAGCTCTTCTGGTGACCATCTGTTTTTCCGCTCCAAGAGCTCGTTAATTTCCTTCTGCGACCGAGACCTCTCTGCAACTGCCTGCGAATGGGAGTCTTTGGCAGCAGTTATTTCAGACTTGAGCTGCCTTAAATTCTCTTCTTTCTCTATTATCGAATTTTTAAGCTTTTCTATATTCGTGTAGCCTGTGATGTCGTTCACCACCTTCGACGTGATCAAGATGGATTTCCTGAGCTTCGACAAGTTCGATTCCAGTCTCTTGGAAATGTCTTGCTTGTAGTCTTTTGAAACGTTGATTCTCTGCTCGTTGAACTTTTTCAGCTCTTGCTTGAGATTCTGGAAGTTCTCCCCCGCAATGACAGAGTCTATGAGCCCCAAGCGCGAATCTCCAGCTCGTGCTGCATCACCAGAGTGCTCCTCGCTCGCATCTTTCTTTTGCCTCTCGAGAACCTCCTTTTGCTCCTCGAGGTCTTTTATCAGCTTGGCCGTCTTTTCATTGATGGGATTCCCAGCGTGACTGAATGTAACAAGAGAGGTGCCAAAGGACCTCAATCGGCTCGTGCAAAGGCATTTCTGTAAATCCTGCCTAAGAAACAGCCGCGTCAACGTGAGAACCATTGGGCTCTTCAAAGGCTTTCTTGACCACTAACAACAGCGTCTGCGCGAAGGGGAAAGCTCGCAAAGAAGGCCCTCGAAAGACGTGCGACGCCCAACTTTCACTGTGGGTTTGGCTTGTGATTGGGGCCGTTAAAACTGAACTCTTTCTGCGTACACAAACACACAAAAGCAAGCGATGAAGAGTTTCTCATTGACGCCCAAAGGAAAGGGTACTGATGACACGGGGAAAAAGAAATTTGGTGGGTTCTCCCTGAAGAAGACGGGTTCCGCTTTTGCCAAGCAGACCTCAGCCCAAGCGGGGGTCCAGCTCTCTCTGCATAATGAAGATGTGGCGAGTGAGGACTACCTCAATAAAAAAGTCACCATAGAATCGTTTGACGAGGCGGGGGAGAGACAATCGACTGCTGAGGAGCTAGTAATACGGCCATCTTCGATAGGAAAGGACTGGCGATCGGAGGCTCTGAGGCGAAGGGATGAACAGCAGCGACAGACACAGCAGGCAGAAGCCAAGCTGCAGGAAAACAAACTTGGCTTGGGGTTGAACTACGCAGAAAGGCGTGACAAGAATACAGAAGCGAGTGTGGACGTGGAGGAGCTTTCTTCCGAGGAGCAGGCTCGGAGGGCGTTGCTTGCTGGAGCATCTTCATCTACAGTAGGAGGACCGGTTATTGTTCCAAACGCTGAATACCGAAATGATGTGTTTTCACGGCCTGAATCATCCACACTGGAAGATTACCAAAGGGTGCCGGTGGAGAAGTTTGGTGCTGCTTTGTTGAGGGGAATGGGCTGGAAGGGAGACACTAACTCAACTGCCCCCACGGGAACTACAGCCAAGAGACCAGCGCTGCTTGGGATTGGGGCCAAATCTTCGGGTGGTGATAGGAATCGGCGACCAGAAAGACAGTATTCGCCTGTGGTTTTGAGAAACAAGACGACTGGTGAGATCGCCAATCCTGATGAAGTGCGCGCAGCAGACAGAAGCAGAGAGATATCACCTAAAAGAGATACCGTTGCAAACTACAGAGATCGCTAACGCCAATATATGTATCATAACAATCAAACTTGTATTTATCATGACCTATGAAAACCCTAAAAAACCGTATCCTCTTTCTTTTTGTGAAGCTTCAGATGACGAAAGCTCCTAATCCAACCAAAATCAAATTGCCCAAAATAAAATTGTTAAAAAAAATGTCCAGGTTTGATCTTCTGGAGTAGTTATTGATCAGTTTTGCCTGAATCTCGTCTTTGTACAATACCATAAACATGAAGATCTCTTGCATGACACAGTCGATGAACTCGTCTGTATTTTGTTTCAACAGTATTTGACCATCCATCTGCTGTGACCTCAAAATGGAGACAACTGGTGAAGCCGAGTTCTCAAGCTTCACCAAACGAAGCAGATCAAGCTGCTCAAAGTTCTTGAGATTCTTGACAAGTCTAAACTTGATAGGCGGCATGCTGGGTGTGAGCATGTTTGCGCTAGCCAAGTTCGCAGTGAGACTTTGTTCAAGATTCTGTCTATCCTGCTCCAGCTCAGATCCGTCAAACGGATTAACGTCTCCGTCTTCATCGTAGTGTGCACCCGAAGCCAGTCCAAATTTCCTGTCGTTTATAAAAGAAACCAGAGATCTCAAATCCTCTTGAGAAACATATGGTTGACCTGTGATTGATGAATACGGAATAACAGATGGGTGGACAGCTTTGAGTTCCTGAAATTGCAATTTCAAATCAATCACAACATACTTGTTGGATACGCTTGGCCGCGAAATTGGCTCTTCTTCTTCATAGAATCCAGTAAGAGCGGACTTGAAATCTGAGTATAGCACCGTATCACTGAGAGGCTCCGTGAGTTCCTCCTCGTTTGGAAACATTATATCAGCAATGAGTTCAACCTTTCCCTTTTGGATCCAGTTAAACTTGGAATTATCATCAAGATGAGAGAGATCCAACTGGTCAATCCGTAATCTGGTGATTTTCTTCCAAAGAGTAGGCGCCATATCTGATTCGCGAAGCTCGTCGAGCTCACTAAATTGCGCAAGCTGGTTCTGCCTCTTGTGTATCGTAAACAGCGAATCGTTGATAGCACCTGCGCAGTTGTTCGCATTGAAAACATCATACACCAACCATTTTCCCCTTAACCGATCTAACTCGCAGGAAAAGACAGACAATTTCATCTTTTTATCGTCCTGGTTATTCAAAATGTCGATGCTCGTGTCTCTGATCTGAACATGTTCGAATTCATAGTTCTCAGAGAACAACTCCTGTAGCGTTGATTGCTCTGATTCTGCCACAGCCATTATATGTCCATTCAGACCTATTATCTCCAGGTCTTTAACCAGGCCCTTCCCTTGGTACCACTTCTTAAAGGAAAGCGTCACATTTGCCCTTTTCACCTTCATTTCGTATTCTGAACCGTCAGTGCTATTCTCACCACTGAAAACCCTGAAATTGCTCAAAGAAATCTTTCCATTCTCCCAGCTTGACTTGAATTCGTTGTTGTCGTAATCAATTTTCAGCTTTGTGTCAAAGGAAATCAGCCTCTGCAAAAACCCATTGAAAACGGCATTCTCCTTCAGACCGTCATGGTTATTGATGACAGAGTTTATGGAGTAAAGCAGAATTCCAAAACACGTTGTTGTCCCAATAACTATCCATGCTATATTCCCCATGAGAATCCACGACAGAAAGGCGGAAAGTTCGTCAATGTTGAAAGGTCGGTTTTGCCGCAGCAAGGTCCACTTCAGCCGGACCGTCATTCTCTCAAAAACATTTGACGTCTGAGCCAAAAGCTCCTCTTTCGTTGGCTTGCTCGAAAGTCTGATAGCCAATGTGCGGAATCCTCGTGGAGCCATATGGTTGATAAGCTGTGCCGCCACAAAAGGAGATCTCGTGCCTCGAATGCCAACCCTGGATCTAAAAGCACGCTGGGCGAGCCCCGCGCTTCCCCTGCTCCGCAGAGGTATTCGCAAATAACTCAGCATATTATGTGTCCCATTCGATTCTGACAAAATCGCCAGTGATCTATAATCTGGTGTTGTAACTGACTAGTTTCTCTTGACTGGCCTCTCTCTCGCCATTTTTCGGTTTGCTCGCATCCAGCGTTACCCGGTTGAAAGGAATACTCTACGATAGGCTGTAGGCTCTTGAGGCGGTCTCCCCCAAATCTTTCAGATTCTTTCCGCATATATTATATATTTTCGGTGTGAGATTAGTTAACGTATATGGCACCGACTTCTGGTTTGGTGAAGCTGAGCTCGATGGACGCGATCGGCTCGCTCGGTCTCCCGAAAGAGACCGCAGCATCTTTCTCTTTCGTGTTTATCACAATGGAATAACACGTTTGCAAAGATCCAGCGGTGCCAGTCTTCGATGTGTCATTGGCACGGTTGATTGCGTTTGGAAATCCCTCCTCGTCGCGCATGATCTTATTGAAGCTCTCAAAGCCAGGAGATCCCTTTTCGGCAAGCAGCTTGCGAATCCTCTGGAGTCTGAAAGGAGAGTCTTGGACAGCCTCTACACTGGTTACGCCCTCTGGCTTGGCTATGCAGTGGTTGGTGTGTGCTAATGTTCCATCTTTGGGCAGGATGTACGACATCTTTTTGAGAGGAGATGTCTCAATGGAAACGGCTCCGCTGGGGTCACCCAGAAGGATATGGCTCACCGCCGCCACACCCAATTCTTCCATTTTCTTGATGGCATCCTCCTTGTTGGTCTGCGCCAGCATGACTCTTCTCATGGTCATGCATGGGATCTTACTGGTGTCCAAGTCAGTAGCGTAGAGTGCATTCACAACAATGGAGACGCCGTATTCGTTGAACCCAGTCTGTCCAATGACGCCAGCTTCAGCCACCATCTTGACCCTTGGGTATGACTTGTCCGCGGGCTCCAGGTCCAGAACGACAAGATTTTCGAGGTTAGCGCTCTGCCAGTCGTAGTTCTGAGCTATCCACTGGGTTCCCTCGAAGTTCTCGGCAAACGAGGTGCATCCATCGACATGTGCACCCTCGACGTGTTCCTCGGCTTTCTTCGCCGCACTTCCTGCGAGTCCGATCTCGTAGCGGGCATTCAACAGAATAATGTCCAAGACGCCTACGCCAGCACCATCCGCCACGCCCTTCATCTCCTCGTAGAGAAAGTTCGTCTTGGTCTTCAACGTCGTGTCAAATGCCTTGGCGAGGTCAAGCAGCTCTTCCCACTCGTAGCCCATCCATTCTTTGAAGAATCCGCGATACAGGGCCATCGACTTGGAGATCTGGGTGCTTGCGTATTTGCCATGGGCGTACCCCATCTGCAAAGCGTTAGTCTTCTCTTCTCGTTTAGGGAGGGTTATCCAAAGAACATCATACCTCATAGGGCGTACCCTTACAGTGGATCAACAAAACCATCTTTGTATGACCTACAGAAAGTCTTGAACAATAACGAACCGGGGGGATTGGGACCTTAAGTATACTTATGCTTGCCCGTTTGGGCAGGTCGCGGTGCGCGCTATCCGCGTGCGGTAATTTTCGTGTGCTTCAGCCGCAGACCTCGCAACGAGAGCGGATAACTGAGTGGCGCACTACAGTGTAAGATGGCCCGGCTCTTTGTCAGCAGGTGGCAGAGTGCCACGTGATAAAGATCCACAATAGCAGACTGCAAGGTTTACGCCGGTGAAGGTGGGTGTGTGGCGCCGAGAGTATCAAAAGTGGTGCAAGTCACTTAGCAGGACCGTGGGGCTGTGACAGCTTTCCAGATAACGAAGACAATCAGTCTTTCGGAGAGTGGCTGGTCGTGGATTTCACAATCTACCTCGCGGTAGGATGGAAGATTATTAGGTTCTAGTTCTCCTGTCTAACCATTTAACCGAAGTTCATTGCTGTCAAACAACCAATATGCATGGAGTGTCACCGCAAATGATGCCAATTGGATACTACAGTACACAGGAGGCTCGCGCGCTCACAATCAACTCGGAAATGTGACCTCCCAGATTCAAACCGTTCAAACGTTCCATGGCTTATGACTGAAGCATTCGGTCCGCATATGGTTGCACATAATGTGCAGGAAACTCAGATTATTGCATAGTTCACAGCTAGAGTCTCAAAGAGGACTTCGTCGGCTCAGATGTCTGCGGCCACTATGGATCGGGACGACGTTTTTTTTTTGACACGCTTCAAGCCAAATTATCTTGCTCACGTGACTGGAACGGAATGTTCCCTCCTTCAGCTGCCTCTTCAGAAAGTAGGAAACGGCCTGGAGATAGATGCTCGCGGCAGACACCTAATTCGTCTTGCAAATCCATCAACCTTTTTTGGATCGAGCTTCTTAAAGCGGCAACCAAAGATAAACCGATATGATAGAACAGGCACATATATAATGCTGCTCGTTTCCTGCTGTACAACCACCGTTTTCCACCTATGCCCCAAACACAGATGACCACTCGCCTGCATCTGCTGAGACGGACCTTTAAGGCAGAGCAGCACCTTGCTGTTCGCGCCAGTGGCTCACTCATCTACCTGGACAATGGTGAAACAATAATAGACGCTAGTGGTGGTGCATCAGTTATCTCCGTGGGTCAATCGAACCCTGTGATCGTTCAGGCAATTACGGATCAGGTTTCCAAAATCCAGTATCTGACCCCATGGCTATACACGAACGAACCGGCCGAGGAGCTTGCAAATTTGATCATTACTCCCGAATACAACGAGCTTGGATTCAGCAAAGTGATGTTTGTCACCTCTGGTAGTGAAGCAAACGAGAATGCATACAAGATAGTGAGACAGTACTTTTATGAAAAGGGCGAAAGACAAAGAGTCCACGTCATTTCCAGAGACATGAGTTACCATGGCAACTCAATGGCAGCCATGTGTCTTACTGGAGCAGAGGACAAGAGACGTGAGTTCGAGGATGTGATGCCTGGCGACAAATTCCATAAAGTATCCCCAGCGTTTCCGTTCCACTTTCAGTTGCCTGACGAATCAGAAGAGGAATACACTCAGAGGCTGGCAAAGGAGCTCGAGGACAAGTTCATCGAGCTTGGACCGGACACTGTTATGGCGTTCTGGTATGAGTCTGTAATTGGTTCATCTGTCGGGTGCGCTCCACCTCCGAAGGGATACGTCAAGGCCGTAAGGCAGATCTGCGACAAATACGGAGCACTCATGGTTTGTGATGAAGTGATGTCAGGGTCCGGCCGTGGTGGGAAATACTTCTTTTCATGGCAGCTAGAGGACGAAGACTTCAAATCTGTGATGCCCGATGTTATCACTATCGGTAAAACGTTATCTGGAGGTTACATGCCGTTGGCCGCCGTTGTTATTCATGGGAAGGTGATCAAGGATATGAGTGACAACCGCAAGGTTTACAACGGTGGGCACACTTTCCAGTCTCACCCACTTTCGTGTGCTGCTGGACTCGCGGTCCAGAAGTACATCAAGAGTCACAATCTACTGGATAACGTCCAAGTCATGGGCGAGCTGCTGCAGTCGTTATTAGAGTCCGAGATCCTACCAATTCCAGGAGTTGCAGATGTACGTGGCAGAGGACTTTTCCGGGGCATTGAGTTTTTGAACGGTGACAAACCGTTTGATCCTTCAGTGCACTTTGGAAAGTTCGTGCAAGAGGTGCTCATCAAGCACGGTGTATCCGTGTATCCAGGACATGGAACCATCGATGGCGTACTGGGAGATCACGTTATAGTCTCTCCATCGTATGATGTAGACGAGCCGCTGGTGAGAGAGATTGTAGCGAGGCTCAAAACAGGAATTGCCGAAGCTTACAAGTTGTTAGAGGAGGTGGGGTAACACTCCAGTAGTGCTCCAACCAGCCAACAGCTCTTATCTGCTCAAGCCTCTCCCTGAAGGTTCGTCCGTGCATTGTCAACTACATCAGCGTGCATCTCGGCCCAAAACGGCAACCTCGATGGGAAGCGCGCGGCTCTGCTGAGGGAAATAAGCACACATGTATATTGTACAATTGTACCAGTATAAATATTCGTATATCCCTGAAAAACTTCTGATTTGTGATTCTCCCAACTGGAAAGAAAAAATTCACTTTTCGGCTCCAAGAAAGCGGTTTCCGAAATGACAGAAGTCAAGAGTAGCGACTACGTGCCAGATTTGGCTATCTACTCCAAGTGGCTCCCCAAGATCAAGGCGTATCAGGACGATCTTGACAAAAACACTCTTCAGGAGTACAGGGTCCCTGAGTCTGAGGTCCCGGAAAACCTTGACGGGACATTCAATTCGGTCAAGTTCTTGTACTCCTCCACGTACTTGACACCAGAGGAGTTCAAGATCACTGACACTTCTGCTACAGAACTTGCAAAGTTGATTGCCGATGGGAAGCTGACTTCCCTGGAAGTACTCAATGCATTTGCCCATCGTGCGGTTATCGGTCAGCAGTTCAACAACTTTGCGATGCAGTTCTTCATTGAGGAAGGTCGTGAACGTGCTAAGGAGCTGGATGCGTACCTGGCCAAGACCGGAAAAACCGTTGGTCCATTGCACGGAATCCCTATCTCGCTCAAGGAGCACATTCCAGTTGCTGGCAAGATCTCTCATGGAAGCTGGGTTGGAAACCTGGACAACATCCCCGAAGAAGATGCAGTTTCTGTTGCTATTCTGAGGAAACTGGGTGCCGTTTTCTACGTTCGTACAAATGAGCCCCAGTCGCTGATGCATGTTGACTCAAACAACAACATCACGGGTCGCACGCGCAACCCGTACAACACTAAGCTCACTGCTGGTGGCTCATCGGGCGGTGAGGGTGGTATCGTTGGTTTTGGTGGCTCCCCCCTTGGTCTGGGTACCGACATTGGAGGATCCATCAGACTCCCCGCGGCGTTCTGTGGCTGTTATGGTCTCAGACCTACCTCTCGCAGAATCGCAACCTGGGGCGGTATCTCTTCTGGAAAGGGCCAGGAAAGTGTCCCGGGCGTGGCTGGTCCTCTTGCAGGAGCCGTAGACGACATTGAACTTTTCATGAAGTCATCTATCAACCTAGGCGATGGTTGGTCCCAGGATCCATGGTGTCTGCCTATCCCCTGGAGGGAAGTGGCGGTGCCATCGCCAAAACAGGTCACTATTGCGATCATGTTGGACGATGGGATTGTCAAGCCATTTCCTCCTATTGCCCGTGGGCTTCAGTTCTTGAAGGAGAAGCTGACCGCTGCTGGCGTCAACGTGTTTGAGTTCAAGCCAATGCAGATCGAGGAGACCTACCGTGTGTTGAACGCCATGTTCACTTGCGACGGTAACCGTGCGCAAATGCGTATGATTGCTACATCCAACGAGCCACTTCTGCCCTTGACAAAGTGGGCCTTCAAGGCTGGATACGGTGACCGTGAGCTGTCGGTCTCTGAGAACAGAGAGCTCAACGGTCTGCGTGATTCGTTCCGCAAGGAGTACCTTGACTACATGGTCAAGAACAGGGTTGACTACATTCTGGGCCCTACATATGCCGGTGTCGCTGGAGACGGAACCAACGATGGTGCCAACGGACCCCAGTACTGGGGATACACTTCTCTGTACAACTTGCTGGATCTCCCATCTCTAGTGTTTCCGACTGGACTGCATCAGGATCCAAAGCTGGACGCGAAGGAAGACTACACCCCCAGATCTGCAATGGAAAAGCTGGAATGGGAGAAGTACACCCCTGAGTACTTCGTGGATGCGCCGATAAACTTACAATTATCAGCTCGCAGATACTTTGATGAGGAAGTCGTTGCAGGTGTTAAAATGATTAGAGACATTTTAGGGCACAAGCGCTAAAAAAGTATACCTAGCTAACTTTAGATCAAATCTTTTCGTGTAATTTTTCTATGCTTTGTGAGCTCCCTTTTTTAATCAAAAGCCACAATTTACAAAACTTCGGATATCGCTATTGTTTTTCTTGATTCTCCCTTGTGGAAGTGGAGTCGTGTCACATCTCTGGTTCTCAACTTCCACGACCAAACCCATCAGAGATTCCTGCATGAGCCCTCGGAGCACCGATTGGTGGGCACCAATCTAGCGGCTCACTATCAAGATGCTGCTACTGATTGCTGCTTACGAGACCTATTGTCATTTTTAATTGGAGGTTTTAAGTCTGCGCTATTGTACCAGAAGCGGAGTACGCGCTAGGTTCCTGTTGGCGGTTACCGGATTGGGCTATTTGCAAACGATGAGCAGGCACCACCCTCCCCGATGCAACGTTGGGATGCATGATCATTTAGCCGTATCTACCACGGGTATACGACAAACAAGAGATAAAAGTATTGTGAATATTTTATATATTTGTGGAGGCCCAGTACAACTGAAAGACGCAGCTCAACTTTTTTTGTCACCTTCCTTGAGGATTTTTCTCAGACCAGTAACAATGCTTGACTATGACAAGGTTCCCGGTACATCCCACTTGGTTGAGATGGACAAGATCAAGCTCAAGGAGATGAATGTGGAGGATAAGGACAAAGACGTGGTTCTCATTCCCACGCCTTCGTCTGATCCCAACGATCCACTGAACTGGACGAAGAAGAGAAAGATGTTTCATATGTTCTGTCTTACGGTTTACATTATGGGAGCAGGTGTTCCACCATGTGTTGTCTACTCTGTGTATGTAACATCTTTTCTTTGGGGCAATGGTGGATTTACTGACATTTTAGCTCTGGGCACATCATTGCCAACACTTCGATTGGCCAGGAAACTATTACAAGTGGTACTGGTTACATGTTTTTGTTCTTGGGTCTCGGAAACTTCATTTTCGTCCCCCTTGCCATGCAGTTTGGCAAAAGACCGATCTACCTTCTCAGTGTTCTTGGTGTTACCTTCTTTACTTTGTGGGAAGCATACGCCAAAGTCGAGGGAGAATGGCTGGGTGGCAAGATTTTGCAAGGTTTCTTCTGCTCTCCAATTGAGGCACTTTGTGAGGTGACCATTGCCGATCTGTTTTTTGAGCACGAGAGAGGTTTCTGGATTAGTTACTACGCATTCATGCTGGGTGCTTCCAACTTCATTGGACCAATGATTGCAGGGTTCATCGCGGATGGCATGAAGTGGCAATGGGTTATTTGGCTCAGCTGCATCTGGTCAGGTATTTCGGCTGTGTTTTTGTTCTTCTTCATGGAGGAAACCAACTACACGAGAAGTCACTCTGATAGCAACTCCGAGATTGAAGTCGTGCTGAGCAATTCCAAAGAAAACCTTGAGTCTTCCATTGTGGCTGTGAACGAAGACAAGAGTGAAATTCTGAAGGGTGCTATCGAGCTCGACACGAGCATCCCCATCAAAACATTCCGGAAAAAGCTGTCTCTCTTTGACCGTAGAAACATCAAGTTTCTCAAGCACTATGCGATTGGACCATTCCTAATGTTCCAGTTTCCAATTGTACTTTACTCGGGTTTTCTTTACGGTGCATCCCTCTTCTGGTATTCCATTATGAATGCCACGGTTACTCCTCTTTTCGGAGCTGAGCCATACAACTTTTCTTCTTCAATGGTGGGCCTGGTGTACCTTTCTCCTTTGATCTTTGCCATTTTTTTCAACTTTTACGCCGGATGGGCAGCAGACTGGATCAAGATCAAGTTTGCAGAGAGACGTAAGGGTACATCTCAGGCCGAGGACAGACTCTGGCTGATTAGTCTTTATATGATTGTTGGTCCGGCAGCTCTTTTTCTCTATGGCATTGGCGCCTATAACAATATTCATTGGTTTGCTCTTGTCGTTGGCGCTGGTATTAATGGCGGCGGTGTGACTCTCGGAGCCACCACGTCCATTAACTACGTTGTCGACACGTATCATGAGCTTTCTGCGGAGAGTCTGATCTGCTGCATTTTCATCAGAAACACAATGAATTTTGCAATGGACTACGGCATTGGGCCTTGGCTAGCTAACCAGGGCTACAAGAAGACCTTCTTGACTGCTGGTTTTGTATGCTTTGTGTGTATAGCTTCGTTCATTCCCATGGAGTTGACAGGCAAGTACTGGAGAAACAAGTCAAAAGCCAAGTACTGGAGGCTTGTTGAAAGAAGAAGGGCTCTTGGGCTTTGAAATTTCCTTAAGTGTTCACTAATTTTCCACTTGTTAATTTTTTTTTTTGTGCTTGTCTTCGTGGCACAGCTTGAGTATTGCTCGAGTGGTAAACTAAATCAAAGGACCAAGTCCTGAAGACATGAAAAAAGAAGAAGAGCTAGTGGAATCCAATTTTAGGGCTAGCGCACGTACATTTTCGCATCCGTAAATTTTTTCATTATTATTATTTTTTGGTTTTGTGGCACTCTTTGAGTTTCCTAGCTTAGATTTTTTTCCGCTTACCGTTTATAAAGAGGTCAATTAGCTTTTTTTATTGAATCTCAAATGCAAAAATGAGCACAGTGCTAGTTGTTTAAAATCAGGGGTGTTTGGATGAAAATATGGGGTTGTATAATCAGACAAGATAAAATTACCGAGATTTGTCGAATATACCAATATCCTATACCCACTGTCGCAATCCCGGAGTGCTTGGCCAGGACACCACAATATATGCAACTTAACTTCGTGCACAAAGAACAATTTTAGCCTCTTGTACGTAAAACAAATATAGGCACACAACACCAGTAAGAGGATATGTTGGGGCACTTTTCCACTTTCTTAGTTGACGTGATCTTTAGCCGAGGTGCACCTGTGGTCATGCATATTTCTATACCTTTCTGCATGATGAACAACATTGTGTGAGTGAATGCTGCAGGTATGACTCAAAGTATCTGTTGAAGTGAAGGTCAAGGATAGCGGCTGGTTGCAGGCCACAAAAAGCTAACTCGAGCGGACAGAAATCGAAAGCTACTACTACTAGTGGCCCTCACAGTCTTGCACGGCAATTCAGCGAAAGCGTTTTGCATCATCCAGTATTTTTTGTTCAAACTACAAAGACTGGACACACACGGATCCATGGACTGTATGAGAGAGGGCTATGTCTTTAGGCAGATACTCGATTGTCCCGGCCGTTTATGGGAGGTGCAATGATTTGGGAGACCAGCCAGGATAAGATGTCAATCTTACACATACCAGTTGGCCGGTCAATGACTTTCGGCCGATCCCTGCCACTGTTATCGAGATTGTACAGCATGGCTCATTGGTTGATGTGAAAGATAGTAATAAGAACGACTATCTAAATAGTTGGTCGTGCGCTTCGTGGTCTTTCTTAGCCCAAGTCCACATCCGCACACGCACGACTAGCCCGAGAACGCCTTATCGCGATGAGGCCACATGCAAAAGCGCTCACCCTGCTGATAGGGTCTGCGTTGGCCTCGGCCAGCCCTCCGGCCAGCGCCCAGAGCGGTAATCGTACTTGGATAACGAGTGGCATGAAAAGTTGAGACTCAGAACAATCAAGATAAAACCAAGAGAGAACCTCTCGATGCTTTCCACGGGGTAAGGATAATTCTCTTTTGTCCATCAGCTCAAGAATGTCTACTCCAGGTTTAGTGCAGCTGACGGCAGGTGAAGGCTATGGTCTCGTCGTGGGACTCGGGGTCGCCTTTGCTTTGTTTATGGTTCTTTTGACGTACATTCAGAACAGGTTTACCAGCCACAACAGCTTCCGCTCTGAGGAGTTCAACACCGCCTCGAGGTCTATAAGACCAGGAATGATTGCGTCTGGTATTGTGTCCAGTTGGACACACGCAACCACTCTCCTGACCAGTTGCACCCTGGCTTGGAAGTACGGAGTGTGCGGTGGGTTTTGGTATGGTGCTGTTGGAACGTTCCAGATATTTTTCTTTGCGGTTGCTGCGTTCAAGATCAAGGCAAACGCAAATAATGCCCATACTTTCCCAGAGATTATCAACAACAAGTTTGGGCGGATTGCCCACACTATTTACACTGGTCAGGCGATCATCACCAACCTGGTGCAAGGTGCAGCGCTGTCCGCTGGAGCTTCAGCAGTGTTTTCAGCTTTGACTGGAATGAACATTTGGGCGTGTTATATTCTACTTCCAGCCATTGTGGTGTCGTATATCATGGTTGGTGGTCTCAGGTCCACTTTCATCTGTGACTACACCCACACAACAATCATGTTTGGTATTCTTTTCACCGTTATCTTCCAGGTGTACGCTGTGAATGACAAGATTGGAAGCCCTCGTGACCTGTTCAGGCTAATCAAGGAGGCCCCTGAAAGGACGGGAATATCGGCCGATGG
Source organism: Kuraishia cidri (assembly GCA_030557465.1). Lineage (NCBI taxonomy): Eukaryota > Fungi > Ascomycota > Pichiomycetes > Pichiales > Pichiaceae > Kuraishia > Kuraishia cidri. Next base: position 261,647 of record JAKTPE010000013.1, read on the forward strand.
AGCTACTGGTAGTTACCTCACATTCGAAAGCAGAGACGGTCTTGTTACCGCGGTAAACATCTTCATCAGCTCCTTTGCGGGGGTATGGACGGACCAGGCCTATTGGCAGAGAGTCATTGCCTCGCGTCCTGAAACTGCGGTGAGAGGTTATATCTTGGGAGCACTGGCTTGGCTTCCTGTTCCCTTTGCCATTTCGACAAGCATGGGCCTGGCAGCCGTTGCCCTTCGTGGGGTGAAGAACTCGATGTTTCCTGACATCACTTTGACGGATGTGAACGCTGGTCTTGTGGGTCCTGCTGTTGGTGTGGCTTTGCTGGGCAAGGCCGGCGCTGCCCTCTTTGTGGCGTTACTCTTCATGGCGGCAACCTCTGCAATCAGTGCCGAGTGCATTGCCGCTTCGTCAATTCTTACTTTCGATGTGTACCAACGTTACAAACCCTCCGCAACTTCAACAGAGCTGGTGAAGGTTTCCGTTGCAGGGTTGTTTGTTTACTCGCTTGCGCTTATGGCGATTAGTTGCTTTTTCCACGGTATTGGCGTTTCCTTAAATTGGTTAATCGTGTGTCTTGGGTGTCTTCTCGGAGGAGCAGCCCTGCCCACGGCAGCAGTTATCATCTGGGACGGAACCTCCCGTATTGCTACAATTGTGTCACCTCTGGCGAGTTTGGCCTGCGGGCTGCTGGCTTGGATGGTGACCACCAAGGTTCGTTCGGGAGCAGTTACAATCCTCAATACCCAAGATGTGTTCAATGCCCTGGCTGGAGGTTGTACCTCGCTTGGATTGGGTGGTATTCTTGTTGTTGTGCTGTCTTTTGTTTTTCCAGACAAGACACCACGAGACTTTGCACCCGCCTCCCTGCATGGGGGAACTGGCAGCAGTGTGTCCGATATTGAGAAGGACACTAAAGACCCGGTTGCAGTCATGGTCACCGAGGAAGTGGATGATTCCAATGGTGTTGCGGTGCACGGGCTTGACGCAAAAAAGTACAAGTCAGAATACCGTCTTGCAATTGCAGCCTTTGCGGCGAACTCGCTGATAATCATGATTGTTATCCCTTTCTCACTGTATGGTTCTGGTTACACCTTTAGCGAAAAGTTCTTCACCGGATACACTATGGTTTCGTTTATTTGGTTGTGGTTCAGCTGTTTTATTTGCGTGGTGCTTCCATTGTGGGAATCACGTGAAGATATCTCTGAGTTGGTTCTGTCTATACTTGGAAAGAGGACAGTAAGTACCTAATGATAGTTATATACCTAATTCAGATAATGTTTCCCAGTCTGCTCCATTCAAGTAGGGCGTGTCTCCACTCTCACTCTCAATCAGAAAATGACCCGAATCCAGTCCCAGAAAGGCTTGCCCAGCGGAGTTGTCATCGTTTTCGCGTGGTGATCCTTTTGAATTCGCAACAAATGATGGCGACGAGTTCATCCCGTCAAGTAAGTCACTCAGCGTTACCAGAATCTCATTTGAGGACGGAGTGATCTGGGAATGCATGCTCAGGTTCCACCGGAACTTATCAATCAAGTCCTTGATGCGGTCAAACTCGTCTTCATCCGCACTCGCGAGAAGAAGTGTAACCATGAATGAAGCAACCACGTTCAAATTAATGATACCGTATGATGACAGTGGCATGAGCAGCGAGGGATTGATCACGCCCAAGAGCTCAACTACCAACCTTGTCCCGGAGCGTGCCCTTTGCATAACTGTTTGGTAGATAGGGTGTTCGGGAGAATTTGCAGCAACAGGTGTTCGCAGAATAGCTCTAGCCAACAAGATCTGGCATACCTGGTAAAAAAGTCCCAAAGACGCCCTGGGATCCACCAGCCCCGTCATCGAAGTGTTTTTATCTCCCAGCACCATGCTAGGGTCAAGTTCAGCCTCCCATTTGAGTAATTTTGCAGAAAGTTCTTCGCATCTCTCCATTGTTTTATCGATATTTGAGATGGTTTCCCCTATACCTTTGCAAGAGTAGAGCATATCCAAGATGTCAGATAAAATGACCGTCAGAGAGACCACACTCATGAAGTAAGCTCTTCCAAGAATGAAATCCCTAGTCCCCTGTCGTTTGGGACCCAGAGGATCATCAGCAAAATCATCCAACGTGAGGGGGGAGACATTGCATCCGCAGCTGTTAATAAGACTCGGTCTTCCAAGTCCCAAAGATGTCCATTTATCGTGCATGAAAACGGCCCACCAGATCCTCCTTCGCAGGCTGAGTTCCCACTGCGGAATCTCCCAAGCGGACGGATCCATATGCAGTCCCAAGTTTTGGGCAATGGATACAAGCTGTGCGCTCATGGACCACAGCTCTTGCTTTGTCGTTTTCTCGGGGTTGAGCAGGAGATAGTGGATCCAGAGCAGTAACGAGACAATTGTCGAGGTCTTGGGGCTTCCTATCTCTATGGCCAAGCGCTCTCTGAGAAACTGATGCAGAGGTTCTTGATCGGGAAGTTTCTGAGTCTTGAGCTCGGTGTCCATGCCGCTGTACTGTAGCGCAATCAGGTAGATCGATGCCAAGATAGTACCATGCACCATATAGGGCCGCCGGTGATACATGTCGAAGAATCGCTGATCACCAAGAATTGGATAGCTGGGAGTGAGCACGCGGAAATAGAAGTTCAGCAGCTGGTTATTAAAAGGATGGACCAGTCTCTCCACCTTGGAAAACGCCTCACGCATACCCTGACGATCTTTTTCAAACCCTTCGAATACGTTGAAGTGGACCGGTATGAGCGAGTTCTGCCCCAGTCTTCGTATTGAAGGACGAAGCATTTTAACGCCATTGACTGTTGTATAGGGAAGGTGCTTCAGAAGAAAGGGGTCTTCGTAGCCACTTGGGCCGATAAACCTATATGACAAACCATCGTACCGAGTTATAGCCTTGACGTCTTCAGCAATAAGTACCTTTTCCTCGGAGGAAACGGGGCCATCCAATCTGACCCCCCTTTGCTTCTCAGAAGGGCGGTTTTTCCTCTTGCTTGAAGGCGCAACAAAAGTACAAGCCACTCCCCTCATACGACAAGTGACACATGTTTTGCTCTTTCCATCAGAATAGCAACGGCTTTTTCTGCGACGGCATTCATCGCATCTTGGAGCGTGTTAGTGGGGTACTGAAATGGGGGAAACTTGATTATGACTTACGGTCTTTCTTTATGAGAACGAGCAGGTCGCACCCTGTACGACTGACTGGGGCTTCCTGCTGGGACGCTGGACATGTCGTAGACTTCCATCTGGGATTCTGTGGATAGAAACTGTCAAGGGTGCTCAAGAAAATTTGACTCTGATTTTTGCGGTGATAAGCTCACTTCTCGGTGGTGCTTTTTATTATTCGATAAGAGGGTTGTTTAGGTAAGCAGATAATCTATTTCCCTTTTTGGGGGCTATACGGACTTATTTACTCGACTTGAATTTTTCAATAATATCATCGACTGGAAGAACCTCTCCGTATTTTGCGTTGATGTCAAATAGGGATACATCGTTGACAACTTTGTGTCTGTCGCCACAGGCCTCACGCGCAACGAAGACGTTGTATCCGCTCTGAGCGGCGTCAATTGTTGTTGCTCTGACACAACCCGATGTTGAGTATCCGCAGCAGACTAGTGTATCAATACCCATACCGGTGAGTGTTGCATTCAAAGAAGTTCCAAAAAAGGAGCTAGAGAACTGTTTTTTGACGAGGACTTCACCACTTTCAACCGAAACCCCATCAATGAACTCTCCGTATGGGTGTCCAACCTCGTAGCTGATCAAAAGCGATGGGAGTTTGCTCTTGAACCAATTTCCTCCATTGATACCTCCCTTTTGATATTCCACGGTGCTGAAAATGACGGGGATGTTGTTTGCGCGCGCTGCCTGCAATATCTTGACAATGTGCTTGGCCGCCTCGTCAAAGACTTCTGGTGCGTACAGGGGAGAGCCTGGGATCAGATATGCCTTCACTGCGTCAATCACCAAAAGAGCCGGCTTTGATCCAAATTTGTAGAAATCCTGAAAAGAGTTAGTTTTGTTGACGCTTAAGCTACCCAGAACGTGCTTACTGCAAAGTACCCCGACTGGGCGTAGTTCTCATCGAGGGAGGCCCAATCGGAGGCGGTAACAGTAGGAACAGCAGAAGGAGCCATTTTTTTTTCAGTTGTGGTTATTGCAGTAGAGACTGGTCTGATTTTGTTGTCATGATAGGGCTTCGAAGGGTGCTTTTTATACTCATGATCGATTTGGCAATTGTCCCATCGCCGCCATGGCCTCGGCAAACTCTAGACGGTCGTCCCTCTGGCCGATAACATGGCCCAACTAAGGCACAACCGCATGCGTAATCAATGCCCCAAAGACAATAGGGTCTGTCCATGAAGATCGGGGTTCATTTCTGAGCACACAGATTCTCAAAATATCAGCTATCGGCAATCTTCCCATCAGGAGGGGTTGCACGTACCGCGATTGTCTTCGTGGAGTTGGAGGCCGGTTGAGTTTTACACTATCATATCCTTGTTTTTGGTTTAGCCGTTGCTGCGAAAAGACAGATCAGCGTTGCAATAGCATTCTCAATCTTGTGACGGTTTTATGCTTGTATTACTCGGCTAGATCATAAACACCGAGCACGACACGACTTCATCTCCACATCTTATATCATCTGAATCGCTATGAGCAACATTCGATTCAGAGCCCGTGATCTCAACGTGAATCGTTTCTCAATCAGCTGAAATATAATGGAAAAGTGTTCGTTTAGCTGAGAAAAATGGAGCCCAATTTTCAATTAGATGAAATTTACATAAGAAGTTTGGCTGGATGGAGATATTTTTAAGGTGACTCATCACAAAAACAGCCACAAACACAAAGTCTCGTAGCATCTTCAAAAAATTTAGGGTGATAAGAAACTCATCCATTAAAACGACCGACAACAACCTAAAGATCAACCACAATCTGTCCCTTCCCCCGACTAACACAACTAAGTATACCATCACACTTTTCTTCCTCGGTCAAAGCAATTCCCCGATGTATAGCTTCACCAGAGTGTAAATCCAGCACGCACATTCCGCAATTGCCAGCCTCACAACTAGACGGCACACCCATTCCAGCGTCGTTCAACACTTCCAACAGCGTCTTGTCCCCCGGCACTTTGTACACCTTCCCCGTACTTTTCACCTTGGCTTCAAATGGGTCTCCACTCGCGACACTCCCAAACTCTTCAAGTTGTAGATTCTCAAAGGGGTAATTCAACTCGGCGGTGCGAGCCCGACAGGCATCGAGCAAAGACTGTGGGCCACAGCAGTAAACCAGCGTGTCTTTGGAGTTCGGTATTATGGCGTTGATGTCGAGACGCTGTCCCTCGTCGCGTGCATAAACTCTTGCCCGGGGTAACTGATCCAGATATGCGGCATCGGCCCTGCTGCGCACAGCATAGTGAACTTCGCAGTCCGGATTTGACTTAATTTCACTTATGAAAGCCGTTACACCAATACCGCCTAGAATGAACAAGTGCTTCACTGCCTTGGACTCTCTCACATTTGCCCTGCCGCTGACGATATCCACAGTGTCGCCCACTTGGAGTTGATCATGCAAAAACACCGATCCACCCCTAGAGTGTCTGTCTCTGGCCACGCCCAACTCGAACTGGTTTTTGTTTCCAGAGACAACGGAATAAGCGCGAATGAACGTCTTATTTGGCCCAAACCGAATCCTCACATGGGAAAACCTGCCAAAATCCTCGTCCTGTATTTTCTCGTCAACCTGAAACACAAACTTCTTGATTGTCGGTGTCAGTGGTTCTTTCTTTGTAAGCTTATAGGCGGCCCAACCAGGATTAGACCCAGTCAGCCGACCACTCATATCCTCCAGCCCATTCCCTAGACGCTTGCGGAAGAGATCCAAGATCTCTTGGCCCATGCCAGGAAGATTGCTCAGCTCTTCCAAAAACGTACGGTTGCTCACATCGTGGAAAAGGTACTTTTGAACCCTCGTGATAGACCAAGTTGGGTTGATCCGCTCGATGAGTTGCATCTTGTCCCCTTCCTGGATGTATCCGGTCTTCAAGACCCGCATATGCCATCCCGAACGTCCAGACCTCTGAATCGCAGCAGACGCTTTCCTATACTGGAAGCGAGTGTTCAGCTTGTAGCACGGCATACGAGGCTCACTGACCTGCACAATGACTTCGCTGCCGATTCTGAGCTTATCTCCAATGCAAATGTTCCCTTCGTTAAGATCTTTGGTGGCAATATTCTCGCCAAAGCCGCCAATCTTGAACAGGTGATCTCTGTTGGGGAGCTCACTGTTCCATACTTCATAATGGGCCGAGCAGTACTGATGCACAGCCTTATCCACACCACCGTGGAGCTCAAACGCATGCTCGTCACCACCCAGTCCTAGCTCAGACACGAAAACTTGTCCCTGACGAGCCGACTTGTGGATTGCCGACGTCTGGGTTGTCCCAAGCAGTGCGATCTTTCCGGTTCTCACGCAGAGAAGCGTATCAGCCGGTGGCAACGGTACAGCGTCAACAGTCATGGATAGTGCACGCTCGTTTGAGTCGATCCAGCGGGTGGTGGCAATGTCACGGCTCTATATATAACCCAAATCGATCACATATTTATAAAAGGCGGAGATCCCCGGCCGGAGTTGTGTTATCTCTAATGACGTAAGCCCGTTAATCGAAGACCGATGGATCATCATATACAGACGACGGGTGAATATCCGCTTCCTTCGGCCTTTGGTTAATATTTCAGTATCTTGACAGAAAACACTATTCACGTTACTCTAAATTAAACAAAAAAAAGCTACTGGTTGAAAAAGTGGACGATGCGTTTTCCAGTTGACAAATCGGAAGTAACCACAGTCTCGTCCTTGATGCTCTCCGTTGGGAAAACGGCCTGATCAATAAGCGTCTCCCGCGCTGGCCAAATCATGTTCAGCGAATAGTAGATCAAAAAGGCACTAGGGAAACTGTAGAAGTATCCAATCCAGTAGAGCCTCAGAGCCCCCTCAGCCACAGGCAAATTGGGGTTGATTTGGTACACCATACCAGGAATCAGAGGAACGGAACCACACAAGAAAGCAATAACGGCTCTCCAGTTTGTTCCTGCCTTGTTGTACCTGTAGATACCATGCTTGTTGTACAGCTCATTGATATCGTACTTGTGATGGTTCTTGAGCTTGTCAGCAACAAGGATTCCAGCAGTTGGGCCCAAAAAGATACTGAGGGCTCCGAGGAACGACAAGAGGGTAGCTGCATCTTGGAGAATCTTCCATGGAACAAGACACCACCCACCAAGAATGGCAACGATGAACTGACCACGTCTGATGTTAATGTACTTGGGGAAAAAGTACATCAAATCGTTACTGGCACTGATACTGTTTGCCGAAATGTTGATACCAATCTGGGCACACAAGTAGGTCAAGCCCATGAAAAAAGCGGCACATCTCCCCTTAGGTGTAGTCCACATGTCTGCAATTTGAAGAGGATCCCAGAGTGAAGTACCATAGATGATCTTTGAAGCCACACCGGACACGATACCCACGGGGGAAATAGATCCATGGATGACGGGCAGAATAAAAACCTGGATCCATGGGGCTTTCTTGTGCTTAGCATACCTTGTGAAATCGTTGATGTTTACACCAACAGTGGAATAGGACGCGGTTGCCGAATTCAAGCAGTACATCATTGCCCAACTCCACGTAGAGCCGTGTGCAGTCTGTTTCTGAGACCAGATTGCAGAGCTGCCTCCAGCAGTCTTGAGCAGCCAGATCAGCAACCCATACGAGGCAATCAAAGTGGTGACCGATTTGAAAGTGAAGAACCAGCGGATGTTTTCGGGCTTGATGTAATGGAAAGGAAGGGTGCTTATCCAGTACAAAAAGTAGCACAGCATCATCTGCGAGGTGATGGACGCGCTCTCTGGCAAATGGTTCTGGAAGTTGCGGAAAGAGGGCCAGATAGAGTAAATCATCGTTCTGGCACACTCAGCACCAGTATAAGTGTTTGTTCCATAGTAGAAGAGCCCAGAGAGGAAACGAATGAAAACCAAAAAGTACGAAAAGTAATAACCCGCGCCTGTTATGTTAGTAACGGAAACTCAAAATAGAGAGAGTAAAGAAAGTAGCTTACTCGCACGTGCCTGTCAATGTTAGTAAAATAGTCATAGAAGTGAAATGCGAGTGAAAAATGCGTACCTGAACCGCGAACGCCGTGTGGTAGTGGGAACCAAAGAGACCGTTCGCCACACACACACAGGAAATAACAAAATGTCCAACGATATTAACGGCTAGACCTTGGCCTGGAGAAAGACCATTTTGAATATATGTGGAGGCCGTTCTGAACCCACCAGCGTTCAAACTGTCCGAACACCACACTGATTTTTGAGTTAGTAAAAAATTAAGCTTATTTTTGGAGCCGCACGAAAGGGGGGGAATGGCTGGACTTACTGAAAACGTAGTTGTACATTTTCCACTTGCGCCTTTCTGGTGGAACTGGATCCAAATCGTCGTTGGACGATCTCTGCCTCTGATCTTCATCGCCAAGCTCAATCTTGGCCAAGAAGTTAGAGAACCACCCTTGTGGCTCGCTGGTGTTTGAGGGGTACTCCTCGACCTCGACCGTCTCCGGGAATTTGGAAACCTTGGATTCTAAACTCATGCTGGCCCAGAAAAAAACGAAACGCAAATAGTTTTTCAATAGGATAGATTCTCCGAATTATTCTTGGCGAGGTTTCTTTGTTTTATATTCGGTACGGCGATTTTTCATTTCGCTGGAGCTCCGATGGGCGGGCGCGGCTCCCAGATAAGCTTCTCCAAGGACCGGACAATATGCGCGATTCAGGTCGTGTTACGTAATCTTGGAGTTCTTGTACCCAAGTTGTCAGACAACTTTCTCTACTGTTGCTTTTTTTAAATTCGGGTTTTAGTTGTCTTGAGATATGACTGCTTATCTGGTCATCTAGGCAGTGCATGTTGGGTCATTTGAGGTGTGTTTTTGGATATAACGGTGATAGTTTCCCGCTCCCCACTCGGCGATTCAAAAGAAAAGCCCGGCAACCGTCGGTGCTCCCGTCCGTGTCCGTGCGCAATCGTCCCCAGCGCCGTCCCATGATTCGATAAGGCCCGTCGTCCATGCAAGTACAGGCTCGCTCTATTGTGCCTATTGCATTTTGGACTCTTTTCAACCAGTCGTTGGCGAGTAAAAACGCATTCGGTGCGTATTCGGTGGAACGTTACAATCTTTTGTCTGAATGCCTATTGTTTCTGAATAACTTCCCATTTTGCCGCTTAAGGATAGACAGAGCAAGATTCTACAAAAACAGGATTTGTGAAAAATCAAGGATAGACAGAACAAGAATCTACAAAAACAGATTCTAAAATCGATAGCTATTAGATATGTAAAAACGACTTACAAAACGTAGCGGAACTCCTTGTTCTCCAAGTCCGTCTTGTCCTTCATACCGTTAAGAATACCATCCATTCTCTCTTCCTCGGTGACGTTCTCAGCAGACACCTCGCCGTACAGCGAGTCTCTTCTTTTGTTCTCCCAGATGAGGTAGAGTCTGAGACCAACGGCAATGACAAAACAAGCGCAGAAACATCCCAAGTTGGTAGCCAGGGCCTTTGAGTACTTTGGAGCATCGCTACTGGTGAAACAGAATGGTCCAATGATGTTACCAACAGCGAAAAATATCAGCAGCAGCATACTCATCGTTGCGCGCTTGGTGTGCCCAGCATAGTTTGACCCAAGCAGCGAGAGCGTGAACGGCCAAACGACTGCGTACGAGTTGATCATCCAGTACGCGAAAACGCGGCCCCACTTGGCACCGTGGTCTTCGGTAGCGTACACGGCCGAAAGACCAGCGATGGCGAGCAACAGAGGAGCAGACATGCCGATCGTTCTGAGGTTGTTGTACTTCATCGCGAGCACGGAGTAAATCAGCATCTGGCCAGACGAAAAGAAGGAGCTTCCAACAGACACGGCGATCGACTGCAGTCTGTTGTGGACAATGCTCGACAGCACAAGCGTGCCGAAGTTGGTGAGACCTCCGTTTGGAATCATCGAAAGTGTAATAAACGCAAGCAAGAACCACGTTTTGGGATCCTTGATACAGTCCCACATCTGATGGTACTTCCACTCAGTGGTCTTGGTACCCATCATGTTCTTGGAAACTCTCTTGATTGCAATGACCCGCTCTTTCTCGTTCAAGAAGCGAGCCGTCGCTGGAGAGTCTGGAATCAGCACCAACCACAAGGCACCAACAATAATCGACGACAAGCCAAGCACAAGGTAGACCAGCTGCCATTCGCTCAGCTTGGCATGATGAACGTGACCAAGACCATACGAGATGAAAGAGAAAATCACGTAAAAGATACCCTGCATGGATCCCCAGTACATGGTTCTCGTGACTTGCTCCTGCCTCGTGTAAAACAGCGAAGTGAACATAACAAACCCACCAGAAATAGGAGCCTCAAAGACACCCAGCAAGAACCGACACACCAAGATACCGGCATAGTTCGTGCATCCCATGTGGCCAAACATGATGACACCCCAGGCAAGAGTAGCAAAGGCGATGACTTTGCCCACTGGGTACTTTTGAATCAGATAGGAAGCAGGGTACTGCGCGCCAAGATAGCCAAAGTAGAAAATCGACGAGACCCACGAGTAATCATCTCCAACCAGCCCCAAGTCGGTATCGAAAGTGAAAAGCACAGCCCAACCAAGAGCGGCCTTGTCGACGTAGTTAATTCCGTAAAGCGTGCAGATGATCCACAGAAGGTGCCAGTCCAGCTTTCTTGCAACCGCAGCTGACTCCTCTGGGGTTATCTCCTCGTTAACGTGATCCTTGAACAACCCAAACGCTTCATCGTGAATCTGATTCTCGGTCTCCTCGTCAATGACTGGGAAACCAGTAGTCTCAAAGACTGCGGCTGGTTTAGACTCGATATCTGATGACGCGAGTGTGGACATTGCTAGTTTTTAGTCTGGAAAAGAAGCTCCACAAAAAAAAAAAAGCATAGCTCCGCACACCGTTGATTATATATTCAAGTTAATCGGCCCGTTGGGCGGCTTTATTTTTTATTGCATTTGGACGGGCATCTGTTGTATCCGGACAATTCAGTCGTGTCGGGGCCTGATCTTCTCTCTATGGGCGGGAGAGGCTTCCGATCTAGAGCATCGCGGGAACCCGCCGGCTGAACCAGAGTCCAACCAGAGTTAACCGGAGCTGATCAGAGTTGACCAAAGTTGACCAGAGTTCGGTCCTGAGTCAGTGGAGGTGAAAAGTAGAACTTCCAGCTGTCTCCGCTTCTTTTCTCTGTGTTCATTCCGCAGCAAAAATGGCAAAACTAGAAATCCCCCAGCTGAATGAAGCGGAATCCTTGGACTTTTTGTCCAAGTTCATCCAGATCCACTCGCAGTCCAGAACTCCCGGTGAGGTCGAGGCTGTGCGCTACATGACGAGCGCAATGGAGTCGCTCGGTCTTGAAGCGGAAAGCGTAGAGTTTTCGGACAAGAAGGATGGCATGCAGAGGTTCAACTCCGTGGGTGTGTGGAAAGGCACTGGTAAGACCAAGGGGAAAAACTTGCTTTTCAACGGCCATGTCGACGTTAACCCGGTGACTGAGGGGTGGACAGTCGACCCGTACGAGGGTAAAATCGACAAAGATTTCATCTATGGCATAGGTGTATCGAACATGAAGTCCGGGTGCTGCGCGTACTACATGGCCGTGAAGACCCTCAAGGAGGCCGGATACAAGGTGTCAAACGACGTCACGCTGACATACGTTGTGGGTGAGCTACAAGGCGGAGCGGGCACGGTTGCACTGCTAGAGCAAAACGTCATCACCAAAAACACAGCTGATTTCTTCATCAACTGTGAGCCCACCGATGTGTTTGCGCTCGTGATGCACGCCGGATCCGCCATCTTCAACGTGAACGTGATCGGCGACACCAGGCACATGTCAAAGAGAGAAGAGGCCACGGATTCGATTCTCGCCTCGATGGACGCCATCCATCGGTTCACCGACCTGAAGTTCTCGTCGGCCAAGTCGAAAATGCATGAGAGCGTCAACAGGTGCCATGTGGGGACGATCAGAGGCGGCCTGGGCAGAGCGTATGAGACGTGGAGAGCTCCGCAGGTGTCGGATTTTGTGACTTTCACCGGTGCTGCGAGATACGCCCCGGGGCAAACTGAAAAGATCGTATTGGAAGACCTCGAGGCCGAGCTGAAAAAGACCCAGGAAAAGTTCCCCAAGATGAAGTACGAACTGAGTCTCGAGGATCTCGATTTCATGCCTCCGTTCGAAGTTGACCCCAAGGCAGAGATCGTGACGCTGCTCAACTCGTGCTACAAGCAAGTGCGGGGAGAAGACCAGCCGACCGGGGCGTTCAAGCCACCCTGTTTTTACGGCAGCGACGCGGGGCATCTCTACGAGAAACTGGGTATGCAGGGTGTTGTGTGCGGGCCGGGAGGCAAGTTCAACACAATGCCGGACGAAAGAGTGGATATCCCCGACTATTTGGATTGCATTCGCGTATTCATGAGGGTGATACTGCATGCATGTGGCGGCTATAAAGAGTGATCTTAACTATTTCCAGAACCCTTAGCGCTTTTAATTCAATATCGAACCATTCTCTCGGAAAGTGTATGCCGATGGGACTAGTGCTGATTGGCGCGCACGGCGAGACGCGCATCCTCAACGGTCGGCACCCGGCTTATCGGGACGGGTTTATCCCCTCTGGAATTTTCACTTTTAAGACAAGCGCATCGCTTATCTCGAGAAGAATTGTTCTTCTTCCAACAAGAAATGGGTTGGCAAGAGGTTAGACTGAGGAAGCTGGCAGAGCGGGATAGCCTGCTCGAGGGTTTCCTTGTGAGTGGACTGCCCAGTGTGGAAGAGCAGAACGATGTCACCGAACTCGGTGGAGTGCTGAGTGAGAAGCAGTATGAGATTACAAACAGCAGTATCCCAAGGCTAAGGGAAATGCTAAATATTGGAGCTTATTCCAGCGAAGCCGTGGTGACTGCCTTCTGCCACAGAGCAGCTCTTGCCCACCAGCTCACCAACTGCATCACCGAGGTGAGATTCAAGGAAGCCATCGCAGAGGCACATGCGCAGGATGTGCACTTCAGGAGCACAGGCAAGCTCTGTGGCCCACTGCACGGGATCCCGATCTCTCTGAAAGATAACATCAAGGTGGCTGGGCTAGCCACGTCAATGGGATTTGTCGCGCTAGCCAACGATGTCGCTACCGAGGACGCTGGGATCGTGGTGCTACTGAAGAGACTCGGGGGAATTATCATCTGCAAAACAAACACGTCCGCGGGGATGATGTATTCAGAAACGACAAACACGCTATGGGGCAGGACTTTAAACCCACACAGCAGGAAGTACTTGAACTGCGGTGGTTCGTCTGGCGGCGAGGCTGTTCTCGCAGCGATGAAAGGATCGTGTTTCGGAGTCGGCTCGGACATTGGGGGATCCGTTAGGCATCCAGCTGCGCTGAACGGCGTGTTCAGCATCAAGCCTTCGTTTGGACGCGTGCCGAACTGTGGGACATACTCTGGCCAGCCGGGCCAGGAGTCGGTCAAATCGATTTACGGGCCGCTCTCGTTTTGGCTGGAGAACGTGGATTATGCCTTGAAGGTTATTATCGACGCAGAGCCGTACAGGGACGTTGATGCGAATTGCCTGCCTCTACCGTACCACCGCTACATTCCAAAGAAGTTGACCATTGCTATACTCGATACCGACGCAACATCCACCGCCACGTCGCCGGTGCTGCGAGGCCTGGACATTGTCCGCCAAGCACTTCTGAAAGAAGGCCACAACGTGATTGAGTGGCCAGACACGTACCTCAACGAAATCAAAAGCACTATCTACCCGTTCTACGATGCAAACGGATTCAAGTCGGTGCTGGAGCTGATTAGACAGTCGGGCGAGCCAGTCGACCCGCTATTGTCGAGGTGGTTTCCTACAGCCCGCGACATGCCCGTGTCCGAGCTGTGGGCGCTGCAGGCTAAGAGAAACGAACTGTGTCAGAAGTATTTGAAGCTGTGGAATGAGTATGAAGTGGATGCGCTGATCGTACCTGCATCCCCGTTCCCCGCGTGTTTGATCAACGGAGTGGTGACTTTGCCGTTCACTGCAATTTGGAACGGTTTGGACTACAGTGCCTCCACGTTGCCTGTAACGAGATGCGACACCTCCATCGATGGACCCAACCACAAAACAGACTTCATTTCAAAAGTCGACGAAGGAGTGCACAGGACGTTCAACGAAAACCTGCCCAAGTTCAACGGCGGCCCAGTTTCTGTGCAAGTGGTTTGCAACAGGTTACAAGAGGAGAAGTGTCTGGCATTGACGAAGCTGATTTCTGACATAATCTAGCGGGTGGTAGTGCACCGCTCACGTTTTGTACTCAGTGGAATAGCCACAAATATAGCTAGTCCCACAAACGCTACGCACCCTGTAAATATCTGCGATACCAAAAATGGGTTATCTAGTGAGTTGTTACGCAATTTCAACGCTATAACCTCACTCACCAAACAGAAAGCCCCGGCCACTATGTTGCAGTAGCTCCATGCCGACGGGAACTGGCTGGCTGGAATCATGTCGGCTACAATAACGTGGTTCATCACGGATGCAAGGGTCACAACAAGACCAATCATAAACGAAAAGACAACCATCGTGGCGTACGTTGCAGCGTTGATCCAGAACGCTAGCACGAGCACGACAATCACAACATTCGTCATTATTGAAAAATTGATCCTGCCGAACCAGTAGTCCGCACAGAATCCCATCAGCGGACGCCCAACGATCGAAGCGCCGTTGAATATAGCCGTCAGGTTTGATCCGTCGTGTGCGGATAGCCCTCTGCTCACGGCGTAAGGCGCGAGTGAGAACGTGACTGTGAAGTTTGTGAGACTGAGGAGTCCAAACCACCAAGCCACACATGAGACCCTAACGTTTTTGAGCACTGCCGGGTCGAACCCTTCGATGTCCCACGATTTCTCAACTGGTGTGCGCTCTCTTATCAGAATGACACACGCGGTGTTTGTTGCCAGCGTCAGCAGACCAATGAACCGCAACGCCCATTCTGCTCTTCCCGTTGCTTGGATGATTTTGTTCACCGTTAGTGAAAAAAACACCCCGCCGATGCCTCCCCCACACAGTGCAATCCCAGAAGCAATACTCCGCTTCTTGTCAAACCACCCAGGAAGCGTGTTGATTGCTGGAACATACAGGAAAGCGCATCCCACTCCAACGAGCACACCTTGTGCGAGGTACAAGTGCCATATTTCAGTTGCAAACGATGCTGAAATGAACCCGAGACACTGCAGGCACAGCCCGACTGCCATCGTCAGCCGTAGACCCAAACCTTGTTTCAAGACATACGTCAGCGGCGCGAGGATCTGTGTGAGGCCAGTCACCATCGACCCAACGAGTGCAAAATCAACATCTTTAGCTGACTTGAAGTGGGTTGTCTCCAAGTAGTAATTGAGGAAAACTCCATAACTTGCATTTGTACCATATGTTGAAAAACAAGTTGCTAGACAGCATCCAGCCACGACCCACGCGTAGCCTCTGTCTTGTTTTTCCATTTGTCAACCCATTGAAAAATGGGGGGTTACAAACGGCTTGTCTGGAGTGTTAAGTACCTTGACCGTTGGACTTCCTTTTCGGACACTCGTTGCGCGCGCGCGATATATCTTTTGCCCGTGGACGAACTCGCCGCTAGCGTCAGTGTTTACCCCTGTCTTTATGCATGGAAGCTCGATAATAACAACAAAGCTTGAAAAAATATAAAACACCTATTTACCAAACAAAACGTTCGACACCCGGTAAAACCATGTCACTTTCTGATCTCCATTCTTCTCCATGAAAGCATAGTAAATTCTCTCATGCTCTTCAATTTCCTCCAAGCCACTAATCAAATCAGCCTCCTCTGGTTTAACGTACTTGGTCCTCTTGAAGATCTTCCAGAACAGAAAGATCGCAACGTCAATAAATATCATCAGGTAGCTGAAGAGGAAATTCGTCACCGACCATCCACCTGGAATGAACACGGTATAACCTTGAACCCAGAGCATGATGAACACCAAAGTAATGGCGAAAATCGCAAGCCACGGCTGCCACCACCCTTTGAAAGTGAACGCCTCTCTGTCAATGCCCTGCGCAATAACAGCCCTTCTGAAGTGGAGGTAGACGATGCAAATGATCAAGAAGTTCATCAGCTGCGACGCAGTCACGAGGTTGACAATCCAAGTGAGCACAGTCGAGGATTTCTGGCCCAGCTGCAGGAACGCAAGCATCGCCCAGGCATTAGACATCAGCACGGCATAGATCGGCACACCCGCCTTGTTACAGTACGCAAACCACCGTGGCGCCTTGCCTTCGAGCGACATTCCGTACAGCGTTCTCGACGAGCAGTAAGTGTACGAGTTACCGGCCGAGAACGACGACGTCAGCAGCAGCACGTTGACGATGTGTGGGAGCACCTTGATCTGGAGGTTCGTCATGGCGATGACGTACGGGGAAGACCCAGCACCTGGCTTACCGTTGTCAATAGCGTCGAGAAGGAGAGGATCGTTGTATGCGCAGACAATACCAACACAGAGCGCGCCCCCAATGAAGAACAGCGTCAGTCTGTAGGCAACCTGCTTGTACGCCCGTGGCAAGTTCTGCCTTGGGTTCACAGCCTCACCGGCAACCATCGAAACGTACTCTGGACCAGCGATCGTGAAACAAGCCTGGATGACGCACGCCAAGAACCCTTGGAAGCGGCCGAGAGAACCCGTGTGGATGAACTCCGCCATTGGACCAGGATCTCTCCAGAATCTAAATCCATAAACGTCGTGCTGCGGGTTCCCGCCAACCATCGTGATGAACGTGAACAAAAGCAAACCAGTAGCCAAAATGACTTTACCAATAGAAAGCCAAAACTCAGACTCGCCATAGTACTTGACTGCAAACACGTTGATCAAAAAGTACAGCGCAACCTGCACAGCGATCGTGATACCGGGCGAGTAGTCGTCTCTCCAGTAATGAATCAGCGAGTTGAACAGAGTCAGCTCGAAGGGAATCAGCGAACCCTCGAGGAACCAGAAATTCCAACCGGCAGTAACCTCAAAAGCCTCGTCGACACAACGACCAGCTAACCGGATGAAGGGAGATGAGATGGGCAAATAGCACACCATCTCGGCACACGTTGCGGTGACACACAGAATGGGAATACACCAGAACGTGAAACCAAGCAAAAGACTCAAGGGTCCACCATGGGTTAAAGACGTTCCAATAGCGACAAACAGGGCGACACCAATGGTTCCGCCAATACCAATAAGCTGGATATGACGGTTTTCCAACTTTCTATGGGTTTGGCCCTGATCATAGATGTTTTCGGTCGAGATAGACGAGGCGTCAAGAGTTTCTTCACCGACGTTCTTGCCTCCAGACTTGGAAAAGGCAGTGTGCAGGTCCGTTCCTGGCGGAACAAGATCGACATGGGCACCCGCCATCTTGATGGGTGCCACGGGTATGAAGATATCCTTCATAGTGGTGAGAACACGAGACATGGCTGTTTTTTTTTTGGTTCAGGTGTGCTCAGTTAGCAAGAAAAAAAACAACAAAAATGCTAGGCCCCGAGGAGTAGAATATATACGTATGATGGCATAGCCGCCGGAGAATTTTTAGAGGGCCCTCCGTATTCGTGTGTTATGCTGCCAAAAATCTGTGCGGCGAAGAGAAATAAAATTAATTATGCACGTAGATAGAGAGCCGAGAAGCCAGCCAATCTTTGTTATTTTTCTCGTGCTCTTTCCCCCTCGAGTCTTCAATTGCGCAGTTCTGGACGATGGCACATTTACGGGCACTGGGTCCAGTGAGCTTATCTGCCCTACCCCATCTCTTTATCAAAGACCCATCTCTTTATCAAACACCGGGGTCTGTGCCGGTCAGCCACAGTTCCGATCGAACACTCGGTTGAATACTCGTAGAATACTCGTAGAATACTCGTAGAATACTCGTAGAAACTCTCAACCACCACCCGGCACAGCGGCTTGCCCGATGGGTAAACGCGAAAGAATATTCGTAACCGCAAGGGTCATGCCTGGAATGATGAGTCTCAGAAACAGCTGTCACCAAGAGAGAACAATCGGTGGATAAATGCACCCATGCGGTAATGACGAGTAAGAGCATTTCCTCGTTGACAATTGGATACTCCAATGCCGCACGTGACGTCGTTGTGCCTCAACCTTTTTTTTCTGCGGTGGGTCGCGTCCCATTGGACGGCGCGCCGGTGGCTTTGGATGTGTGTGTGGGGATGTCGACTGAGGGTGGGGGTACAGTTGGCGCGCACAGATAGATATGAGCACAAACTCGCGACCTTGGACAGGGTTTCGGGAACAGGAACGATAGCCAAGGAAGTAAGAAGCCGGCTGAACATGAGATGAAAAGCCTGTCACAAACAACAGAGAAAAAGGTGGAAGACCAAGTTGATGTCACATGCCACCCTCAACAGCTGAAACGGGACGGGTGGATCTGAAAGCATACAACTCTTCAACAACAAAAGCGAACATGGCAAACACTTCACACGGAAACCAAGAAACGAAGCAGGCTTGGCAGAACTAAATATTGTACGAGGCGTCGGCTTGTCAACGGTGAGTTTGGGTTGGGTGTGAGGATGTGGGCTGAGTGTGGGGACCACTAGAACAGATCACCTTGTCCCACTCGTTCCTCCAACCTGGCTGATCAAGATGTCCATATGACACTTGTCGCAAGCTAATCTACCTCCACGATAAGTTAACATCCAGGCGCTATCGCAAATTGAACATTTGCGATCTTGTTGCGTTGCAGCGGGTCTGATTGGAGACGATGGTAGATTTCTATCTGGTGTTTCTGGGCCCGGTGTACCAGGTCTCGAGCTGCTAACAACCTCTTCAAGTTCTGGCCCTTCGTTTGTGACGGACGAGCCATGAACTTGCTCTTCTTTGATAGGAGGCGTTTCTTCATCCTCAGACTCGGCAGCTTGCGGGCTGCTGGATTCATCGTACCCAAAATATACTCCACGGGCGGCATCCTCGTAGTATTCAAGAATCTTTGGTTTTCTGGGGGATTTGAGGGTTTCTCGAAACATTTTGCACATGGCATCGTCTCTTTGCTTTGGTACTTGCAAAGGTTCTGGGGAAGGAACGTTAGCGGCTGTAAAGCAGAGGTGTAAAGCAAAGGTATGAAAGTACTCACTTCCAACACAGCTTATCATCTTTGGATCCAGGATACAGCTGTAAGGAGAATGTGAACATATTTGAGCCATATGCTGATGTCCTTGTTCACAGAAGTGTGCAGGTTTGCACTGCTCGCGGTCGTTGTTTTGACCTATTGTCTCCCAACGCAGATGCTCAAGTAAAACACACCCACGATGGTGACAGAGGTGCGAAACTGTGAGCCCTGGTTGGTAGTCTTCATATTGGAAAGCGTACAGGACCATAACATAGACTGGGTATGTTTTTCCATTTACCGCCATTGTTACTCGAGAATCTTTTCCATCGATGATAAGACAAGCTCCTGGCCCTGAGGGAACGGGTCTCTTACTTCGGAGCTTTCTTACTACGTGTTCCATCGCCTCTCGTGGTGTGACATCCAACCGCATGTCATGAGATCTGGCGGACATATTGTTGATGATTTGGTGGGGAAAAAACGTAAAGGGAAAGGAAGGAGATCACCATCTTTTGAAAGATCCTGGGTTGAACCGGTTTGGAGCTATCCGGAAACCGGTAATCAATTGTCTCGTCTTTGAAATCTCGTAAACGAAGCTAAAACTAAGTTTATTATTCTAGTTCTGGTCTTAATTTTTAGCTCTCCCGGTAAATGGAGTTATTTGGACTCTTGTTGGTTTCTGTTGAACTCTGATTTCTCGTTGATTTCTGTTGAGCTCTGATTTTTTGTTGGATCATGAAATCGGTAGAAGCTGCAATTTTTACAAGGAATGTAGGTGTATGAGGTGAATTTGAAGAGTTTTCAGATGTAAGGTGTCAGGGCCTTTCAGTACTGGAATCTGAGGGGGTAATATCAATACTAGTTAACAAGCGAACTTCCTCGGAAGAGAGAAACTATATGAGTAACGAAAAAGAGGGAGCTATAACACATCGCTGATGTTGTGTGTGCAAACACAAACAAGGTTGAGCTTACCAACCTCTTCCACTGGCCGGTGCTTCGGATGAATCCGTCCTCGAATTTCCAAGCTATTGGTTGACGGCGAAAACAACAAAGGGTGTAGACTCAGGACTCAGCCGATGCCAAAGTCTACTCGCACTACTACTGAGCGACAGCACTGAAATACGGGCAATGTAGAAAATAAGCCTACCAATGAAGGTGACCCGACCTATCCCATACATGGCTCATAATCGTATGACCATTCCCACAACTTTGAAGCTGCAAACTCACCTTGAGTTTCTTGCCTGCCCACAACTATGTAACAATAGCTGTATCTCCTCACCATGAGGTAAAATCTGAGTCTCCGTTCAGCGTTAGCCGTACTCTGACTGGTCTAACAAAACAGGGTCTTTATATGCAGGAGAGGTTTTGCGAGCAGCGCTTATCATAACCAGTTCTCAGTAACGATCGTTAGATGGACACGTCCAAACTGAAGAGGGAGCTGTACCGGACATCAGTATGTTTGTAGTGGAAGCTTGAAGAACTGTCTGTGTCGAAACAAACGATTTGCTACCAAGTGTAAGGTGTCTGAGCCTTTTAGTACTGGAATCTGAGCGGTAATATCTATACTAGATAATAAGCTAACTTCCTCTGAAGAGAGGAGCGATATAAATAGCTAAATAGAGGGAACTGGCCACCTTATATAATTTATGTTAAGCGCCGAGCTATAACACATCGTTAATGTTGACCAACCTTTTACATCAGAAAAACTGAGATCTGAACACTAGCTTGAATAGATTTAGTCTGCTGTGTTATCCACAAACGATGGAGAACCAGCCTCGATATCGCTTTGATAATCGGTGAGTTTTGATATTTCTTCCGTGTATGTGGCGGCATCTTTTTCGAATTCATCCATTGTCTCTTCAAGTGCCAAAACAAACAAGTCGTGGTGATACATTGAAAAGCTAGGTTCCGGCTCGCTTCTCAGATCCAAAGCTTCGCTTGCACAAGCCGTCGTACCAAGACTCACATCTAATGGTGTTTCTTTTGAGGGAGCTGATGCCTTTGGTGTGGGTGATATCTTCTCCCCCTTCTCTCTTGTTTCAGATTCGGTTAGTTTCTCCATGGCAGATGCCAGCAATTCTGCCATAATTCCTTCCAGCTTTGGAGCTTTTTTCACAAAAAGCTGCAATGCTGTAATGAATTTGTTTCTGAGTCGGTTCACCTCTTCTTGCTGTGATATGCTTGATAATGATTCCAGAAAAGAATATGCCAACGACAGATTAACAATACCGTATGGCAACAATGGGAGAATTTCAGCTGGTTTGATCCTGTCCAATAGGTCTAGCATTAAACGTGTTCCTTGGATTCCGGATGAAATGATCGAGTCGAGGTGAATGTTTTTGCTAGTGGATGTTTTTTCCAAAAGCGCTTTGATGATGATGAGGTGACAAGCTTGACCGAAAAAGATCAGAGAAGCTTGAGGATCAACCGTCCCGCCTCTCGTTCTTGAAACATCCATAGACGGGTCGAGGTGCAACTCCCAGTCAATTAATTTCTTAGTAAACCATAAGCACCTCTCCCAAAATGTCTCTTCATCAAATATGCTGGGGGTAGAAACTAAATCCAAAATCTCAGACAAAATAACGGTTAGTGAGCAGCATCCTATGAAGAATCCTCCTCCAAGAATAATATCCCAGTTTAAACCCCTCCTGTTTTCGGTTAGAAACTCTCCAATTTGCAGAACCGGGTTTTCGTAACCATTACCGACGATCAAACTTGGCCGCTCAAGCATAAGCGAGATCCACTTATCGTTGATGAAAACAGCCCACCAAAGTTTTCTTCTCATTCTTTTATTAGAGACAGGAATTTCCAAAGATGCAGGGTTTGAATGTATTTTCAGATCATAGGCACTGACGACAAGCGAAGCATTCAAAAAACCTATTTCCGAATACGTTGCTTTTCCTGGGTTTAGGACAAGATAATGAATCCAAAGAAGCAGAGATATCAACCTGGATTCCTTTTGGTCTGTTTCGAGAATGAGCTGAGCCTTGACAAATTCTTCCAATTTTTCTGTGCTTGGCAATTGAGAGTTTTCAAATGCTTTCTCAAAAGTACTGTATTGAAGAGCAGTAATGAAGACCAGCGCTAGAACAGTAGGATTGACCAGGGCTCTTCCATAATCTCTGAGAAAAACAGCCTCTTCAATGATAGGGTAATTTGGTCCCAGATATTTAAAGTAGAACTTTAAAAGATCGCTCCCAAATGGGAGAACAAGTTTGTCAACGTGGTTAAATAGAGATTGCTTCTGGGCATCAGCTTCACATTCACCATCCTGGGTCAAATTCTGGTGTTCAGAAATTGGATCATTTGTAGATTGCTCTTTGACATTGGTGTAAAAGAAAGTGCACGGAGTTTGGTCCACATGACAAGAATAACACGTCTTGACAGTGTTATCTAAGTAACAAATCCTCTCTTTTCGAATACATTCGTCACAGCTTGTTGATATTAGACTAGATTTTAACATTTGATGAGACTGAAAAAGACTTACATTTCCTCTTCGCCAATGCAAGCTCTGCCATCTTGAGATAAGTTCTTACCCTTCCTAGTTTTGATTCTTAGTATAAATATAACTTCAATTCAAACAATTTGCTCTTTACCTACGGTTCCGGTGTGTCAAAGAATTTTGAATAGACATCATGAAAATCTTGTTCTCCTTCTCCGTCCTCCTCATGTTCGCTGTCACTCAGCACAATAACCTCGGGGGGGTCAGAACTTACCGGGACCGAGCTTGTTGCTGCAGAGCGCGTTGCTCCCGAGGTTGAAGGTGCTGAGCTTGACTTGCTTTCAATTCCCAGATACAGGTTCTTTGTCGCTTTCCCGTAGTTCCTGAGGATACGGGGTAAGTTTTTGGAATTTATGCTATCCTCAAAAACAACATCCAGTTCGTGGGCCCGTTTCTTGTTGACAGCAGCAGTAACTAAAAAAGTATTAGTATTTGTCATGACTTGACAAAGAAATGGTGAACAAAAGATACTAACCTCCCAAACACATTGTGGTACTAGGTTCCAGTACGCACTGATGAGGATAATGGTTACATTGAATTGGCGCATGTGTGTGACCCTTTTCACATTGTACCATCGGCTCGCAGTTCCTCCTCTCAATCCTGTCAAGAGGAGTTTCCCAGATGTAATGGTCCAACAGAATACAACCCTTGTGACGGCATAACCTTGATGCTTCCAGTCCGGGAGAATAATTCTCAAAACAGTGAGCATACAAGATTAGCGTCGACAAGGGAAATACTCTGTCTCCCACTTTCATCGTGGAGATACTGTTTTGGTCTTTGTAGATGAAGCAGCCGGTCGTTGTTTTCGTGGTGTAGGAGTTGTTTCTTACTCTTGTCATGACCTTTACCATAGCATCTTTGGGGGTGAGCTCGGAGCGCAAGTCTTCTATTTCGCTGTTCATAATGTTTTGTTTTTGAATGTTGTTGACTGCTGACTGCTGTGGACTGCTGTGTGGACTGCTGTGTGGACTGCTGACTGTTGTTGTCTGTTGACTGAATTCGATGTGATTTTGAAACGCAATATAAAACGAGTCCCAAAAGTTATTTACTTCTCTCTATTGTTGTTGTCTTGTTGTTGATGCTGTCAGTCGGCAGCATGTGGCATTCTGTTGGGTCGCGCACGACTGGACAGATCTGGAAGTTTTGCTCGGGTAATCCTGGTTATCCCGCAGGAGCACAGGGGGTGAGAGACTAGGGGAAGCTGCAGCCCAGCAGTAGACACACCGTAGATATGCAAGTTCATGGAAATAGTAAAACCTAAAGTATGATTTCATTTTCATCTACGAGTCGGTATACTATGGTAACCAGAACCATGCTCACTATACAGATGGAATTTGTACCTATGAAATCGTATCTATGACTACACGCTATCAACTGATTTCCTTTCCAATTTAATGGTCAATTTGCATTCCCCGTAGTAAACACCTAATGCTCATTTTCACAAGTACGTAAGAGATCTATCCAAAGCCATTGTAGCCGAGCAATCGCTACAGACTTTTAGTTGGTCTTGTAGTTCTAGGTTATCCGACCCTCGGGAGCACAATTGACAAACTTCACGGATCTTCACGCTGAATATTTCATTGTCGGTCGAATCCTCTGACTCAATGATAACAGCAGGACGGCAAGTTCTAGTTCTTTTTGATGTTCTTGATCCAATAGCTGAAAGAAACTCTTTTTCTTTGGGATGCTTTCTGAATATAGCGTGGGAAGTAGGAACTTGCGAAAGTTAGTAGGTCAACAAGAAAAAGAGTGGGGGCGTAGTCAAACTCACATCCGCTACAACTGATTTTGTATGGCAGCTTAACACAACGACGAGAATGTTTGCAGTCGGAGCTCTTATGGCAGTGTCCCAATTCACAAATGATATCTGGTACGCACTCTTGCCTGAGATCCCTATCCTCAGCACTTTCCCACAAAACGTGGTTGATATTGAGACAGGAGGGATTTTTGCATGTACTTGATTCAACGTCTTTGTCTTGGTAGTCATCCATGCTGTATGCTATAAGCATCAGAACTTGAAGCGTGTAATATGCTCCCTCGACCATTATATAATTTGGGAAATATTCTCCATTCAAGAGCATGCAGTCATTGCGGTCTTTTTCAATCACTGCTCCTTGTAACCTGGCAATGAGGCTTGATTGTGCTTTGCCAACTGACGGGAAGCCAAGGTCAGACATTGTGCTTGACAAAAAAGGGAGGGAAATGGAGAAGAGAGAAAGTTGAAAGGTTATAATTTCCAAGAGAACTTCTCATCTTTGCAGGGGGAGGAAGGTGGGAAGAAGACCTAGGCCAAAGGTTTGTTTTTTTTAATGAAAAAAGAAAGAGGTCAAAGAAAATAATGACGAAAGCTAATATATTGCTTATATCAGTTGCAACCCCCTTAATTCATTTAATGAGAAAGGATGAATTTTAAAAATTCTCAATTGTTGTAGCGGTGTCTCAGAAAAAAGTCATCGGTACTCTCTCAGAAAGAGTAGGCGTCAAATATTTTTAGCTAGTGCGCCATCTGCTCTTCTGCATTGCATATAGTCAATAGGTCCCCTGTTCGGGATAGAGTACCTTTAGAACCACGAAACCATGTATTAGACCCAAGACATTTCCTATTTACTACCGCTGGGTTCTCAGTACCTTTAGACCCACGACACCATTTATTAGACCCAAGACAAATCCAATTGTACTACCGCATATACCCCCTCCTATTTTGAATAAACCTTTTAATACTGGAATACAGAGCTTGTTTTCATAAGCCCTTCAATACTGGAATACAGAGGTGGATTTTCCCAAAATCTCATCTGATCTTCTATATTCTTCTCTTATAGTAATTAACATCTGATTTAATAGAATCAATTATATAGATACCATTCTGAATGTCCAGGGACAAAGCCTCGAGCAAAACTTCTGCTGAAAAGCTGTAAAATTAAGCTGTTTATGCCTTCCAGAGACGACCCCGAACCCAAGCTGACATTGCCCTTATGTAGCCTTAAAATGTGATTTTTAAGCAGTTTGCTTTGTCAAATGGATAGCTATGAGCAGAAGAGCTATAGAAGAGTGTTCCAGCTCAGTGAATGCTGATATGTATGGCTTTCCCATATTAACAGGTCTTTATGCCCCCGGATGCCCCCGGATGCCCCCGGATGCCCCCAAGGGGGCAAGAGGGCACAACTCGATCTGCAAGTGGTTGAACTCTTTTTATTTTTTCTGCATAAGTCAGATCCGCCATTTATTGAGATTCGATAGAAAGCATCTAGAAATACTCATCTCTCAGGAAGCTAGCGAGCCGCAGATTTTTCAACGAAAAGCGGAAGACTTGTTTTGTGTATAGCATTGAAATGCAATAAGAGCAAAAGCAGGAGATGCTGACGTCTTTTTTGCTGCTCGGGAAAACCTCTATCGCCCCCAAAGATCACCCGTGGCTGCATTCTTAAATAAGGTTTTCGGCACTGCAAGAGGTTGAGCATACGCGAGGCAATGTCGCCTATCTATTCAAAAGAAAAAACAATTATCTTGAACCTATTAATAAATTTCTCCGCTTTTGTTTTGGTCAGCTTTTCTCAAAACGAGGCCCTTGACGACTCGATGGCTAATGTTACCTCATATTGGTTAACTATTGTAGGTCCTGCCATTTTTTTTCTTAATCATATGGATCGCACCACTTGCAACTAGCTTTTTCTGTTCTGCAGCCATGTGTTCTGCTGTAGCTCGACAGCGTCATGGATTGGACTATGGTGGAGGCGTAGAGAATTGTGGATACATGTGGCATTACTGCACTAGTCTCAGATCTTGAGATAGGGAGCTGACCCTCAAAACGCAAATCCCGGATCACAGAATCCTATCTTCAAACACAGAATCTTCACCAGCCACTGAATTCCGCTATAGGCAACATTTGTTCCTCTTAATAGCTGAGAATCAATATTCAGCGTCACCAACGACAAGAGATCTTTCCGTTCTCTGTCTTAGTCGAAAGGGATCACAATCGACCCCGACGCAGTTGCAAAACCGTTGCCAAACTTGTATCTATCTTGAGTAAGGTCCTTGAGCAGTATTATTTTGTTGTTGGCAAGCTCAGAGATATAGGCCCCAGCCGCAAGGATGTGTTTATTTGTTATAAAGCTATATATACTATCTTGCTATTTAAGTAAAAGATGGCCTCTATTATTTATTAAAAGAATGTAGTGAGAATTGTGAATTTTGAAAGAGATGCTTGCTTAAGAACCAAATAAGACTTTACTTTTCTAATTTCATTTATTTTCAAAACAAGACAGTGTTTTAGTAATAACATAGTTATATAACCTCTTATATTAATATTTATATATATTAGTACCTCATGCTATTATACAATCGTATCTATTACTTTCTCTTCTTCGTAGGACTCATAGGATCGAGCATGATAGTTTCAAAGTTAGAATCGGTTGTGGCTCATGTAGTGTGACACTGAATATTGGCGGAAGGATTCTGGGGCCCGGGATTTTCAAAAAGCATTGGTTCTGAAGCTATAGAAATATGTCTTGTATTCTCATCACCACACAAAAAAATTATGAACGTTGAGCAAACACACGTTTCTTTGGACACACATACACAAAGGATGTCAGAGAATCACGCCAAAGAAAACACAATTAAAGAGTTTGAAAAAATTGTGACTTTCTTGAACAGCACGATTGCCTCTCTGAAGCAAGAGCTAGAAGATGAAGAGAGAGGAACAAGCAGAACAAGCACACCCGAAGAATCGGTGATTATTTCCAGGCCTATCACAAGGGAGAGAACCCCAATTGAGCAGTCATTTTTGACCAACAAATATCGAGGTGTACTACAGACACTTCAAGAGCATGGTTTCCCCAGGCAGTGGATGCTGTCAGTTTGTGAAAGACAGCAGGACGTCCCCAGCTTTGTGCTGCAGCCATTTGTTACGAATGGAATTGATCATCCAATGTACCTATGCGGTATTCTTGCATGGTGCCAGATCTACGAGGCAAGGACAGACATCCAAAGAAGCGGTGCTATTAATCTGCATGATCACATTGTCAAAGATCTGGCAGAACAGGCTAAAGAGATACCTTTGGAAGTTCGTTTGGGACTCCATTGTATTCTTGCCCTGTTTTACCGCCTGGTGAATGGGGACCTGGGTCGCGATGCAAATCAAATTAACGGTCTGGTAGCATACGAAGCTGCAGATCCATTTCCCCAAGAGGTCTTGGGGTTCTGCAGCTACGTCTTGCTGTATGATGTTACTTCGGTCCAGCCGGTGAAGCTGAACTCAAATGTTCTGAAAATGGCGACAGGGCTTCCAAATTTCCCAACGGGCTGGATAGAGAGCATCCAGATGATTGGAAAGATACAAGCTCTTGCATCTGAAGTCCTCAACCAAAAAGTGCTAGAAAAGGCTAGAAGGCTGGAGACGATGGTGAGTGCATTGCAAGATGAGGACCCGTTGCAAAGCTTACTCAAGCTCGCTATGAGACTCTTGATTCTGCAAAGGATTCGAAAATTGCCAGCACTTAGTATGGAAACAAAGCTGACGGTAACCACGGCAAGAGCCACTATTGAAAAGGTCCTGGAGAATACAGCTACTAGTTTACTCCTTTTTCCCTTTTTCATAATAGGAGTTGACACTGTGGAGACCAAGGATCGGACTTGGTTGCTGGAACGGATTGCAGATTTTCATTCTTTGAACAGAATGAACGCTGCATTCTTGCTGAAGCACGTTTGGGACCGTAATGACGGTGGCAAATTCTGGGTTGATTGGTCTTTGCTGGCCACTGAGGAAAACCGTATTTTTTCTATTGTTTAAATATTCGCTTAATATATAACTAAATAGCTGAAATATAGCTTGATAGCTGAAACATCAGCGAACATGCTAATCGTTTGCTCGTTGAAGCATTACACTGTCAGATATGTAAACTGCAAACATGGTTGGAAAGTATGAGCAGCTTCATTATTGAGCACTGTACAGTCATAGAACCAGGGGAAATAGTCTACAAGTGTTGAACTGTTTGAAATCGAAAGCACCAACTTTGCCTCTGACCAGCGTTGAATCGAATGATTGAATGCGTTCTTATTGAAAATGGCTACCAATTGAAATTCACTTGTGTAAACTCATATAAACTAGATATCAATGCTCTTTTTGCTCAGAATGGAAGCCTCTCAGCTGCTTTCAGCTGAATTTTCTTTTCAATTGAGCAAGGTAAACAGCGCGCTTTTCCGTCAGAGCCAGCGCAGTAGGCACATCGATTGTACTTGTGGTTTGCATATAATTTGCAGTCTGCACATGGGCCACAACGATTTTCCATCTTGTATGTGTCTTCTGCTTTTGGTTCGTGTCCTTTGGAAAAGAATAATCCCGTTTTCCTACAGATTCCCCAGTTTGGATCTGTGAGCTTGTGATTTTTCACAATATTTCCTTTCCCTTGTCTTCTTTCCTGTGTTTTTGGCTTGCGGTATTGTGCAAAACTTCTCATATGAATTGCAACGATCTCATCATGGAGTTCACTGCATACGCCTTCCATCAATTTTTTCTGAAGCTGATACAGTTCTTCAGTTAGTTGCGGTGTGCTTGAGCCCGCTTTATTCATTTTGCTGCAACCACTCAGAATGTCGGAAGCCTCGCCTTCCATTGTCTTCTGTGTCTCGATCTGCTGTTCAATCTTTCTCAGAAATTTGTCCATTTCTGTCATTGCGGCTTTGTTTTCAAGAACATTTGTTGGAGCCGAAGCTTGCATTTTATTAGAAATCACACCAGGTTTCTTGATGTATTTTTTTGTTTTTGGAATTGGTTCCAGTCCCAGTCGAAACTTGAAGTAGGGCATGCTTGTGTTGGTATTTTGTCATGAATGTCTTTGAATAAATGGATCTCTGCATTTTAAGGAGATATAAATGATTTTCGATTTTTGGTTTTCTCACCTCGGCTGTAGTGGCCCAGACTGAAATATTTCAGCGGTTCATCTATTTACAGATATTTGAGCTTTTCAGTTTCGTAAAAAAGTTACTGTACGTCTGGTGCAGAGGAGTGCGTCACAATTTAAAGTTCTGAGTGGTGCACCGAGTACATATAGCTACATCGCGGCGAGAACTCTAAATTCAGGAATGAGGCAGCCAGATTGTCCCTTTATTATCCTATAGTGGTTGGTTTTTAGCCCCCTTCTCCCCCCTTGGGTTGGCAGACGAGGCTTCCGGCTTCACACTCGGATCTACCCGATGATACTGAAAAAGTACCTGAAATGCCTCATTTGGAGGCTGTGATAACGGGTGAAGCCAGTGGTAGTTTAGGAATAGCTTTATGATGGGCTTAGATTGTTGAAGCCCAATGATAATAAATAACACCATATAGGGGGTGGGGAGCGGAATATACGAAAATCTTCGGCTAACCTCAAGTTACACAGATCGAGTGGATGGGTAGGCTTCTACCGAACTGAACTAGTGTGCCTTAGCTAGCTTGTGGAGATGATCCAGATCATGCTTTTTTCAGTGCTCATCGTGGGGATGTTCGCTGCTCTCCGGGAACTGGGCTGTGCAAGAGACAAATTTCCGGCTAGTTCAAACCGGTCATTCACGTTTTCAAAGAAAAGGAAAAATAATCGAACGAGTAGCCAAAGCTATCTACTGTCGAACATGGTGACTTTAGTGGAGATGGGACAACTAAAGCGCTTCATTGTGTTAGAGGGGGTCGTATCAATATGACAGTAAAAACCAACCGTGCACATGTTCGGTTGGTTGGGGCAAGGAAGCGTGTGCGCACTCCCTAGAGCCGCCGGTTGCACCAACAGCAGCGAGCGGAGCCCGAGCCTCGGCATGGGTTTGGCTGGTGGAAAACGCAAAAGACGCATGACTTTCTTTCTCAAGTGTCTGATCAATTGCACTTGAATAAACTTCAGCTCCACCCAGTCTGCATTTCCAGCAAGGCGAATATTGGAGATCCCAAAGGCCAAAAGAAAGGGGAGAAAAAAGGAATGTCATCCGCAAAGCCGGAGTTTCCTGAAAAGTAAATCTGTCAAAAGATCCGACGGAATGCGTTCAGCAGGAGCATGCAGGCTAGCCCCCCTGTGTATCCAAGAGAGCACTTAGTGCGACATAAACTAGGCCGCATTGCACAACTAGTCTGCAGTTTTAAACGCACACTGTTTTGCAGAAAAAGCAAGCAAAAATTAGCCTACGCTAAGGGGTAAAACCCAGGCTCAATGACTTACGACCCATTTAGCGAGCAGCGCTAACACAGCCTTGGGCCGGAAAGAAAAGTCACGTGATATATGATCTGTCACTGTTTTTTCCGCAATCTCTCGCCAGGTCTACAGACATATGGAGGCCTGCAAACTTACACCGAGTCGATCGCAGGCCTGGTGTTTTTTGAATAGTTTTTGTGTCGAGCCAAATTGAAAGGAATGTAGAGAGTGGATTACAGGGTGGGGAATATTTTAAATGAGGTTGGTAACAGGTTTTAAGCAAGGTGTTCCCATTTCTATTTTTTTTGTGGCGTGTATAACCTGAGAGTTTAGTTCCGACTTCTGAGTCCCTGTGAGGTGTCAGGGCCTTTTAGTACTGGAGTCAGAGCGGTGATATCTATACTAGATAGCAAGCGAACTTCCTATTTGAGTAACTAAAGGGAGAGAAGAGGGGAGGATTAGTTTAGGAAGAGGTGTGCTTCCGTAAGCTAAAGAGATTGAGAAGCTCAACCTCTTACATTCAAAAGAAACCTCCTGTGGCCTAGTGCATACTCGAGGGTCGCCTGAAATTGTCATGGGTTCGAGACTCCGCGGCTAATTAAAAGGGCAGGCTTCATCTTCAGACTTGTACAATTCTCTACAAGGAAACGAAAAATATGTCTTTGAGCTCGAAAGCGAAATGAGGTAGCTCCTTTACAGCACGCAAAAATTCCTTTACAGCACGCAAAAATCAGGCGTAGATCCAAAACTAAACGTGCCGCGAGTTCCGGTGCTTAACATTTTTGATTTCTGCGAAACTGAGAGTCTATAACAAGGTATTCTCCCGCTGTTTTTTCTCTGACCGCGACTGAACGCGGTTAGAAAAAAGCGCACAAGGAGAAAGGATATATAACAAATTATCCTCCCGCTGATACTTTTCTTTTGCACAGTTCTACAATAATACACAATGGCCTACAGAAAGGGATCCAAAGAGTACAATAACAAGCGTCCGATATCACAGCTTGCCAAGGATGTTGTGAGATCTGGGATCAACGCTCGGGTGAGCCCGGAGACGGCAGCGAAGCATAAGCGGGACATGCAAAAGTACAGCGAATGGTACAACTCGCGCCATGAAACTGGCTCTCTGATGGAGGACGAGATCTTTCTGGAGTATTTGTAAGAACTCAATAAATCGCGAGCTTCCTTCAATGTGCAGCGCAAGAAAGTAAACGCATTTTGTTACAGCTTTCGGGCGAGAAAGTTGCGGAAATACAATGGACAAGCTCTGCACATGTTTCTAGAGGGCTCAAATGTGGATGCCAGACGGTGGAAAGCATCAGCTTCCTTCGTACGACAAAGGTAGACATTTTGAGAGTACCAGCAAAGGTGGGAACTGAGGAACTAACGCAGAGACTGTAGGCAAGCGCGCTCGGGCGCAGATTCTTACACTCACGAAGAATACGAACGGATCCTGTATATTGGAGAACGGAAGTCACACTAAGCAGTACGATAGGGCCTTGCAGTGCTCCCAAGCATTGTTGGAGTTTGTTCTGGGAAACAGTTTATTTTTTCGATCCGGTTCCAAGCTCCGACTGCCGCTTGGTGACCTGTACC
This sequence comes from Kuraishia cidri, assembly GCA_030557465.1. Classification (NCBI taxonomy): domain Eukaryota; kingdom Fungi; phylum Ascomycota; class Pichiomycetes; order Pichiales; family Pichiaceae; genus Kuraishia; species Kuraishia cidri. The sequence goes on from JAKTPE010000013.1 coordinate 294,078, forward strand.
TAGTACCGCTGCGAGACCCCCTAGCTATTACCCCAAAAATGGCCATGATGGTGAGGCGCTCACGGGAAAAGGTTCAGGCATGGAACTGAAAGCGCCGTGCTCAGGCATAAGGATGTCAGGCAATGTGCGTTTTTTACTATCGGGCTGGAGTTATTTGTACGCTTCCACATTCTACGGCAACCATTTGTCGACGTGAGTAGTCGCGAGGCGTGGTATGGTGATTTCCTCATGGCAATGAGCTACAGAACAGAACGGAAGATTGTTGAGGTTGCGCTCAAACGTGTCGGCCTCGGCAGGATATTTTCCAAAAAAACTCACCTCTGCCGTAAGAGTGGGGCCAGGTTAGCGGAGGAGAGCATCACGAGCGAGCGCAGGACTGAGAGACAAGGCGGCTGGTCAAAAAGGTCGTCTTCGAATTTCGCATGCTTGCGCGATCTACCGGTGATGTTTCTGCATAACAACTCCGGACACTAGGCGATCGAGAGTTACAACATAGACCGCAGTGAAGAGGTGCCTCCGGAGAAACTGCAGAGACGGCTGTGGCCACAGGTGGAGCCATTGCTGAACATTTTTCCTCTCTGACTTGGTTCCCAGCGTCATTTTGGCGCCTGGTTCCGCATGCCCGATTCGAAATGAACTCGTCCAAATATAATTGAATCCGCTCTTCGATGATCGACTCCATCGAAAGCACCCTTTTGGACGGTCCATTTCTCAAACAGGGCCTGCTCGGCCTCGTAGTGCCGCATCGTGTTGTACCGTGATGGTCCTGCTTCACGCAACAATGCCTCGTGTATCGCCTGAGTTTCTGCATCTAACTGCGCTGCATTGGCTTCTGGCTCCAGTTCAGCTGTTCAGGCTCCTTCAGCGACACCCTGGGCTTCCTCCTCTGCGACCTCCACCAGAACCCCTTTCGTCCTCTTACGCAAAAGCTTCTTCGGGGACTTATTAGCTGTCCTCTTTCGTGATGGCCGCTCCCCCGCTGCTTTGGGTGGTGCTGGCATGCTTGCACGAACACCCTCCCGAGCAAAAGCGGCCCGCAACCTCGATGGTATCATCACTGCTAGAAATAGCTTTCGCCGATTCCCCTCCGTCGCTGCTACTCTCCTCTGATGAGTTGTCGGTGCAGTCTAACGGATGAGATTCAAAAAACGAATCGCTCAAAACGAAGCGCCAAAATCTGTGGGAATGAGGTCGTGTCTAGCTCGGAGTTCATGGTGGGAAACCGGGGGAGGACGAAATGCGTAGCTGTGTAGTGATAAAATCCCTTGAAGAACTAGATAGCTATGAACGAAAAGCGGGTGTCGACGAGGGTATTTATACCCTCGGCAGTCCCGCGCGACTCGGTACAAAGTGAACCGAGAGCAAAAAGAGACAAAATGCCAAAAGACGAGCGACGGTACGGTTGTCGTGCGAAACACAGGAATCCTGACGTAGTGTCTACTCCAACAAAATCCCTGAATTTGAGTTGCGCACACCAAACATGTCCAATTAAGAAGTCTGATATATACGTGCTAGGGCCAGATCACGTCGGCTCACGAGCTGGTAGTCTCAGCACATGATGCCGTGGCCGCAGGTTGCCGAGAAGGTTTGGGCCGGCCTGCAGAGGTAATGCAGCAGCCCAACAGAACTGTAGCCACTGCCTTCTGTCCCTGCTCGCCCCCGCTCACGCACTCCCAGATAGCGAAAGTAATGTGACACATCGCATGATCCGGTCGGAAGTCGTGCTAGTAGGATTAAGTTGACTGCTCATTTGCCCCCTTCTCCTTTTCACCAGTGAATGCCTCCCCCTTCCCTGACCATGGATCTCACTTGCTCCCTCCCACCACCTCTTTCTTCTTCCTGAAACACAAAGTCCACTTCACCAACAATTGCCCCACTATACTCATTTTGAGCAAACAGCGACTGTATCCAGTAAAGCACACCATCCCCACACATGTCGACTTTGAAATGACTTTCGTACAGATCACCAATGGTCGTTTCAATGAGTGACGGTTCCTGGAAAAACACAGCGGTGTTCCTGAACCCATAACCTCAAACAGCAGTCGTTGTCAACCACTCGCAACCACAAGGACAACACACCATTGTGTTTGTCACTCAGTAGCTGTTGGCGACAAATAACGTCGTGCAGAGTCATGCATCGATTTTGGTGGGCACGGTTCAGTCAGCATTCTTGCAGTCAGTTGAGAGAAAGTATTGAGCTTGGTTTGAGCAGCAGCATTGGTTGCGGAGACGACAGCGACACGAGAATTGACCACAAACACAAGAGCTCTCAGGTCGTCATTGTGAGGAGAATAAAAGGCCCAGCAGACTTATCTACGCTCGCCAAAGACCCACTCAGCTCCACTCAAGCCATTGACATGAAGGGGCCCAAACGACGGACATAGAACCCCAGTTCAAAGATCATGACTCTGCCAGAAGCAGAAGCACAGCAAGCAGATCATGAACCTTATGGATGCGTCGCGGCTCGCCTTGGCCTACACACGTCCTGGACTATCCATACACAGCAGGATGTTCCAACGTCATTCAATGGAAAAAAGATGACAAACCTCATGACAAAGTTGGGAGATGCTGTTGTTGTTGATCAACAACTTGCTGCTGCCATTTGTGATGAGCACACGTGATACTTGCCCGGGACACGCCGTTATCTGTGGCGCCGCACATCCCGTTTCTATTTACTATTTCGGAGACAGCGCCTATCTATGTCCCCGGTCTTTTTGGGTACGATATTCCGAATATTCCTTTTTGTTTGTACACACCAGACGGAAGATCGCGTTTTTGCTATTTCTTAAGACTGTAGATTCCTACCGTATTGCGCAGTGACAATGGTATAAAGAAGTGGTCTTTCAGCAGGTGTTTTTTTGTGTCCAAGAGCCTGGGCAGCCAGCAAGCACAAAGAAAAATGACCGACGCGCTTCCAACGACTCTACCAGCAGCCTGGTACACCAGCGACACCTTTATCAACCTCGCAAAGGACAAGATCTTCAACCAAGGATGGCAGTTCATCAGCACGGTATGCGGGTTTGTGCCTCAAGAAATTGAGGCCCAGCAGTTCGACCTTATCGAGAACCCATTTTTTGTTGTCTGCGACGTGGAAGACCCCTACAAAGTAGAGTCAATTGTTGCATACTACGGTGTTTACGACCAACTTGTTAAAGGAGCCGCTGACAAGGATGCAGTGCTCGCGACGCTCAAGAAAGTAAACAGTATCACCACCAAGACCGGATTGTTCTTCATCAACCACGAGGAAACCCCCGCGCAGTCTTTCGAAGAGTATTTCGGATCCGAGCTGTCTGGGTTCATCGACAACAGAGACTTCAGGGACAAGCCGCTGCGTCGCAGAATGATTTACGAGTGCGACTACAACTTTTTGACTTTCATTGACGGGTACCAAGAGTGTCTGCACTGTCAATACACGCACCCTGGTCTTGCCAAAGTGTTCCCCATGGAGTTTTACAAAGTTGAAACGTACAAGAACTTCTGTCGTCACCTTGCCGTCAGAGCTGAGACCGACGAATGCAAGGAGGAAGGATTGTTCCTGTACTTTTTCCCAACATGTACGCTCAACTGCTACCAGGGGGGCATGGGTATTTTTAGATGCTGCCCCATCAGTGGTAATAAGTGCAGGATGGAGTTTGACTACTTCTTTGACGGATCGGACGAGGACTTCGAGACTTACTTCAAGTTTGCCAGGCAGGTTGCTCTTGAGGATATCCAGCTGTGCGAGGCATGCCAGGTTAACCTTAACGTTGGTATGTACCAGGTTGGCATTCTCAACCCTGTGAAGGAGAACGGTGTGGTATTCTACCAGAACCTCGTGCGCGAGCGCATTACCGGGGCTCCAGGTGCTTCTTTCACCGAGGTCTCCGCTTAATGTATAATGGATACACCATCCCTGGCGCGGTATGTATGGCAAGAGCATGTTAGAAATTACATCAACCAATATTACCTTGTGAGCCACGTAGAACGGAAACAACAAAAGTATATACTCCAATTTAGACTGTCGGTTGTTTATTAGTTCTGATCATTTGAAAAACAGCAATATCAGAATATAAACTCCATTTCAAAAGCTCTGTTGTTAGTTTATTCTCATATATTGAGCAGAAAAGACAAGGATAATCACGGCCTCAAACCGCCTTTCCGCACTATTCGGAACAATTTCTCTGTTTCTCCAGCCGCAATTAACGGTTTCACCGGCATAATACGTTCCAAAACATTTCCGTAATTACCCGAAAGATAACCGATCTGCGCAATGGGAACACCCGTTTGGGTCAGCGCGAAACCTTAAGATGAGTCCGGCCATCGCAAACGGCCAACCCTTTCGGACAGTAATCACGATAGCCCAGGTACCCAAAGATATATAAACAACCGTCGAGAACAGCAACTACAACATGAACTTACCGACAACGACAAACAACAAATGGTCAAGGAGCTCTCGAACACAGGCACGCTCAAGTCAGAAGACGTGACTGGTCTGATACTGGACCGGTCGCTGGACCTCGAAAGACGCGCCGTGTTCAGCAAAGCATGGCTGTTCATCACGCACACGTCGCGGTTTAAAAAACCGGGCGATTACTTCTCGTACAAGATCATGGATTTCACGTTCTTCCTCGTAAAGAGCAAGACGGGCGAGATCAATGCTTTCCACAATGTGTGTCGGCACCGGGCTTTCCCCGTTGTCCGCAAGGAAAAGGGCTCGACCATCGTGCTGGGCTGCAAGTACCACGGATGGTCGTACGACACCAATGGGAAACTCACGAAAGCACCGCAGTTTGAAAGCTTCCCCGGGTTTAAAAAGGAGCAGAACGGATTGTTTGCACTGCACACCCATATTACCCCTGAGGGTCTGGTCTTTGTCAACTTCAACCAGACGGAGAACATCATCCCTTTCGACGACTGGTTTGCAGGCAGGGCAGACGAGCTCGCCAAGTTTGATTTCATGGACTACGAGTTTGCAGAGACTTATCAGGTGGAGCACAATGTCAACTGGAAGCCGCTGGTCAACGCGCTGCAGTCACAGGTTGTCGATGTCGTCGAGACGGCAAAGTACAAAGACACCCCGACACTGCACGTGAGCACTAACTCGAGATGTCCCGCTGAGAAAAGCGGATGGTTTGGGTTTGCCAAGACGCAGACTCCTGTGCTGAGGTTCTCAATGTTCCCGATCAACGATATCCACTGCTCGGACTCGATGTGGTTTTCAACGAGACCTCTGCCCACCTCTTCAAACAGTACTGCTGTGATTTACGACGTGTACACCAAGAAAGGCCTAGCTGATAAGGCTAAGCAGGATTTGGTCTCCAAGTTGAAATCCGCTGAGGCGGATGTTGATTTAGTCGAGAAATCAAAGGAGCTGCTCGAGACCGAATCGGAATTCAAAGCAAGCATGGAAAACATGGTTGTGGAGCATGAAAAGCTCGAAAGAAAGATTGGCTCAACAATCAACCCATCTGCGATCTTGCAGAACAAAGGAGCTGTAGAACTAGAAAAAATGTGCTCCACAAACGTGCCGGGATGCGGCGGGGAGACCGAGACAAACGCCGTGCTAGCGTGGTAAATATCATAAATTCTAATATATTCATAAGGCATAATCCCTCGGGACTTTCTCGACTATTCAGGTAAAAATGAAACATTAAGAAAAGAAAATTAGTCGTGCGTTGACGGTTCCACGAGATAAGCGCTGGGAGAGAGAGAGAGATCGATCGCGGTAAGTCCCCTTGTTGACAAAGCACTCCCCTGTCTTTCCTCTTTCTCAACACCACCTATGGCATGGCTACCGAGCAAATACAAAAGAAGAAACGGGTATACAGCCGTAATGGATGCACCGAGTGTAAGAAACGCAAGATCAAATGCAACGAGCGTGTCCCGAAATGTGAACGATGTGCACATCTCAATAAAGAATGTGTGTACTTGAAAGTGTACAAGTTCAACACGGAGAAGAGCTTCACACTAGATCAAGGACGCAACCTCATTAGACTCAAAAGCGAACATGGCACGCGGGTGTCCTCTGTGCCTGAGAACGTGGCTGTCCCACCGCCAGATGACTCAGAGAGCATTGACCAGTTTCTGTCGTTTTCGCATTCCCTGCTTGGAGATCTCAACGATATCATTCAGCCGAAACAGCCGGGTTCAGGCTCAGAGACCAGTCGAAGCAGCTCAAAGGATCTGAATGGCATGTCAGAAGACTGGAACATTGACACATTACCCTTCCAGTCGCCGCAGGCTCTGTTCGAGCTGGCTGATTTTGACGGCGTTGACGATGGGGCCAGCCACATGGGTGTGCCGTTCAACGCAATCGATTATGACTATGCACACGTTTTGGAGAGCTCACTTCCAGATACGGAGATGACGAGTCTGTCCAACTACTTGCTGCTGGCCGATGGGTCGCCTCACCAGTCTTACCTCAAGACTTTCGTGACGAAAATGCATATTATTCTGTATCCATTTGCGAGGACTTATCTGGATTCACCATTTATACGAGTTTTCCTGGCGAATGCGAAGAAGGCTCCGTATTTGCTGACTGCGATGCTGGCATCAGGGGCGAGGTACCAACATGAACAGCAGAACCAGCACACCGAAAAGAAAAAGGCCAAAACACACGAGGAGTTCAGATCGTACTATATTTCCCTCTGTCTCAAGTTCATGTCTTCGGCTCTGCAGGACAAGGACCACGTGAGCGATGAAATCGTGGGTGTGTTGCTAACTACGCTTTTGCTCGCCGCTGATTATTCCTCTAGTTCAGATTCAAGGTGGCGTTTCCATCTTCGCGGGGCGAAGGACATGCTGCTTAAACACTGCATTGGGAAACCCCTTACGGAAGAGCTTGTGGTTTCCAAGAATCTTTTCTCAACAATGGAGATTTTTTCAGGACTCGCTGCGCCTATCGGTGGATCGACACACTCAGCTGCTGAGCTTGAAGATCTCTTGAACATTTCCAAACGTGACACGTCAGTCAACGCTAAGACGTACGAGTTGGGTCTTGTCAATTACAGCCTTGCAGAAGGTTACGACCCCAACTCGCTTCTTGAAAAAGATTTCAATACGTACATTGGCGTGAGTGATGAGGTTATGGAGCTTTTCAAGGAACTAATGCTTACGCTGGACGAGATCCGCAACATTAAATCAGGGAACCCAACCAACACAGAAAACGACCACACCATTGAGTACCTTGCAAACCTTGAAGATAAACACATACATGTGTCCCCATTCAAAATTACAAAACTAATGGCTCTGATTGACAGAGCAAGACAATTCTTCATCATCAACCGCGAGGCGCCGTTTGAGATCCCTGTAACGTCAGCATGTCACCCCAAATACAGAGGTATGGATAAAGCTGTTTTGCCGCTTGCTGCGTATTATAGAGTTACAAAGCCTGAGCTACTATACGATTTCCTAAACGGCAAACGAAAACCAGAGCATCCTGAAGGTAAATGGTTCTCTTTCCTGGATCTCGTTCAACAGGCACATATCGATGCAGTGTATATGCGAATTCTTACATGCAAGGAGATGTTCAACATGTGGATCACCGATGCACTGGTGCAATCTTTGGTTCATCGCACCATGAAGAATCTGTCATTCTTCATTCAACTGGACTACGAGCACCTAACGGACGACGATCTGGCAGACATCGAAGAGCACTATAACTCAAAACTGATTGTCGATAGAGATTTTCAAGGCAAGAACAATTTCATCGACCTCAACAAAGTCGTCAACGATCAGCAATACTCTGATGAGCAGACTGGTGTCGCTGGTTCGAGCTTTAAAGACGGTATTGATTTCCAAAGATACCTCAACTACGAGGTTGATCATCGGATATGCATGATACAATGGCCACTGCTCATGTGTGGGTTTTGCTGTGAGAAGTCCTACCATAAACTGATCATAGAGTGTCTGCTCACAGAGTTGGCCAATCTGGGCATTAGCTCAAGCAGGAGGTCGTTGGAAAAGGTTCAACGTGCCTGGCAAGAGAGGAGAATCTACTTCAGAGATACGAGAACAGGTATCTTGATCAGAAAGGAGGTGGATATCAACTTTTTCTGGGACGATTACCAGTATTCTTTTCCCTTTACATGAGGTTATCGTTTTTTGATGTACATTTACCATACTTTAATTCAAAAGAACACTAACTCGACTCTTGCGAATATCCAAATGGATTCTGAGTAGTCCATCTCCACAGATCAGTGCAAGCATCCTCGAGGGTGAGCTTTGCAGACCACTTGAGCTCTATGTTTGCCCTTTTCGGCAATGCTGTCAGATTCAGCACATCGCCCTGTCTTCTCCCCGCTACCTCATAAGGCAGCTTCTTCCCAACCGCCTTACAGAACGAGTTGTAAACCTCAAACACAGTTGAACCTTTCCCCGTTCCCAAATTCCACTCTCTGCAGATACTCTCCTCCTTCGACAAATACTTGAGCGCTGCAATGTGTCCCTTTGCCAAGTCAACAACGTGGATATAATCTCTGATTGGTGTCCCATCCCTCGAGTCGTAATTGTCGCCAAACACAAACAGCTTCTCTCTTCTCCCAATCGCAACTTGCGCAAGGAACGGCAGCAAGTTGTTCGGAATGCCCAGCGGATCCTCCCCAATCATGCCCGAAGTGTGCGCACCAATAGGGTTGAAGTACCGCAGTATCGCAGCGCGCCACGTCTTGTCCCCGGCATACAGGTCTCTGATGATATTCTCAATCGTGATCTTCGTCATCCCGTAAGGGTTAGTCGGCCCAGTAGGACACGTCTCAGGAATGGGTATCATATCTTCAAACCGCGTCGCGTCGCCGTACACCGTGGCAGACGATGAAAAGATGATCTTCTTGCAGTTGTGCGCCTGCATCGTCTGGAGGAGGCTTAGCGACCCGCCCACGTTGTTGTCATAGTACTCGAGCGGGTGCTTTGTCGACTCGCCCACGGCCTTGAGCCCTGCAAAGTGCACAACGGCATCGATGTTGTAGTCGTCAAACACGGCGCTCAGCGCTTTGCCATCGCGGATGTCAAGTTTGAAGAATGGGATCTCGCTTTTTGTGAGCTGTCTCAGTCTCTCCACCGCCTCCTCCGATGAGTTGGACAGGTTATCCACTATAACGACTGAATATCCGTTATTGATCAGTTCAACAACGGTGTGCGATCCAATATAGCCGGCCCCACCGGTGACGAGAACATATGGGGCTGTTTTGGCGGTCATGTTGTATGAGTTTTGCCAGTTCTTGCAAATCTTGCTGTTCTTTCGAGTGCTCGTGGTTGTTCCGGTCTGGATTGATCCGCTCCTCTTATTCCATCAGCGATTAAGCTTTCGTGGGGCGATGACCGCGATGTGTGGCGCACGACCATTTTTGGACTGAACACTTGAACTGGTCATTTGTTTTTAAAGCTAGGTCTCCTTTTTAGGAAGTGTCGAGCATTTGTAGGCTAAATCCATATAGTATATCTGTCGATCTACATATTCATAATTCACTTTAAAACGCAAATCTTCACAGATGGTGACCTAGTCAAAGGTAACTCTCAAAGATCTCCAGCAACTTGTCGAAAGGCGTTGACGACTCAACTTTTGAAGCCACAATTCCGTCAATGAAAACAGTAGGCGTGACGTGCACACCAATTGTGCGCTGGTAGCGCGTGAAGTACTTGAGATCATTACTGATGGCGTTTCCTGAGTTTGTGGCAGTTTCACCGGGCGCTACGGGTTTGATATCAACGAGCGCAGCCAGCTTCTCGGCAGAGACGCCCTCGAGGTTATCAACAGCAATCTTGATCGCGCGGTCTGTTGTCTGTTTGCGCGTCTCGTTAACCGTTGCCTCGTCGTAGAACTCCTCTGACTGTTCGAAAAGTGCGCGTGAAAACTTCCAGAATTGCGCCGGGTACAATCTGGAGACGGCAAGGCCAACCTCGTGCAGGAGCGTCGAGGTTGGGTGCCATGGCTGAACAACGTGCTGGAACACAAAGTCGAATTTCCCAGGATATTTCTTCTCGACGATCGGAATGAACTCATCATAGTAGCGCTTGAACAGCTTGATCGAGAACCGGCAGTCGTAATCAAGGAACAACTGCACGGTGTGTGCTGGTTCGGAGGACGCGGCTGCAACGCCCGCCCTGTAGACGTGCGAGAGGGCAAATTTTGGAGAGAGGTTGGCGGCCATTGATCTGATTCAACTGAGGTGAACCCAAGGGTAGAGACTAGGGAAGAATTAAAAAGAGGGGGGCAGGGCAATTGTTATTTCGAAAGGTGCGCACAGGCGCTTTTTATCTGGTTTAACTCCGGGCCAGCTGACTCATCAGTCATCACCTGCCCTTTTTTGAGCCCGGTGGGGCTGGAACATACACGGAGATTCCATTTTACCGCAGAGCACATGGGACGCTACGTGCTTGAGAGGACCCTGGATCCGCAGGTGTACCGGTGGTGTCAGCGAAAGAGCTCCGATGCATGGAGAAATGTGCTGACTATTCCGCAGTACCTGATGCGGGAGCAGGTGGCATACAACAGGCCAATGTGCAACGCAGAACGTGACACCGATACAGTCACGAACGGGGTTATGTATTGGGTATTGCGGGACACGGAAAAGGCGAGGCTGGATGCGAAGAATGCAAAGACGTTCAACATAATTTGCTCGTGCGAGACGGTACAGCGCGATTCGTGGTGTTACGATCCATACGAGGGCAAGATCAAAGTTGTCTCGTCAGCGTGTCTTGGTTCGGTGTTCACGATCCCCAAGTATCGGAACAGGGGCATGGCGTCAATGATGCTTACGCAGCTTACCGCTGGTCTGGAGAAGTACTTGGAGGTTGAAAATAAGCAAACCAGCTCGTTTGTGTTCCTTTACTCGGAGGTTGGAGAGTACTATTCGCGGTTTGGGTACCGCAGCTACCATGTACCAACCGTCTCTATTCCCGCCACTGAATTCGAAGTGGAGGCACGATTTGAGCTGCTGAAATTTGGTGAAATGAAGGAAGAGGTGAAACTGTACCGAGAAAAGATGTACGAACTCATCGAAGAGAGAGCCGCTGCGTCCCCAGAAAAACGAATCGTGGCGGTAATTCCAAGTATCGACGCTATTGAATGGCATAACACGAGGTCCCGGTATACTGGAGAGATTTTCATGGGTTTTGCACCAACCGCTTTTGGTGTCAGGACAGAGGACGGGTTCATGTTATGGAATCCAGATTTTGGGGAAAACAACCTGGCCATCCTAATGTGCTACGCAGAAAACGTGGAGACCTTATCTGTGCTGCTGAAGGTCGCTTCGATCGAGGCTAGGAAGCTTAATCTTAGAAAGGTGAAGATTTGGCAGGATGAGCTGCTGAACTACAATTTGACCTTGGCGTCGGCGTCGGAGAAGGACCACATTTTGGATCTTATCACCGGACTTGGGGGCCATTATGGCGAAGAGAATGGCTCATTGAGCGCAATCAGGTTTATCCAGGAAGACTTGGTTAACGAACAGTTCGACTGGGAGGGAAATGGCAAATGGCCGTGGTTTTAAAATGTGTGATGGTTATTAGCTTAAATATGCAGTAATTCAAAAGATGAGAAGAACAAAACGATAGTACGTCAACTCGATGTAAAGGATAGAAAAAGATGCACGCAAAACGGACCACTCAGCCCAATAATAGAAAGGTATAATGCTTAGGGGTTGTCCCCTATGATGAAAATGAGAGACGGGGAAAATGTCAATTGTGTCATGCGCCGGCACTCACTGGCACTCAATATGGAAAATTCACTGGATCTTCATGTCGTGAATTAGCGAAGAAAGATTGGGTTGTTGATTCTTCTTGCCCTCACCGTAAGTGTGATCGTACTCAGCCTGCAAGTAAATCGGAGGACGCACAAAACCAGCTGTGCCGTTATGAAACGAGGGGGTCGCCGTTATAGGAGGCGTGTATGGAGAATTCACCAGCGATGGAGGCATAGACTCATCGTCGGAAGTGCGAAGCCCGAGCTCTATGTCGTCGTCATCAGACCACATTGTCTTCTTGGAGAGAGGAGAGAGCAGAGCCGTCTGCTGTATGAAGCCATGGGCCTGCGAGGCCAAACTCTGCGACAACGAGCGAGATTTGAGCAAAACAGGACCAACCGCGACGCGATTCGCATAGTTGTAGATTATCCACACACCCAGCAAGCTGGCAAAGAACACCAGTGTTGAGAAGGAAAAGAAGGAGGGTTGGGGCAGCGATGGGGGTATGTTGCCCAGGTGGTAGTCTGACAGGCCCAATCCTCTCTCATGATTTGGCTTGAACCCAGGCTCCTGCGACGACGGAGGGATAATCAGCTGCATGATCTGCAAGTCCTGGAACAGGTGCTCTCTAAGGAGCACTGTATCGTAATGGGGAGGCGGCACAGTCATGGCTGAAGTTTTTCTGTTGTGTAAGTGTTGGCTTTTGTGTACTTTTTTTTTTCCTTCCCTTTGCAGCCCTCCAAGGAGTAACAGGTGATACAAAAAAAAAGGGGTTACTCCAGAGAGGAGGTGAAAAAGTGTGACAATGTAGGAACTCGAAAGAAGCAAATCTGTTGAGCTCGAGTGTTTTTCTAGTGGATTAGGGTGTTGTTTTGGTCGAATCTATATTTAACGAGAGAATGGTACTCGTCGTTTTCTTTGGAGGAGTAATTGGACCAGGCAATACGCACGCCCGGGGCTTCGTAACCTCTAATTCCGCAATTCCAGGAGATTCGTTCTGGCTGTCTTTAGACCAACGGAATATCGGTGGGAGAAAATGGAAAAGCAGGTAGTACCGAGCTGACAAGTATCATCTCCTCTTCTTCTTCTACTAAGAAAACATGGCCTGGACAACCGACTCCACAACTATTAGTCCGAGACAGGGATAGCAAGGGGTAGGTTGGCACACGACCGTGGGGCTGCTGCACGCGCAGGGGCAAATTTGGCCATAAATGCACACAAGTCCATAGCCACAACAATGGCTGCTCTGTACAACAACTTTACAGGATTTATATATTTGGTGACAATACACAACTATACCCACTTGTCGTCATCCCGGTAATATCCAGAAATAACACCATATACCGTAAGCCCTCCGCCGTAGCGAGCGAATCTTCAGCCGCTCGCTAAGCGATGTGACATCACAACTGCCGTTTTGGGCCTATTGTCAATAAATCCCATCTCACCTGGATCTGGGCCGTGCGAAACTCAATTGGTCGTGTGACTATTGTGCTAAATCACGTGGTGTATATCATGTGGCATGCTCACGTGATCTGGTGTGTTTTTTTGGAGCAGATTCGAAAGAGTTGTTGAAGCACGCCCTAGCCGATCGAGGTTGAACATTGGCAATTTTCAGGCTAAATCGTTTTCCCCGTGCATGTTTCTCGCTCGGTCTTGCCTGGGACTGCATATGAGCAGCCGCTTGCGTGCTGCTCGTGTGACGCCGCTGTTCTCCGTATCCCGTACAATCCTTCTGAAGAGCGGTGGTGCTTGGTCTCCATCTTCGCCGTTGCAGCGCTGCAATTTCTCGGGCATATCGTTATCCCACAGGGTCAGCCCCATAATACCACCCAGGCGCCCATTGGGTGCTATTTCGAACAATGAACAGATACGACACAAATCCTCGTCTCAGGACCCGGATGAGAGCTCAAAAGACGAATCCTCGGGGTTCGCCGACATCATCAAGCTCATCAAACTTGCGCGACCCGAATTCAAGCTCATGAGTATTGCTCTTCTCTTCTTGTGCGTATCTTCGGCCGTGAGCATGCTGTTCCCGCTGATAATTGGAAAAGTCATAGACACAGTCAAGAACGATCAGGACACAGATCCGGAAAACACAAAGGATGCAGCCATCAAGCTTGGATCTTTCGAAGTACCCGTCGTACAGTTCTACTCTGCGATAGCGGTTATATTCTTGATTGGAGCGTCCGCCAATTTTGGAAGGATTGTGATTTTGAGACAGGTGGGCGAACGTTTGATGGCTAGACTCCGTCTGCGTATTCTAAAGAAGATCTTTTATCAAGATGCTCATTTCTGGGACACGCACAAGTCCGGTGATCTTATCTCGCGGCTCATCAACGATTCTACAGTGGTGGCACGTTCAGTAACGCAGAATTTGAGCGATGGTTTGCGCTCGGGAATCAGTGGCGTTGTAGGTGTGTCGATGATGCTTCTGATCTCCGTCAAGCTTACGAGTTACATGGTGCTTATGTTTCCTCCGTTGATTTTTGTCGCTCTGGTTTTTGGCCGCAGAATCAAATCTCTCTCCAAGTTGATACAGCAGCAGCTTGGCGGACTGACAAGAGTGTCTGAAGAGCAGTTTGGATTTACCAAGACGATCCAGAGTTTCAACAATGAAGCATACGAGGTTGGTAAGTTCAAAAAGGAAGTCAAGGAGTTGTACGACCTTTCGGTCAGGGAAGGAATGCTGAATGGTTACTTTTATGGTGCAACGGGATTCGTCGGGAATGCAGCGATCATTGCCCTCCTGTCGCTTGGTACTTATATGGTGCGTAATGGCGAGATGTCGATCGGTGACTTATCCAGTTTCATGATGTACACAATCTACACTGGATCGAGTGTGTTTTCAATCTCGAATTTTTACACGGAGCTTATGAAGGGCGTTGGTGCTTCGAGCCGTGTGTTTGAGCTGACTGATCTGGAATCAAAAATCCTGCCTATGCTGGGCAAGAAGATCAATGACGTTAACGGCGACATTGTCTTTAAGAACATAACATTCAGGTATCCATCGCGACCTGACCATGTCGTGTTCAAGGACCTGAATCTCACCATCAACAAGGGTGACCACGTTTGTCTTGTCGGTCCTAGCGGATGCGGCAAGTCCACTATCACGCAACTCCTGCTTCGCTACTACGACCCCGATGGAGGCGAGGTGCTTGTGAACGGTCATGCCTTGAAGGACATGAGCCTGGGTCATTTCAGACACAAAGTTGGAATCGTTCAGCAAGAGCCAACTCTGTTCTCTGGCACATTGCATGAGAATCTGGTGTATGGAAGACGCAACGCCACGCAGGCCGAGGTTGAACGCGCGTGCCGGCTGTCCAACTGCGAGGCATTCATCAGCGGTTTCCCAGACAAATACGAGACCGTGATTGGGGCCAAGGGCGCACAGTTATCTGGAGGCCAGAAGCAGAGAATCGCACTGGCGCGCACGCTCATCTGCGAGCCCGTAGTGCTGATTCTGGATGAGGCCACGTCGGCTTTGGACTCACACTCTGAGCAGGCTATTCAGCGTACGCTACGCGCGAGACAGGCCCATGGACACACCACTATCAGCATCGCGCACCGCCTGAGCACGATCAGGATGAGTGACAGGGTTGTGGTGTTCAATTCCAAGGGTGAAGTGGTAGAGAACGGACCGTTTACAGAGCTGATTGGTGACCAGTCAAGCGAGTTGAACAAGCTGCTGAGGAAGAGTGAAGGGCGCGATGACACCGAGGAAGACTTGACGAGACACGAGGAGGAAGAGTTGGATGAGGTTAAACGTTAAATGTACATGTATAAAGCTAATAATAAAATGATGATTGACATGAAAGAATGCATAGAGTCAGTGGGTGTCACGCCCACCAACTATTTCCCACAGCACAAACTCCGCGCCCGACTGCAGCACTACATCCGCGTTTTCTCCGTTTTCATGGAACCCGTGCTCGCTATTACCGTGACTGACATTCGCATCCCGCACACCATATTGAATAAATGCAGAAAAGGGGATGTGCCCATGGTTTTTCTTTGCAAATTCCCATAGCAAAACACCTAGTGCCCCTTTCGGTAGCAGCCCGCGCCACGTCACTCTATGCAAGTCATATGTACCCGTCAGCGTCGTGCTCTCCTCGTATGCAGACAGATATGGATCAACGTCTCCACCAGGGGCAAGCTGCTTTGCGCCCGTGCTCGCGAGTGTGATCCACTCCAGGGTATCGACGCACCACGACTCGTCGCGTGTCACCAGGAGATCTGGGGTTTTAACGTCGCCAAGACGGATCACTATTGGCTCCACTAGCGACTCATCCGCATGCAGACCGGTTGCAACCGATTCTGGAAGTACCACTGGAGTGCCATTTGGCTCCGTCACCGCAGCAAGCTGAAAGTCAAACTCCCTCGTCAAGACGTTTTGTGCAAACCAAACGAGTCTCACGTAATCTTTGCTCTTCTTGAACATATCAGACCGAAACACTTTCAGGTCAAATCTCAGTTTGTACATCTTGTTTCTTTTTTTATTTATTATGAATCCGGACTGTGTGGCTGACAGGCCCGACTGGAAGTATGTGTCTGCTGTGAGAGTCAGATACAGCGTGCCGCTGGAAATGGAGATGGTATCCTCGTGGTCCACTGCACCAGTCGCAATAGCGGTCGTTTCATAGCTCGCAAGAAATTCATAGTCCAGCAGCTGGGAATCCAGTAATGTGGCCAAGCTCGCCTTGAACCGATACTCGGCCAGGTTCAGTGCCATAACCGGATCGTCTCTCAGCAGATCGAGCTTGTCCGAGGGAAGTATTAGGTCGACGCGGTTCACATAGTTGTGGCTCCTCAGTGTCGATGCGGGCTTTCTCGTATCAAAATTACTCTCACCAATGGCACCCGCCGTGACATGGCAGTGTGCACGAGGGAACATGGCTCGTGCCACAAGTGCCATGTTCCTCTCCACAAACAAAACGGTCCAAAACTTCACAAACTACTGGCCCGGTCGTGCACAACCCATCACAACCGCCGGGTAAGTCACGGGCGATGGCTAATCGATGGTGCCTATATGAAGTGACTAACAACACACACCGGAAAAGCTTAACGATAAGCAGTATATGCTGTCTGGTTCTTTGTTCGGCAGCCACGTTGTGCGAAATAGCCTACATAGACTGACACGCAACATGGCTTACCGGGTGCTGGCCTCACAACCGGAGAACCCATTTTCGAAGCTCGTGAACAACCAGACCATCGTGGAAATCCCAGAGTTCCAACTGGAGTGTGGGGATACCCTGTACAAAGTTCCCGTGGCGTACAAAACATGGGGGAAACTGAATGAGAGGGGAGACAACTGCATGGTGATCACACACGCGCTGACTGGCTCCGCCGATGTGTCCGACTGGTGGGGTCCGTTGCTGGGGAAAGGCAGGGCCTTCGATCCAACCAAATTTTTCGTCATCTGCCTCAACTCGCTTGGATCGCCGTACGGCTCGGCATCACCTGTTACGGTCGACCCACAAGTGAATGAACTCTATGGACCCGAGTTCCCCGTGTGCACCGTGCGCGACGATGTGCGCATACACAAGCTCGTGCTGGACTACCTCAAAGTGAAGCAGATCGCCATATGCATAGGCGGCTCAATGGGCGGAATGCTCACGCTTGAGTGGTTGACATACGGTAAGGACTACGTCAAGACGTGTGTGGCCCTAGCCACTAGTGCAAAGCATTCTGCATGGTGCATCTCATGGGGCGAGGCACAACGTCAGTGTATCTACTCGGACCCTAAATACGACGATGGCTACTACCCGCTGTCGGATCCCCCCGCTGGTGGGCTTGGTGCTGCGCGTATGGCGGCCCTGCTAACATACCGCTCGCGGAATGCGTTTGAGTCCAAGTTCGGCCGCGAATCTCCCAACATACAGCAACGCAGCAAGAGCCTGGTGAAAGATCTTTCGAGTACACTCACGTCGACGCCGCTCGAGAGCGAGAATACCCCGTCACCTGGTTCAGTCACGCCGCAGGAGGAAAACTGGCAGATACACAACGATGGCGCACAGTCGCGTGGCTCATTCGAGATCCTTTCGCGTCGCCGCACGAGATCTAACTCGATCGACTCTAATTTGAGCCTTGCGTCTCTCAAACTAGACCACGCGTCCGCCTCCGCCTCCACGGCCGGAGCCGTGGCTACCCCGCCACTCCCTGCATCGCCCACGTCTACAGACACGCCGGTCCGCCAAAGACGTCGGCCGCAGTACTACTTTTCGGCGCAGACATATCTGCGCTACCAAGGACAAAAATTTGTGACGCGCTTTGACGCAAACTGCTACATCTCAATAACGCGAAAGCTAGACACACACGATCTGGGACGTGGCCGGCCTCAATTTGATAACTCTGCCGAGAAAGTCCTTGAGTCTTTCGAGCAGCCAGCCCTGATCATTGGCATTCAATCAGACGCTCTGTTCACATACAGCGAGCAGATATATATTGCCAAGCACATGCCGAACTCAAAACTGAAGAAGATCAACTCTCAGGAGGGACACGACGCTTTTCTACTGGAGTTCTCGGAGATCAACCGATTGGTGCTCGACTTTGAAAGAGAACACTTGAAGGATATCATGGAGAAGGAGGGAAACAACGAAGAGTGGCAGGAAGAGACTATCGATCCTACGAAGAAGGAGAGTGTGTTTGGTGAAGCGGAGGACGTGGCAAGTTGGTGATCTCCATCATTTAATAGACAGACTCTTTCCCACAGATAAACTAAAGAAAGGCAAGTAAAAACTAATTCAACTCCAAATAAAAATCACTCATTAGAAATATTTCATTACGGGGCCATGGATGTGAAACAATGAAAAAAAACAGTCACCCAATTTCAGCCGGCCGCTCTATCACAAGAAGATTCGGTAGAACGAAGAGGGCAAAAAAAAAAATAGTTAAACGAGCATCCAGGAATCAGAAATCTCACCCGGCTCGTCCTCAGTTTCGAGCTTCTGGTTCCGTTTGCTCAGTGATAACTTGCGCGCGTACTCCAGTTCACCGTAAATAGTCTCAATGGCAGTATCCACTCCGTTCTCAGCCTGGATCTTGTTCCCAATCATCCGCGCCTTCTCGATGATTCGCTTGCTGCTGGTCACTTCCTTCATCGCCTTAGCCAACGTCTTTGCGTTCAGCTTCTTGAGCCCAATCCCAGCGCCAATATCCTCAACACGACCAGCGTAGAAAAATTGGTCGCCAAAAAATGGTTTGATGATTGTTGGCAGGCCAGACCGCAACGTAGCGCCTGTTGTGCCCGATCCACCATGATGCACCGCGGCGTCAATCTGTGGGAAAAGCCAGTCATGCGGCAGGGCGCCCGCGTTGAATACCTCAGGTGGCAACTCCACCTCTACCGACGTCTTCGTACCCAGCCGGTCTGACCAACCTTTGTTGAGAATACACCGTACGTCAGCTTCAACCACTGCCTCGACCACGGCTCTCGTCAGCTCCTTGGGATCCGATACCACAATGGAGCCAAACCCAATATAGACAATTTTTTTGCCATCCGCCCGAGCCTTTTCCATAAATTCAACGAGATCCGCAGGAGGATCATACTCGTTACCTTCATCCAGAAACCAATATCCGGTAACCTTGATCCATTCAGCGAAGTCAACCGATGGCGGGAATACCGTCGGTGACACGTTGTAAAGAAATGGCACCTTGCTTTGACGCATGTTGGCGAGGTTAGTCTTCTGAAGCCCGAGTGTCTCAATGCGCCATTTATTAACCTGGCCCGAGATTCCCTTCCAGAACACACTCTCAAACATCACATGGGTAAAGTAGTTGTAAGAGCCACCACGCTTCTGGTCTGGCACAATGAAAGCGTGTGGGTAAGCCCTTGTCTTGGTCCATGGCATTGTGAATGCTCTAAAGTACGGGATTTCCATCTTTTCAGCAATGTGGATACCACCCATCGCAGACGGCGACTCGATGAGAATATCAGTTCCCTGGCACGCATCCCACGAAGAGGTCAGCAACTCATTGATCCAGCCTCTAAACTTCGACGAGGCCTCCTTCAGAAAGGCTACACTCATGGTTCCATGCGTCACCATCAGAGACATGAGCTCAGCTGGGTCTCCTGCAATTTCAGCAAATTCCATACCATGCCTACGGATCCACGGCTCAAACTCTGCATGAGTGGCAATCTTCACTCTGTGTCCTTCAGCGAGCAAGCCCTTGCCAAGTGCAATGTAAGGCTGGACGTCTCCACGCGAACCAATGGTCAGCAGAGTGAACCTGTACGACTTGTTCGGCTTTATCGAGGTCTCGTTGAACGGATGATCCTCAATGATAATTGGAACGTCAACCCCAACAGCGTCGTTGAGCTTGTTCTCAAACATCTGAAGTCTCGCGGCGGCAATGGAGCTCACGGATTTGGCCAGCTTGATACCGTCGTCACCCGTGGTATTCGTGCTGTCCAGGCTCTTCGTCTTTTGCTCATCAATCTGCTTGAGTAACAAATATTCACAATCATCTCTCGCGTCCACAGAACCAAACTCAAAGAAGAGCTCCTCGTGACCGTGGATGACGATCACCAACCCGGAGTACCCGAACCTGAAGCCTTTCTCCTTGTACACATTCTCAACATCTGCAAACGGCAGAATCATCAGTGTATTGGTTCCGGGAATAAGAGAGCGATAGCACATCTCACTAGATCCAATGTATATCTTGCCATAAACGGGAATATTACGCTGCAGATGGGCATAGTACGTGGAAACGAGCTTCTCTGAATCTGGTAGTGAAAAGTGCTCCTGGAAGCTCTGCCTTGCATTCTTCCTCTCCTCTGCATCTTTAACGAAGTACTGGTCCTCTACTCCAAACTCGAGCGAGTTTCGCTCATCATAATGGAGAGGTGGAGATGCCCACATACTATGAGTAAACGCACTAGTTGTATTCACCAATCCTTGGACGAGAGCCTTGGCAGACCAGCCCCTCTTCGTGCCCTGTGCAGCCACCTCGTTCGTGTCGGCTTTTTCCAATAGCTGGTCTTCTGAAGCAATATGGTCATCGTCCCAAATCGATGCGTCAGGAATCGTTTCAATCTCACTGTCATCAGTGTTCACAACTTCCTCAACGACAGACTTACGGGGCTCGTTGCTGATATCCATTGGCTGAACTTCATCAAAAGGAGATGGAGGAGGTGATACAGGTCCAAATCTAGGCGACAAAACCTTTGACAAAGCCTTCTTGAACGATGCGCTGCGAGCAGTCCTTTGCGCGGGAGATGAAAAGGCGTGACTCGACGTCTCCACAATAGATCGGGACTCCTTGATCAGCTTGAGCTTGGACTGCAACAGGTCCTCGCGTAAGCTGCCAAGACTGTCTTCTCCGTCATCCTCCATTGAATCGGATGAAACATTTGGGGTAGAAATGACTATCCCCGCAGCCTTGAGCACCTTGTTGATGTCCTTGACCGCTTGGTTGCCACCGCTGAAGAACATCAAAAAGTAGTCATCAAACGCAAACGAATCTCCACTTTCCAATACCTTAATTCTCAGATTCTGAGTATGTCCCAGTATCGTGTTCAGCTCAAGATCCATGACGTTCCGCAAAGGAATTTTGATGGTAACGTGCCCGCCTCTATTCCTTGCGGCAAAGATCTGCTTCTTGAGAAGACTCACCCATGACCGCGCGGCATCCGCAGAATCCGCCTGAAACATATATGTTCTTTGCTCAGTAATAACTCTGAACCAGGTTGGCTTGTTATCAGAGATTGAGGTGCTTGCCGATGCATCTGTCATAACTTCAACTCTCAGTGCGTATCTCAGATCCAGCACCAGGCTCGGAAAGTACAGGTCAGTCGAACTTGAATAAACTGACAAGGTGTTATCTCTCAAAATGGCCCACTTCCTTGTCACTCTCAAAGAAGGATAAGGCTTGACGCTCAACGAGCCGCTCTTGGCGATGGCTCCCTGCTTCTTTGGTAAGAATGCGAAGAACAGGATATGATATCTCGTGATATACAGATGGCCCTGAAGCAAAACGTCCCTCAGTAGCCAGCAGGGGTAATCACTCACAAGCTCATCCGTCTCGGTTATATCAAAGGTCTTCCGCAGCTTGGAAGAAATGGCTAACGCCCTGGTCTCCGTGGCCATGGTGCTTTCGGAAGCTGCATTGGATACAAGTCGCTTGACAACTGACATTTCGAACAGCGTGGGGCGACGCGAAAGTCTGTTTCCCTGAAGGAGGTCCGACTCATCCGGTTGCGCTCTGATGGATTCAGCAAAGGGTATTTGCAGCTCAGTATCGTCAGCGACAAAGGTGGGCGTTAGCGATCTCTGCCGTTCGATAGCATCCCTCAGCGTATGCTGATCATCATACTCAGGAAACGCTTCCTCTTCGGCTTCAGCATTTTCCGCAATGCCTTCTTCGCCCAGTACATCTTCACCTTCATCATCCATCAACTGCTGCTGCTGCTCCGGCTGCTGCTCGAGTTCGTTAAACCCAGCATACATGCTCGCAGCTGTGAGCATTGTGACAATTGATTTGGCCATACCCTGAACCGGTCTGCCGCAGTCACCTGTTAATGCTTCCTTCTCTGTATCCGTTCGTTCAGCGGTGCGGCCGCGCAGGTCATCGTCTACGAACGGCTGAGGGGCCAAAGGATCCACCTCCTCGTCTTCTGGCGTTGTTTCGTTGGTATTTTTCCGTGCAAGATGAATAGCACCCAGCCCGGAGGAAATGCCTTTTTTTCCAAATGAAGTAGCCGACGAAAGCGACTTGGAAAGCATCCGCCTTGGAGACAGACTTGACCTTATTTGTGGAGAGAGAGAGGCATACGCATTGCGCGGCCCGGCGAATGTCACGTCTTTTCGAGTCGATCTATTTCCGTCGTTGGTGTCCAGAGGTGCAACCAGCTGCGAATCCGCATCCGGTAACTCTCCAGACATGTTGTAATAATTCGTACTTTCTTGTTCACGGTTAAAGGAAAAGAGGTATACGATAAGCTGTCAAAACAGGGCTGTCTCCTATCTACTTGCCGTGGATCCCGCCTGAGCCATCCACGACCTCCGGTCCGAGACCTCTCTGATCACTTCCACAAGGGCCCGATGCTCCGAGCGTCCAAACAGAAGACCAATCAAGCCATTGACTATTCCTGTCACTGCAATGACTATTCCAAAAAAAAGAAACAAAATGGAAGCCCAGGGTGCGATGAAAGAGACAACCACAATAACGGGATGAAAGGCTATAACCACCAGGACTGAGAGTAGAGCATGCCAAAGTCGCCATCTTTTTTGAAATTTACATGTCGAATTCAAATAGTCTGTCACGAGTTCTGTCATATCAGCGTAAACCTCTTCTTTCCCTTGGTTGAGCTTTGGATTTTCGTTTGTGGCCAACTTTTGAAATGTGAGTGGCGCGACTTGAAGAGTTGTGGAGTAGGCAAAGTGGTCAGAGAAAGACCCGATTCCAGGAATTGACTCGGTCAGCTCCACTGAAGCCTTTGTGGGCGTCAACCTGCTTCTATCTATCAAAGCGTAGTCCAATCTGCAGGCCTCGTCGACTCGCCTATGTTTTCTCCACGTGTTCAACGTGGAATCGCATGTGGTTCCCGCCTTCTTGATCTGTTGCAGTGGATCGAGCCGCTTGATCATCTCTAGCGTTTGGCTACCGTGCAGCAGCTCCCAACTATCGGACAGCCCAGCCTCGTACTCAAAAACCCTGTGAGGCAAAGAGCCTGGGCGTGAGTTAAGGTCCCCAACTACCACCACTGCATATCCCGCCTCTGAAAATGCGGACGAAAGCGTAGCAAAGTCCCACGCCTGACATGATCTGTGGCACTCATATGCAGCATCCCCGTGTATGGCATACGGGGCGTGCATATGTGAGTTCATCAAAGCAATCGGCGACGCCCCAGGATAAATTGGTTTCAAAAACGTCACTGCGACACTCTTTCCAACATACCAGTCGCCTCTAAAGAAAGCGGAGGGTCTGCCATTGATGGGGAAACGGTAAAGAAACGTTGATGTGATTGGGACCTTAGATAGCACGGCAAGACCAGGTCCTGATATGATTCCGGACGAGAAGCTTCGCCTATAGGGATATTTTGATGAGCAGAGCTCGCATATAAAGTCCCAGTCTTCTTGACACCAAACCTCTTGGAGCGCCACGATGTCATAATCGTCTTGAGGATCCGTGGAGGCCAGCCTGTACGCCAGCGCTTGCAATCTTTCCTTTCTATGTTTCGACACGTACTTCAGCCCCCACGTGTTGAATGTCAACAGTCGTATGCTACCTTTGCCCTGATCCCTGTGGGCTTCTGTTAAGATCTCGGAGATCGGAGGTTGAACCTCCGCCACAGACAAACCGTCCGGGCCCATCTTTTGAGAGGTGGATGCGGATGTGGAGGACGCCAGCGAGTTCCGCGAAATATTCACAATGAAGTCACGGTCCATCGTAAGAACCAGATCGCAGACACTATGTGTCAGCTACTAATCTGTCTAACTGGGTCTGTCACAGAACCACGCCCTGACTTGGCAAGCTCACATTCGCGTTTGTGTAAACCACGCCCAGCACAAGATAAAATCAAATACATATACTAAGAATCTGTTGCACTAAGAGGTTTATGTTAAAAAAACGCCAAAGCGGTATGCCAAATTACTTTACGAGAAAGAAATGCTCCAGCCGAACTCCTCGACAATATCAGCCCAGTCAAGATGAATATCGCCACTAGGATTCCTTTTCCAATACTCGTGCAGGACATGCCACATTCTCTGTATGTTACCCACCTCATAGTTACCGCGAACTTGTTGGTAGCGCATCTTCATCTTCTTCTTCTCCTCCTCGGTTACGCATATCACGCCACCTATAAGCAGTGGCAAACACAGAGTAGATTCCACAAACGTGCCCACCAGGATATCCAGTCTCGCAAAAAAGCTGTTCAAAAGCCCTTTCATTTCGGGTTCGGTAGCTAAGGTCTGCTTGATAGCTAGCCTGTTGTAGATTTGAAGAACAATTTGGTGAAGCTCAAAAAGAGTGAGATGCAGCTCCATGTGCTGATTATTATCCAGGTGAAGAAACTGGGGAAGACTAGGTTGCGCGCCGAGGATATCATGTTCTAATGCCGCGAACGATTTCTCAACATTCTCCTTGAGTAGCTTTTCGGCCTGTCGTATCCTCTCCGACAGCGCACCACCAGATGTTCTGCCCACGTGAGATGCATCGTCCTCTTCAACTGTTCCGTCAAGAGTGAAGTCCCTCCAATTAGATTTCATGAGCTCAATCTGGACCCTCTGTTTCTTCAGTTCTAGTTTCTTGTTCACAATCTTTCCCAGCACAAGAAACACGGCTTGCATGCACCCTTGAAGCGGGTCAATTCCATACTCGTCAGACTCGAGCAGTTTTTGTTCGGAGAAAATCTCGTAATATTCTTCCATAGGTATTGCAGTACCATTTTGCAAAGCTGGAGTGCCCATAACGTCGTGAAACAAGAAATTAGAAAGGATCCATTTGGCTTCGTTAGAAGACTTGTTGTTATCACAAAACTTGCTTATGCCGCCATACGACAAAAGCAGATCTTTGAATTGCAGAAACATCTTATACCAATTATTCACATCTCCTGTCGAGATTTCGGAACCCATACTGATGATGAAAGACGAAAAAAGAAGCATGTAGTCCGAGTTGTCTAAGTTCGGGCGCGTTAACTTCTCTTGTATCATACTTTGGGCTTTATTGAAGTAGCCGCGTGATGTTTCGCTGTTTGGGCCAAGCAAAAACATTCCACCCCATGCCACAATGGCTTGCAGGATAGACTGATCAAAGTCGGCAAGCTTGAAGAAATAATTCAAAAAAAAGTTCGACTCATCGGGGCAAACACTGATCGCATGGACAACGTAAGACTTGTAGTGGTCCAGAAAAAGTAAAGCAGTCTCATCTAGACCCCTGATCAAGTTCGAGCTTGGATGAATGTTGATCCTTGGTGAGAACAACATGTGGAAACTAGGCTTCCAAAATATTGAAGGCTCGCTGTCAGGAGACCTGTAATACTGTAATGCAAGGGTGAGTAGCTCTTTTTCGGTCATGGGTCCGTTTCTCGTGATAGTGTTCTCCACCACTTGAGATTCATCCATTGCAGCATAATGGAGACTCTCCTCTGAAGGGTTACCGTCACCTCCGGGAACAACTTCAGTCTCGGGCGAGTACTCGATGAACCGGTCACCGGAGTCACTAAAAGCTAGGGGTGAGCCCTGCGGAGTGAACTCAAGTCTTGATCTGAAGAATTCTCTCAACGGTGATGGCATGTCTGCTGGGTAGCTGTAGCCATTAGGGGAGTCCGCCATAAGCATTCCAATGTCTTCCGAAGAGATGGCATCAGTGTCTGACTTAACGTATGAGCTAGGACTTAATACTCGAGAGTATTCAAGAGTATCGGACAGTGTGAGAAAATCAGACAACATGGATCCTGGGCTTTTCATGTCTTCCAGTTTGGGATGGATGGACTGCGGAGGCTTGACGACTTTATGCGGAGCCTTTTTCAAACTGAACGTGAGCTGGACAATCTCTGGGGGTTTAGTGTTTACGTGCTGATCTCCCCACTCGCAAGGCGTATTCTTCTTCTCACACAACCCACACACCGGATGAACCTCGTTGCACTTCTTTCTGAATTATTGACGTTAGCACTGATAAGTCGGTTGAAAAAATGAATCCGTTCTTACTTTCTCTTGCGGCATTGTAAGCATCCAAGCTTCGACCTGGATGTCGCACCAACAAAGTTCTTGCTTCTGATAAAGGGCTGCTTGAAAGGCGCCGCGCTTTTGTGGCCGCTGGGCAACTGCCGCGACTCTATAGCAGAGAGTTTCTGATCAAACGTCGAGAACATTAGCCGTACAAGAATAGCTCCAATTGTGGGGATCGCAGCAAATACTGGTCAAAGAACAACGGTTTTTTAATTTGGATAGGAGCGCGCGATTGTCCAATCGGGAGTTCCCACGAGGTAAGAAGTCGAAGCAGCGCGACTGAAGCAGTTCGCAATACAGGCGCACAGATCCGGCAGGTGTACTTCCTATGACCACCACTGCTGCAGGCTGATTCATCTCCTAACGAGAGGAACCCGAAGCTCAGTTGTTGGCGCGGAAATTAAAAGAGCTCAGAGACTCCGGAGATATATGGTTACCCGGGGTTTAGATAAGGTTACTGTTTTGCCGAGATCTTCAAGATCTCACCAAATGAGAGGCGCACAGAGCTCGTTTGACTCCAATTTTATTCGTCAACTTTGGATCTTGCATGGAAACACAAACTAATACAGTGACAAATGGCTCGAAAATCCAAGCCCTTTCCCTTTGGAGAGCTTCTAGTGTCTCAACGGGCGTGACTCAGCAAAATATTGGCTAGGGCACGATAAACTGTTTCCTGCTCGCGACACGACCTTCGCGAAAGGTAAACAAACAACGCGCAAAGAAAATAAAGCGGCTGTCCAAACAACGAAACAACCAAACACGCGCTAACTCACAATACAGCCATGACCACAGATACCTCAGCGTTCACAGCTTTTGACCAGCTGCAGTCGAAGATGGACGTTTTTCAAGCCACTTTCCAGAGACGGATGGCCGCTCAGAGGAACGAACTACTGAGCGAGAGAGAAAGATTCCAGTTGACTCTCACCGGCCTCAAAGACCAACAGCGCGGGGTCCTGATCGAAATCGAGCAGACAAAGAAGAAAGAGGAAGATCTGAGCGTGCAGTTCAGCCAGGAGATGGAAGAGAATGCGAAATCGAGAACGAAGGTTCAAGAGCTGTCGAACGAGCAGCAGCAATTACTCCAGGCGAAGACGCGGCTGCAAGAGCAGGTGGAACAGCTGACAGCGCAGATTTCGGAGGCATCAGAGAATATGCAAAAGAAGAAGGAGGGGCTGACAAAAAACAACTCACTAAACCATGAAGAACTCATAAAGTACGAACTTTTTCTGGGTATGACCATACAGGCTCTGCAAGATGACATTTTGAGGTTCATTTTCCGTAATGTTGATCCGGACAATTATAACAAGGAAGTGTCTTTTGTGTTGGACCTGGCCAGTAGCGAGTACAAAGTCACCGAGACCGTACCGCCGTTGGATGCGGGAGTGCTTGCAGAGATACAGAAAGAGTTTAATTTTCACAGAGAGCTAGGGCCTTTTCTCAAGAAAATAAGGCTCGCGCTCAAGTCTACGCAATTATCATAGTATCAATCTTTCTGTACCTCAAACAATATATTTAACGGCTTTCATTAAGAGTCATGCGAAGAGGAAGCGTTGACAGTTGGTGGTAGGGGCAC
This sequence comes from Kuraishia cidri, assembly GCA_030557465.1. NCBI lineage: Eukaryota > Fungi > Ascomycota > Pichiomycetes > Pichiales > Pichiaceae > Kuraishia > Kuraishia cidri. The sequence continues at coordinate 321,977 of JAKTPE010000013.1, forward strand.
CTCGTGGTCATCTCCCTGATGACGAACACTACCGTCAATCTCCTTACTCTTAGCTGTTTCTTCCTCAAAGTATGATGAAAGGTCCGCATTTACGATTGATGCTTTCGATGTTCTTTTCTTTTGTGATCCTCGCGGAGGTGGTGCTCCTGTAGTCGGCTGGAAAACCGGAGGAGCCGCAGGCACGAAGGCCGATCCTGTAGGAGGGGACACTGCTGTCTCTTGTGCGGCATTGGAAGATGTCGCGCTAAAAAGTGTCGCACCTGGTGAGAAATCATCGTACGTCTCACTGGCGGGTTTGAACTTGCCAAGAACCTCGGGAATACGGTGCAGCAGGCCATAACCAACATCGCAGCCCAGTAAGCCGACACCACCCCATGCATTGGATGGGTATAAGGTGACTGGTCTCACGACGTCAAAGTCGTGGTTGTAGACGTATAAGATTATTGAACATTTCTGACCACGAGACCGCTGGTACAGCGACGTGATCACTCGTCCTAGAAGAGCCTCTCCACCAGTAGCAAGCAGCCCATCTTGCGATCCAATAATGTAGTCTGCACCCGGCAAGAGACCCGCTTGGTAGCCCGGAGAGTTTGGATTCACGTTCAGCACCTGCCACACGTAGGTGGACGTTATGAGCGGTGTGTATTGAAAAGACACTCCCAGTCGTTTGAACTTGTCATTCTGGACTTTGGCTGGCTTCATGGTTCCCTGGGAAAGTGACAGAGGTGTACTTGGAGGAGAGAAAAGCCGTGCACTCTCGCCCTGGTTCAGGTTTATGTCATCCAGCTGCTCGTTGCCTCCATCGGGCGTGAATTCAGTAGGAGCTATACTCACCCTCCTCGTGATACCACCCTTTGCATTCCATACTGTAAACTCAATGCTCTCCTTGCGTAATACCAGCTGGCTTAGAAAGTCCAGCAGCCGTGTATAATCAACGGAAGCAACGTTGGTTGGTGCGCTGGGTCCTGGGCTTGGTGAGGCCCCACCCAGAGGCGAGGAATAGCCACTTTCGGTTCCCGTAGCAATCAGCAGCGGAATTTCATAGCCATTGACACTCACAATATAGTCAAACCAACTTTCAAGACCGTACTTTGCCCCAATCGATCCCCGATCGCAGCTCAAGACTCGGAGACCCGTACCGCTGAAGTACTCGTCAGAAGACGAGCTCCCGAGAGATGAGGAAAACTTCTCGGCTGATTGCTCAATCTGAGAAACTAGCTTCTTCGCAAACCCAAACATTATAGTATTTGATAAACGGTTTTTACGACAGTGAACGCTTGTCGTGATCGCTCTCTCTCTCTCTCTCTCTCGTTCTCTAGCTGCCTCTCTCCACGATCATGTCAAGACAAAGTCTTGATGTTCACACTACTACGATACACCTGGAACCTTATTTCGTATTTTCCAATCGCAGCTCATACAAAGACATAAAAGACAAACACAGTACTTAAAGCTCATCGTGACTACCGTCCTCCTCGTCAGCTGGGGTCTCGTCCTCTGCATCAGCAGCTGGTGTGCTGTTGGCAATGATTTCCAACGCATCCAGGCCAAATGAGCCCTTCTCCTTGATAAACTCGCTCAAACCCTCGAGCGATCTGGCTCCCTCATAGACGATAGGGTTTGCCTTGTCGTTTGCAGGGTAGAAAATCAAAGTTGGGTAGCCCTTGATTTCAACGTCCACGTCGTTCAAAGTGTGGTCGATTTTGGCGATGACAATCTTGTCAGTGGCGCTCTCATCAGACTTGTAAGCAGCGGCCAGTTCCTCAAAGGTTGGTGCCAATCTTTTGCAGTGGCCACACCAAGGGGCGTAGTACTTGACGAACACATCCTTGTTTGATTTGATGATGTCGTCATGCTCATAGCCAACCAAATGGTAGACGGCTTCTTCCTGAACCTCGGGGATTGGCTCTGATTTCACGATTGGAGTCAAGTCCCCAGCGACAAACTTCTCAACAAAAGGAGCGATCTCATCGTTGTTCAGATCCTCGGCCTGCGAGATGCCGTACTTTTTGTTGCTCTCAAGATCGTGAATGGCAAAAAATGGAAATTTCTCCTCCATGTTGAGGTTCGCCGCGTGGGCGCCAAACTTGGGTGCGTCTAGCCCAACAAAGTTGATCTTACCTCTATATTTGATGGCAAGCTTGTGGATGATTGGGGCAACGGTCGATCTCTCAGACTCCTCGTTCCAGAAGTAGTACGCCAATGGAAGCTTGGAGTTCATGTAAGCCTGGTATACAGCGCCGTTGATCTCGCCAAAAAGTGGCTTGGACTCAACGTCAATGAACTCAGTCAGGTGAGTTGAATCAATTACATCGCCCTCAAAGATCGAAACAGTCGAGGCATCTTCATCAGGTCTGAACAAAAGGTATGCTGGCTTAGAAGCATCCTTCACGTATATGGACACGTAATCTTCAGCAGAAGTTGAAATGAACGAGTACTTCTCTCTGAAAACACCGGCGATGTCGTAGAAAGTGGTGTTCTCGGCACTGTCCTTCAAGTCCTTTGGAATAACCTGGACGATGAGTGGCTCGGCGAGTTCATCAATCGAGTCGATAAGGTCTGCAGAGTCATCGACCACTGACACAGGAGGTTGTGACTGCTTCACCATAAAACCGACAATCGCGTCCGCTTTCCTTTGTCCAGGATAGTCGGATGGCTCACCCTCGACGCCTCTGAAAACCTTAAGGGTTGGGTAACCTTTAATGCCGTAGTTCTGGCACAGGTCTCTCTCCTCGGTGCAGTCAATCTGTGCAAGTCTTATATCCTTCTCAACAAGTTTGTCTGCAGCGGCGCTAAACTCTGGGCCGAGCTTCTTGCAATGGCCACACCATGGTGCAAAAAACTCAGCCAACACCAGAGGGTTCTCAGTCACAAACTTTTCGAAAGTGGAGGCGGTGAGCTTCACGACAGCAGAGTCTGGAGAAGCGATGGCTTCGTCATCCTCTGCAGCCGCCAGGCCTACCATGCTCACAGAAGCAAGCACGGTGGCAATCTTTTTCAAAGACCAACTGAACTTCATGTTTAGTATCCCAGTAGATATGTTCAAAAGTGGTACTGGGCGGGAATGAAGATGGAGAAGCGTGCTAGAAATGACACGTATTGGGGCTCCATTTGTCATGGCAGACCAGTGGCCGGGTCACAGAGCGAAATCTCCGTCTTCGTGTGCGAACCAACAACTGTTTCTAGGCAAAGCAGGGTAATAGCTAAAGAATACTGACTTTCACACGACTCTCCCCAGTCCTGGATCCAAAAGTGAAGGTCCCACATATGACAGATCTGACTCTCCGCCATCCTGTGGCGTCAGGTGTCTGGCATATTCTATAGTACTGTGAAACCTGTGATATCAACCCATTCTCTCCTACTGTGCTGAGCGAGGTCATGTCCCCTATACACAGACTGTCCTCGCCTGCGTCGCCCTTACCCGAATCTCAGACTCGCTCCGCAGCAAGCCTCCATTCAATTCCGTCGTCTGGCGCTCCCATCCCGGCCATGTACCACGCTTTAGATAAGCAGGAGCTGCTGAGGCTCATGGTGCAGGCGCTGGACGACCTGGGCTATGAGTCTGTTTCTAGGGATTTAAGGATTAAGTCAGGTGTGCACTCGAACGACATTGTGGTGGAAGCATTCATTGGTCTGGTGCTAAGTGGAGACTTCAGCAAGGCAGAGACAATGATACCCCAGCTTTCCCTTGTTCCAATGGTGCCGACTGATGCGGCTTCGCCGAATGAAAGCTTGGAATCGCATGCTTCGCAAAGAATCGTTTACCTTCTGAGAAAGGAGAAATTCTTAGAGCTTCTTCTGCACGAGAATGAGAGCGGCAAGGCGCTTAAGACTCTGCGGTCCGAAATCACAGATCTCAATTTGAATGTGGACCAACTACGGTCACTGTCGTCGCTGATGATGACTCCAACTGATACAACACTTCATCAGAAACTTGGATGGCTTGGTGACCCTGTGACATCTAGGCAGCACCTGGTTACGCATATCGGCAAACTAGTATCTCCAAAATCCATGCTGCCACCTCACAGACTGGCCGTTTTGCTCAATCAATCGCTAGAATTTCAGAGGTCACTTGATCCATACTACCTTGCACCTAACGAAAAGGATCAGCAGTTGCAAAGAGCGGTGGCGACACCGGTGTCGCTCTACCAGGACTTCAAATCGGACAGGTCCCAGTTTCCCTCCAAAGTCATCCGAACTTTGACTCACCACTCAGATGAAGTGTGGTTTGTTAAATTTAGCAATAATGGCAAATACCTGTGCTCAACATCGCTCGATACCAAGATCATCATTTACGATGTTGAGAATGACTTCACGGTATATCAAACTTTGAGTGGATCTGAAAAGGCCGTTATGTATGCTTCATGGTCTCCCGATGACAGCTTATTGCTGACATGCGGACTTGACCTGAAGTTTCGTGTGTGGAGTGTTAAAACTGGCGAGGCGCTAAAGTCGTTGTCGTTCTTTGAGCCACTAAGAATCTGGTCTTGCGAATGGCTGCCTGATTCATCCGGATTTATAACAGGATCTCCCGACAAGAAGCTTGTTCTGTTCAATACTGACTGCGAGGAGCAGTACAACTGGGATGTGGATCAGCGTATCAATGACCTGGCTGTAACACCCGACGGCACAAGGCTAGTCACGATAAATCATGACCACAATGCATACATCTGGGAGCTGTCGACCAAAAAGCTTCTCAAAAAGTTTGAGATCGGGAAGAAACTCACATCTATTAGCATAACAGCCGATTCCTCATACTGTTTAATCAATGTGTCCCCCGAAGAGATACAGCTCTGGGACTTGAACAACTATACGCTTCTGCAGAAGTATCTGGGGCAGCAGCAACAACGCTATGTGATACGTTCTTGTTTCGGGAACTGGGATGAGAGTCTTGTACTGAGCGGCAGTGAAGATGGTCGGATATACATTTGGAGCCGCAAGTTCGGCAACCTTATTTGTGCTCTGGAAGGCCACAAGGGGCTGGTGAATTGCGTTGATTGGAACAAGGGAGGTGCCGGAGCGAACGGGCGGGTCTTTGCGAGCGCCGGTGACGATAAAACGGTCAAGATCTGGGGTGCCTAAACTGCAGTATCAACAACGTCATATATTTACATCCCTGTTATTTAATTCATCTATTGCATGTTTTGATGGTTTTTTTGTCGGTAATTGTGTTACAAGTTACAAAGGAGGAGAAAAAGAAAAAAAAAATGCATTCGAACTAGCAGCATTACCATCAATCATCCCTGTCGTTATCGTCCACATGCTCGAGTATTCTGGCATCGTTCATTCCACGCTCCACGTCCAGCATGGAGAACACAGGAATACTCAAGATAAGTAGGGCAAACAGAAAGTAGAAACAGTAACGGATATTGTGAGTTTTATCAATGATGAGTCCAACAATCGCCGGGCCCAGCACGCTGCTGCCCTTATCCGTGACGCTAAACAACGAAAAGAACACCGACTCTTTGCCTCTCGGTATGAGTAAGGAGAAGAGCGAGCGTGATACCGTGGCAAGTCCACCGAGCGCAAACCCGTACCACACCGCGAGAAAGTACATCTCGTAAGGGTGGTTCAGGCCAAAACTCGTAAAGTAGAATCCCAGGATGCCATAGCATGGAATCACGCTTGCCCATACAATGATGTAGATGAGCATGCGCTTTGTTGTGATTTTCAGCAGTGGCTGGATCACAGTAGGAACCGTTGATGCGCTTGCAACTGCTGAGATCATCGTTAGGATGCCAATTATCGACAGCTGCAATGTGGACATTGAGAGCTCAGAGCGCGCAAAGAGAATCGCCGCCGAATTTATCGTCGTGAGACTGTCAGAAATGACAAACCAGCCCAGCAGGAAAATTACAATGTCTTTGAGTTCCTTTGTCGCCTTGATCGCAAGTAAAAGCGTCTTCCAACCATACTTGATGTACGCCCTGAGGATGATCGCTTTGTACACTGTGAGCTGTGAGTAGTATTCCACTACGCCCTCCGATTCATATACCGCTCGCGTCGGAGGGCGATGAGTGAGATGCAAGTGTGGGCCTGGCCGAGACTTCAGCAGTCCCGCCAGCGGGAATTGGAAGATAAACCACCATAACCCCACAACGAAGATAGCCGCTTGGATGGGGAAGATCGTCTCGTTGGCCTCGGCATGTGGATGCGTTTTTAGCCTTAGTATCACGAGCATTGTCATCACCTGTACCAGTAATGCGGACACGTAGCCGAGTGCGGCACCGCTGCCGCTAATTTTAGAGGATATTGAGCCCTTGAGCTCCGCAAGGGTTTGTGCTGACGGCTCCCTCGAGCTTGAGCCCTCTCCCACAGCCTGTGCATTTCGCTGCTGCAGGTACAGGCTGCTGCTGGTAAGGTCCGGGTGATTTCCAACGAGTACGGGCAAAAATGCATTTCCGCACACGTTGACTGCGCCGAAGCAGCTATTGGCAATTATAGCCAGGAAACTTGCAGTGTAGTATTGCGTATCGTTGATGAGCAAGTAACACATTGTCGCGACCGATCCCACGAACCCGAACCCAACGAGAAGTGATTTCCTATATGAGCCTCTATCTGCGGCACCACTCATTGAAATGACAACCAGTGTTTGCAGCAGCACAGATATGGAAAAGGTGTAGAGTGCGTACGAGGATGTGTCAATATAGAATCGATTCCCCATGAACGGAAGAACGCACGACTGGTCGCCTGGATGTTTTCCGTGTTTCCCACCACCGCCGTTGTCGTTTCCAGGAGGCGGTGGAATTGGCTCAGGCACGGGTGCCGGATGTTTCGACCCCACGCACGGAGACAGCTTATCGTTTAGCTTGACACCATTGTCCCTAGCGATCTGCTCCAGCAGTATCGGCACATACGTGCCCACGACGCTCACTATGAATGGTTCAGACGCCCATGCGTACAGACACCAGCCAAACAGTTCCCACGTGGTAGTTGGCTCTGGCCGGTCCGATTTGCTCTTCGAACCTTCCGCCGATGAGGGCTGGCTTTCAAAGTGGGATATGAGGGGGGCATTGCTTTCGTGACTCAGCAGCGACTGCGAGTCTTCCGGAATGCCATCTATCTCATCCATCGCGGCCTGTGTGCAAGGGGAGGTGGTAGTCTGTGTGTCATGGCGGTGGGTGTGGAGTTGCAGGCCGGGGCACTTAAGCTAAGTACCTGAAGCGTGGGCCAGAAGTCTACGACGTGTACCAACCACTATTACAATGGCGGCCGGGTAATAAGTCGTGGCTCCACCGACTTCCCCAGATGTGGGGCAGATCACATGCCAGAACAGAGGGACCGAAACAGAGAGAGGGCGAAAGGGAACACGACGGGCAACTTGAGAGAGAGGAAAGGTCGTTGCTGAGTGTATCTTTATCATCGACTCAGACTGTTTTCTGCCAGGGAATCTGACGTGGAAAACAGCAGTTACGCTTGCATATCTACATCGAGCATAATGGACGAAAGCGAGCCTCATAATGACCAGGAGCTGTCGCCGTACACGTCGGAGCTCCTGCTCAATATAATGGACATTCTAGGTGTGTTGCGTGCTTCGCGAAATGGTGTTGTCTACGGGGGGCGAATCCGATTTGCCCATGCGATAGCGGTTTCGATGATATTTAAGCGCAACACACCGATCACCACCCGACTGCTCAATGCGTTTCGTGCCGCATTTAAGCACGCAAAGGTGTTGGCTGGATTTGCCGTTGTGTACAGATCTGTTCTGTACCTAGCAAGGCTGATACGCTCACAGAAAAGAAACCAAGGTATAGCCGCAGGCAGAGGGTCGACCTATGGAAAAGGCAAGTCTGTGCACTTTGTGGCTGGAGGAGTTGCGGGGCTGCTCGTGTACGGTCAGCCGTACGGGCACTTTTTCTCGGGCGCTATAACACACCAGGTTACATTGTATTGCTCCTCCAGGATGATGCTGGCCCTGGGTAAGATCATAGCTTATAAGCTGGCTGAGGTTGTAACTGAGAACGAAGGTGACCTCCCAAATTTACTCACCGGAAAGGGTGTAAATTACCCGCATGGATCGCGCGACCCAGAATTTGAAAAGCGCCTAGACCGAAACACGCGCCAGATTGAAAACCAAGCATGGGTGGTGTGGTCCAGTGTCACTTGGGGATTGTGCATGTACCTTTATCAAACACATCCAAGATTCTTACAGAGTTCCCTGAGACATAGCTTGGACTACATCTATAACAATGACAATTGGTCGGGCATCAGAGGTTTCCTGGGTGTCTAGAAGGGGTTGGCTCTGAATGGAGCGTATAGAGTCGCTGGCGGTAACCGTTTTGCATGCGATTAGCCAAGGTACCGTATGCAACTCGGGCTGTGCTTACAGCGTTTGTCTCGGGATACATGATAGCTATATTTATATATATTTAAGGAAGCAGTGGCCAATAGCCTATCTCATTTCTTCCTAGCCGTCTGGTCGTTCTTACAAATATGGTAGAGGTGAGCATGGTGAGCCATTTGCTTTTTGTAGACGGCGGAACCTTTTCCACTACACTGCAGTTTCGGTGCTCAAGAAAGTTGGTTACAGCGTCTGCGAATTCATAGTATTCGGACTTACTCTAATAAGCAAGGGTAAAGCCAGCTTGCTCGTTCCAGTATGCTCAGTGACTGTTTGCTTCACATCTCCATACAGTGCAAGCATCGCAGTTTTCTGGACTCGGTCGACAAAGTGAATAGTTATGCTTGTCAGTTGTGTGGATAGAGAATTGTCTCGAGTTTTATCTGGCCGTGTCTTTGAATCAGAAGGCATATGAATGTTTTACAACCAAATAGAGATGAAAACGATAATATTTTTTCATAAAACACTTTGCAGCAAGATCAGCGTCTGTGAAAAAATTAACAATTTTGAGAATATATAAATTCCGTCAAAGATTTTTGAAAATTATTTCTGTAAACTATGCCCATGTGTTACACAGATCAAAGAGATCTGTATCTGTGTAATTTCTTTTTGTATTTGTGGCAAAAAGTACTTCACGTTTGGCCTGCTTAACCGTTTGCGAGAATTAAACTCTAGTCTACTGGCCTCACTTACATCGGCTCTCTGGCGAGTATGCTCGCTGGATCGCAGCGGCAGAATCAAAAAGGGCATTCGGATTTCTTTACCAGGGCAGCTCTTCAGCTGCTCTATAAACTGATTTCACCCTGACGTTCCAAGAGATCCAGCCCAGATCCATGCTGCCGTCGCCAAGAGTCCATCATCGCCTCAATTCAAACAGATTCGTCAAAGCACTGGAGATAGATAGCTATCTGTGTGGGTTGCACAATTGATATCTAAGGTGAGGAAACAAGAGAAAGCTTCAGAGAAGTGTTCCCGTTGTGGTTTTAGTTTACAGTTCTACTGCAGGGAGAGCAACTATAGCCCAGAGCCACGCCAGAAACCAAAAGCCAGGTATCAAATGATTCTCTAAACCTATGAGGACACCTATCCAAAATCATTCAGACAATCAGATTCTTTCTTCGCCGTACTCGTTTAGGTCTTGCTCCTTGTTTTCTGGGGTCGAATCCATCATGTCTTGGTTCGACTCTTCCTCCGACTGTTGGTACTGCCTGTCCACAGCCTTCTTACGCCCCAATAACATACCCCTCACCGGAATGTACGAGTCTTTCCCAAAAACAATACCTGGATGGTACACAGTCATGACAATAACTGCAAGACACATCATGGTTGCATCCAGGACGCTAAAAAAAACTTCCGTTCTGATCAAGTAACCTGTCCAGCCCTCGGCCAGCTCAACCACACGGTACACACAGCGGATGTATATCAAGACCACAGCAAGAGTGAACGCATATGGAAAAGTCTTGAAGAGAGGCTGCGCGCGGATGTCTGCGTACCGCGGCTCGTATATGGTGTCGATCTCCTCCAGTGACATACCATTCGCCAGAGCGCGCTTCTTCTCCTTGTTGATCGACCACAAGAAATCACCCCAGAAGTAAAAGAAAACAGTTATGGAGACAACCTGAAAGGCAAGACCGCCCACCATCGTGTGCGTGCCCGGCGTTGCGCTCGTACCGTTATGGGTAGCAGCAGAGGCCGCACCGCCACCCGCAGCCTGAATACCAAGCGAAACAACATCGCTTACAATAAAAATGGCGCTATACCACATTGGACTCAGTCGCGAATGGCTTTCGCCATAAATCGTTGCCAGCTTACCCAAAATGTAGTACATTCCCGCCATGATGAAGCAAGGTGCGATGGTGAGGCAGATGATCTGATCCATGTATGGTGTGAGTGCATCTGGATTGCTGTGTGACACTGTGCGGCCAACATAGCCTGTAAATTCGAGCCCACAACCGCAGAAGTATGAAATGAGAAACCACCATTGCTTAGTGTAGATACCGATACCCGTCTGCAAGCAAAGCAAGATACCCATTATCACCGTGAGAGTGACATTCCCACCCAGGCTCGGGGTCATCGAGACATAGTAATTATTCTTGTCCCTCGTTACCAACTCTATAATATCCATGGTGTGTACTTGTACTCTGTGTGCTGTCGATGGTGAATATTGAGAAGGAAGAAAAACAACAAAGGGAAGAGAAGGGGGACAACGCCGTCCCGTAATTTGAAGTCTTCGGAGCGATGATGGTGCTTCGACCGCGCGTTAACTCCATTTGGAGGGTTCCGACGGATTTAGCGAGTGCAGCCAGAGGCGCAGTGCCACAATATCGGACATATTTAGCTTTCACCCTCTGACTGTAATTTTTGAACATCGCTGGAATGAATCTCCGATCGGCCGTTCCGTGTGCTTTAGAGGTTCAGAGCTTGGCCTGCTAGCTGCTGCGAAGTGTCTGTCTGGACTGTCCCTCACAAGCCTTGCTCCTGTGTCTCTTCTCTACCCTCGGCACAGCAGAATGGCCCGCAGCGCCTCAGCCGTGCCAGAGCAAGCCTCTCACGCGCGGCTAGCGGAATACGAAAGTACAAGGCTATCTATTTATGGAATGGGAGCAAAAAATACGCGCTCAGCTCACCACCATGCGTCTGTAACTTCCTTGTCAGGTGGAGCTGGTTTTCCCTGCAAAGTCGCAGCGAGCATGACACTGACGATCCTTATGGCCCCGCTTGACAGCAGCGTAAAGACAGCACTCCAGAGATGTGTTAGAGGATCTCCATACAATATATTATGAGATATCCAGGATATACATCGCCGACACTGGGACCACTGGTGTCAGACCTCCGCGCTTCTACCATGAACTGTGTTACATAATCTGTTATCTAAACCATCCACGTGACTACAGCACCTTGCGGTTTGTTTACATTTTGAGCGCGCGTCCAAATCAACACAAAGTGCGCAACGACACAACACTAACAGACAGCATTATCTGCCAAATGGTCTCGACTCCCAGCACACCAAACCTAAGGCGGTCTAGTAGACTGGCCTCTCCAGGCAAGGAAAATGCGTTTGCACCCTTTGACAAGCACTCGCTGAGCATGGGCCGCAAACCTTCGAGACGTCACTCGACAGTGCCCGCGAGAGGTATACTCAAATCGCACAACCTCAACTTTGAAGACTCCGCTGATGAGAACCACACCATTGCAGTGATTCCATTGAAGAGTGACTATAGCTTTTCTGCCAAAAGAATGAGCTCGAGGAGACGGGTATCGTTTGCACCTGAAGTCACGCTTCACAAAATCGACCTGATGCCGCGGTTGAACGAGCCGCAAGAACGTGAACCAAGAAGAAGGGAGACCATTCATTTTATTCCCCCATCCATCTCAGACATCAGAAGTCCGCCTCCAAGCGCTCCGGATGAGCAAGAAGATGAGGATGATGAGACCCAATTGGTGCCCAGATTTTCTGTCCACGAAGAACAGCCCAGTGAAGTCATCAGCGATAAAGAAGACCAGGAGATATCTATGGAAGTCGAGAGTCCCGATGTTACAAGCACTGTCCCCATGGATGAGACAGAGTACCCTCGCAGAGACGAACCCAAGGTGCTGTCGGAAGTTGAAGAGGAGAGCGAAACAGAGATGACGATGGAGCTAACAACAACTTTCAGAAAACTCAGCACCGAGCAACCTGAGAGACAAGCTGATGATGATGAGGAGGAGGACGCAGAATTGTCCATGGAAATGACAAACTACGGATCTGTACAGCCAGTGCCGGAGAAAAATTTCGCCAAGCCAGTCACACAGCCGGAAAGGGATGCCGAGGTTACGATGGAGATGACGAACTATGGGCCTGCTACTCACCAGACACTACAGAATGAAGGAGAGGTGTCTATGGAGACGACGCAGTACAATGCTGTGCGTGTTGATATTCAAGAAGAGCCAGCTGCAGGAGACCAAAGCGTTGCCATGGACCTTACTGAATACACCGGCCCCAAGTTTACACCCGTCAAACCTTCTCTGGCATCCGTGGCGGCAACTCCACAAGGTCAGCGCACTCCACTCAGCGCCCTAAAGCGGATTCGCACATCTGAAACCGGATCCCCACCCAGCGATACGAAGTCTGCATCTAAAAGAAGGAATGTCTCTGGGACTCCCCTTAACAGAGTGCGCGAGCAACCTCCTCAGCACATGTCTCCATGCATCCCCTCAACCCCCGTTCGTGCCGAGTCGCCTGCAAAGGTTGGCCTCCTGGACAGAATAGCGTCGTTGACTCCGAAGAGAAGGACGCCGATCCGGCAACGGATTGACAACGTGCCGGCCCCTGAGCTTGCACCGATCGAAGCCCAAAAGACTACGGACACCGGCTCACCTGGCTTGAGGATTGGCGATGAAGCTGCATCTGCTTTCACTCCGCTAAGGGCTGCGGTGAGGAAATCACAAACCCCACTTCGCGCCCCTGAACCTGTGGCAGATCCAGAAGCAGCAACTACCACCACCATGGTGCCGCTCGCCGAGGTTTCAACTATCGAGGACGAGCCGGTGGAGGAGGACGACTATGAGCCTGCTCAGCTGGATACGTTTTTGGAGTCCGTGGGAGTCCAGTTTCGCGACGACATGGACCCCAGAGAAACAGTGGCTTCAATTCCACGCCTGGATACAACACCGAAGCTTGAGGACTATTGTGTTGCGTTGCAGAAACTCCCAGATCTTGAGCTGCTTGACTTCAGCTGCCGCGAACTGAAGAAGAACATCCGCGAGGGAAAGAACTTGTTTGCCAGACTGGAAGCTGAGATTCTCGATGAAAACCCGCCCATGATGCGCGAGTACTTTGAGGCGCGGCCGAATGTAAAGGTGCTCATGCGCGACCAGTTCCAAGTGATGAAAGAGTACGCACGGTGCCAGGCAACAAACGTGTGGTATGGATGGCAGTCGCAGCTTGTTGACGGACTGAAGATTGCCCTGACAAAGAACCGCGAGGCTTTGGAGACGGAGAGACTTAAAGTCGAAGAGGCGGAAGAGGAGACCGAAAAGAGCTATGCCGAGGCGGCTCAACGCCGGATCGAATTGGAAGCAAAGGTTGCAAAGTTGAGAAAATATAAAGCCGATCTGGAGTCATGCGACCAGACTGAGTTGGTTTCTGTTAGAGACGACTTGATTGCAACCACCGACGTTATTTTGAGCAAGCAGCAGGAGGTTGATGGAACTCAGCAGGAGCTCACAGCACTTCAGGGCGATGCAGAGACCAATGCAAAAGCAATTACGAAAGCAGACGAGGAAATTCTGCTGCAGAAAAAACAAATTGAGCAGAACAAGGTCTTTGAGCTTGACGAAGTGCGCGAGATCCGAAACAATTTCAGTATAATCCAGTCGCTTTCTGGGTACGAGTTTGTCAGTCTGGACGGGCTGGTACTAAAGCTGAAGCTCGAGGGCAACATTGTGGAGTATAATTTGGAGACACAATCCGCTGTTCTGGATTTTTCACATTGCGGCAGTTCTGAGCTGATGCAATTTTTCCAGTCCCGCCTGCACAGTCTTGTTGTGTCAAGTTGCTCGTCGTCTACTGAAAACTACCTGCGCCAGCTCTCGCGCATGTGGAATCGACTCAAGGATATTGACAGGGCGGTGACGCTGATGGGCCTGCGCTATCCTCTACGCACCGTCAGAGGCGAGGAGTTTAAGCTACAGCTCAAAGAGTTCTCCGCCGATGCCTCGTACAAGGCAATCTACGAGGTGACCATAGGCGATGACGTGCTGCTTGGCAACGGTTCGGTTCTCTCAACATGCAGCGTTGAGGTGGTGAACTACGGCAGCAGCGAAACCACTGTCCCAGACAAAGAGCTGCTTCTGCTGTCATTGCGCAGCCGGCACGAAAGTGGTGTGGTTGTGTAGATTATCAATCTTTTTTTTTTCTTTGATATTTGCTATCTTACTGCTTTGGATTTACCCGCGCGGCAGCAATGTTTGCGGTGCCACAACCAAAAACAATAGACGATGAATAAATACCGTGTGATATTCGCATGTGAGACTTATTACCGCTACTGCTCCAACCCATCAACGCCAGCAACTAACACGCCGTATGTCTGACTGGGAGGAAATTGCGCGAGCAAAGCGGGAGGCGGTGTTTAGCCAGATCCCACCCGAGTGGGTACTCAACGAGGTGCCTTCGGCAAAAGAGGAGCCCGATGCACGCGCATACCTCGACCGGATCATTGGCGCTGAAGAGAACGCAATCACGGGCTCGACAATAATCGCCCTGGCGGCGCGCATTGCCTGTGGCGAGCTGTCGTCCGTTGCGGTGACCGCCGCGTTCTGCCACCGTGCTGCGCTTGCACACCAGCTCACGAACTGCTGTTCCGAGATATTTTTCGAGCGCGCTCTGGCGCGCGCACGAGAACTCGATGAACACTTTTCCCGCACGGGCGGCAAGACCGTTGGCCCGCTCCACGGGATCCCCATCTCGCTGAAGGACCAGGTCAACCTGCCGGGGCTCGATTCTGCGCTTGGCTATGTTTCGCGGCTGAACAAGCCAATGCACGCCAGCGACATGTCGACCCTCGCGACGGTGCTTGAAGCTGCCGGCGCAGTGTTCTTCGTCAAAACCACCACTTCGGTCGCAATGATTCTATGTGACACCGTGTCAAACGTGTATGGATATACCGTGAATGGGCGCAACCGCCTTGTCTCTAGTGGCGGGTCGTCCGGTGGGGAGGGTGCGCTCGTGGGAGCGCGCGGGTCGCTTGCTGGGTTTGGCACGGATATTGGTGGGAGCATTCGCATACCGGCGGCATTCCAGGGGCTTTACGGGCTGCGTCCCAGCTCGAACCGTCTGCCGTACTACGGTGTGAGTAACTCGTACGCGGACCAGACGGTGATGTGCTCCGTGGTTGGTCCTTTGTGCGCGGATCTAGCTGACCTGCGACTTCTGACCAAGCTCATCCTGGACTCGGCGCCGTGGAAGCTTGATCCAAAGTGCGTACCCGTGTCTTGGCGAAAGGAAGAGGAGGAAGCACCACGTGCTGCGGAGAAGCTGTGTTTTGGAGTGCTGCGGTGGAACGGCGTTGTGCGGCCGCATCCTCCCATTCTGCGCGCCTTGGATGAAATAGTGGGCGCACTGGTTGCTCGCGGGCACGATGTCGTGCCTTGGGAGCCACCCGTGTCGACCTTGCAGTGCCAGGAGCTTGCCACGGCGATATATCTAGCGGATGGACTACAGGAGACACTTGATGAGTGCGCCGCGAGTGGGGAGCCGCTGCCGCAAGAGGCATACATGGGTTCGTCGCCCGAGATGATACGTCTCGCGATCCACATTCATGAGCACTGGGACCAGTCACGGCGGAAATACGAGTTACAGCGTGCGTATGACGCATATTGGCTTGGAACGGAGGTAATTACCTCAACTGGGCGCCCCGTGGATGCTTTCATCGCGCCGATATGGGACTCATGCTCGTTCCGCAGCGGCGAAGTTGGGAAGCACCTCGATGACTATGCGACGCTCGTCAACGTGCTCGACTATAGTGCTATAACGATCCCCGTGACCACTGTCAACAAGACTGTGGATGTCAAGGACACAGGATACAGCCCGCTCAGCGAGCGCGACCGCGTGGTCCACGAAAGCTACGACCCAGAAGTCTTCAACGGTACTCCCGTATCACTTCAGCTCGTTGGGGGACGCTACCAAGAGGAGCGGATCATCTCGATTGCGCAGATTGTATCGGAGGCAGTTAATTGATGTCTCCGTCTTATTTTTGGGTTTTTTTTTTGCTTTTTTAGAGGATTTATATATATATATATATATACACTGCGAATGTAAAACGCGGCGTCAAGGATGTGTGGGCATGTCAGACCCTTTTCTTTCGGAATGTGATTACTTACAGAACAAAACAAACTCCTTAAACAGTGGAGTATCAAAGTGAATTGGTGGGTGTGTTTCTTTTTTTTGCTTTTGTGGTTTTTGTGGGCGTGATAACCGATGTGAATGCAGACATAACGAGATTGAATGCAGTTTTTGGTTTTTTGTGTACATTGTCACCGGTGCAATGCGTTAGGGTAAAAAAGGGGTAAAAAAATAAAATGTTCATTGAGCGCCCTGGGTTGCTGGAACGCTCTGGTCACGGCCAGCCTCCTCTCTCTGCTCAAGGGGCAGGATCCAGTTCTCGTGGTTCTCCTTTGCTCTGAGCTTGATGGAGCTGCCCTCGCCCGCAACCAACAGGTTCTGGCATAAAGTAAGAGCATCAATCACCATATTTTGGTCGCCATTGCTCAGGGCTTGGACTCTGAAAAAGCCAGAAACCTTGTCAAGAGGTATGTATCCGCTATCGTTCATCTGCCGTCTCAGATAGATGTCCTTCACCAGATTCTCGATCGAAAAGTAATAGTCAATCTGTCTAGCGAGCGTGCTCAGCGGATCAATAGGCATCGGCTGGTAGAACTGAGGTTGCGCGGGGATGTACTGCGGCACGAACGGAGGCCTCTGTTGGAACTGCTGGGCATTTGGAGGCACCACGTTCGGCAAGTAGCCAAACTGGGGACTCGTGCTGTAAGGCAGGAACTGACCGTTCTGCTGCTGTTGCTGCTGCTGCTGATGCACGCCCCCTTGTCTACCGTTGCTGTACCTCCGGTACCCGCTGTTGTACTGGCCATTTTGATTATTCCTGAAGCCGCCTCTGTTGTACCCCGAATATCCATTCGATTGGTGGTGGTTGCTGTGACCGTTGGCGAGGGGCGTAAAATGACCGTTCTGTTGCTGGAACTTGTTCGGGTGGAAGGACTTCTGCTGAGAAGCGTTCTCTGTGGGAGAAGTTTCTGTATCAGCAGGAGAGGCGGCAGGAGCGGCACCAGTGCCGTTCGCAGTGTTCGTGGTGGAGTCGACATCGGTGGCACCGGGAGTCTGTTCCTGGGGCACACTGGCAGCACCCTTGGCAGTGGCAGCAGCGTCATCGCTGACGTCTCCCTTTCTGGTCTCTGTTTTCTCACCACCGTTTGCAGTGTTTGCAGAGCCAGCAGCAACCTTCTTGCGGCCAGTCTTGTGGACAGCTGACCCAGACGCCTTACCGTTAGGTACAGCGTTCTCATCGTGCTGCTGCTGCGCTGCACCAGTAGCAGGGTCTTTTGCGTCGTGCTTTGCATCATGTCCGTTTCCGTTTGCCGCAGCGGCCTTCTTTTTGTGCGACTTCTTGTTACTGGCACCAGCTCCGCCTGCGTGTCCGTTTCCATTTGCAGAAGCAGACTTTGCGCCCTTAGGCGAAGGTAGCACCACGGCAGCCTTGAAAGGCATCCACTTCTCCTTTCCCGTCTTGGCGACCGCCACGGGTTTCTTAGAGGACGGCACGCTCGGCTCTGCTCCTGCGGTCCCCACCGCAGCTTCAGGCGAGGGCCAGTGGCTGGTGTCAACGGTTTCAGCTCCCGTTTTTTCAACTGAGCGAACACCCCAAGCGCTTGTTGTGGGAACAGGAGCCGGTGCAAGCGTCGCCTTCTTCGGCGTGCTTGGTTTGGAAGCGGAAGCCGTCGACCCTTCTGCGGAAGTCGTACTGTGGAGGGGACCGGAGCTGTTTGCCGTGGAAGATTCAGCGGCCTCAGCTGTAGTAGTAGTAGTAGTAGCAGCACTAGTTGTAGCAGGAGAAGAAGAAACGGCTGGCTCGTCCTTCGATGGCGCACTCACGGGCTCGGTGGCAGTCACGGTCTTTGGTTCGTCAATCTGAGTCTTGGTTTTCGAAACCTCGGGAGTGTCAACAACAGACCCATTCGAGGTACCAGCGGCGGCGTTGGCGTATGAAAATGAGGACATTTTGACTTTTTTTTTGGTTTTTGTCTTTTGGTGTGTGAAACTTTTCAGTTAATGAAGGAATAAAAGAAAACTTCTTTTAAATGTTCCCTTTTATTATGATTCTTTCTCTGAGAGCCCAATTGGCAAACAAGAATTGAAGAGTCGGACGGCTTGTACAGCAGTGAGGAAGGGCGGTGGCACGCGCTCAACGAAGAAAAGCGGTGTGGGTGAAGGTGAAGAAAGTTCTGTGTCGGACGGGAACAGAGTGTGGCACAGGGTAAGTGGGCGGGTCCTGTGGTATTTGTAGATGCGTATTAGAGTGGAAGTGAGATCTCTGGGTGTCTCTCACTCTCTTCTTCTCTGAGTTGAAAAACAACGGAACTTGTGCGTGTCCTGCTAGTGTGCCTCTTTTTTTCTCCTTTTCGAGAGTTGAGTTTGAATCAGAGACATTTCAACCGATTTTTTTTTGGATTTTTTGGATTTTTCGCTGAGTGGGCGGGTAACGGGTCGTGGGAGAACCGGGTCCGAGCCGGGTCTTTGGCCGTTGGAGACCACACAGAGTGACAGATTTGGGATCACTGGGAACACTTGGCATCTCAACCGGACAGATGAGAGCGGGTTTGGCAACGTTGGTCAAGGCACGGCGTGCGGTGCGGGACATTCCGCCGCTGTTGCCACCGCTAAAACTGTACAGAGAGATTTTGAGAGCACACCGCGCGCTTCCGCAGGCCCAACGCACGCTCGGTGACGCCTACGTGCGGGCTGAATTCAAGTCACACAAGAGTATTGACAACCCGCTGCACATTGTTGGATTTCTGCAGAGTTGGCAGGAGTATCTCACGGCGATCACGGGACACCAGTGGATGGAGTACCAGCTGTCGAAACAAGACCTCGACAGCATGTCACCCGAGCAAATTGGACAGCTGTACGAACTGATGCAGGAGACACAGAGGTGGGCTAGGGGCGAGACGGATAACTTGGAAATAGAACCTGCTTCTGGGGAGAGATGACAAGCTGATCGGCGTTCCGGACAGAGCAACTTGAGCTTGCCTGGTACTTCTCCAAAAGGCAGAAGGAGCTACAACATCGAGCGAACACTACGGCTCGTCTCCCACACCGCCATCATTTACACATCTATGCATTGGAGACAGTCACACTATGGATATGAGTATATATAATGTATAATTTGCAAGTGTTGCCAGTTCCTGACCGTACCCACATTTACACGCTTAGTTATAGTCTGCACACGACTGTCTTGGTGAACAGGATGAGAAAAAAAATATGAACCACAAAGCAGGTAAAAGAAAAAAGTTCCACAAATCCACAAAAATCCACAAAAATCCACAAAAATCCACAAAAAATCCACAAATCCATGACTTCGGTTTCGCGAGTACAGAATATTAAAGGATACTTGGTGCTACCAGTTCAGCTACCGGCGACCGGTCACGGCGCGGTCCCTGCCGCATACCATTATATATACTGCAAGAAGCACTCGACAACGGCCAAAGACCCAACATTGGTGGACCGAGCTGCTCGGTCGCTGTTCCTCGTGTGCGTGCCCGTGCACACCACGCTACGGAGCGTGCGCGCGCTGTTTGGCGAGATAGCAACGGGTGCAATCGTTGAGAGCGTGCAGGTGCACGAGGCGGGCGCGGCGGCTGACGACACGAGTGATGAGATCAACCTGATGGCGCTATCGTCTTCTCTGTCCGCTGCTGCGGCTGCAGAGGCGAGCGCGGCATGCACGACAGCGTTTCGGTTGCCCCCTGGGTGTGCTCTCGTGACATTTCTCGACAAGAGCGGGCTTGCGCTTGCGCTGCAGTCGATTAAGAAGCTCGTTGGCGCGAGTCGGCCGCGGATACCTGTGTTTGGAGATGCTGGAGAGGAAGCGAGTGGGGGTACACAGCGGTATCTCGGGCGGTATGCGCGTGCCGTGGTGGACGTGGATGAGCTGTCTGCGCAGGTTGCGCTCGACATGCAGGCGTTTGCGGAGAAGGAGAAGGAGAACCTCGAGGAGCTCGAGACGATGCGGACGGGTGTGGATGCAGATGGATTCACGCTTGTTGTTGGCTCACACCGCAAGACCAGGGATGGTGTGCTGGGGCGCACGCGGCATGTAACGGAGGTTGAGACGGCAAAGACACAGAAGAAGATGAAACGGAAGGAAAAACAGGACTTTTACAGGTTCCAGTTGCGTGAGCGGAAGAAGATGGAGATGAATGAGTTGTTGTCCAAGTTCAAGGAGGATCAGCAGCGGGTCAAGACTATGCGGGAAAAGCGCGGGTTTAGACCGTATTAGATGTAGTATATATGCATGAAGATTTTAGATCGATACAGCGATGGAAAGGTAGTATGCCTCCGTGGTTCTCGAGCAAGATCTATAGGTGGAACTAAAACCATTCCCGACATTCCAACTTGTCAAGGCCAATCGAGAAACGCGTGTGACGCAAGCCAGGGCACGAGATAGGCACAGATTCTGGTATTCGGGAAAGTCTCACCGCGTACGAAACGCGTGATCATGTAGTCCTAGTCTTTTGATCGAACGTTGCCAAAAGCACGTTCATCCTCGCGTATGGAACAACGCAAAAAGATGTATTGCTTTCTGTTGTTGTTTTTTTATCTCATCAAGCATTACCTCAAGCCAACGTTCCCGGCAAAAGAGCTCGTGAGGGACCGGATGTCATCCTCAATGATGCGCCCAGATCCAGCGCCGCCCACGCCGGCCCCGTCGTACCGCGAGCCGCCGTCGAGCTGCCGCAAACGACTGCTGAGGCTGTCACCCACAGCACGCAAACCGTAAACGTTCGGATCCGCGGTTGCCGTTGCCTCCTCATCCTGTGGATCCTCGGCCTGTGCGCTCTGCGCCGCACGTCCCAGGCTGGGCCACTGCGAAGCCGAGAACAAAGGAGGGAACCCCGACGTGCGTCCCGTTCCGGCACGCGTGCTGAACGAGATCAGGCTCGCCGTGTCTGCATCCGTGTCCGCGTCGGTGTTAGCGACACTTGCAGCGTATCCTGGTGGGAACCTCCTTGCGGTCTGTGGTGGTGGCCCACCGCGACGCAGCTGGATCGCACTCAGCTGCAGATTGTCAAGGGAACCCTCGACGAGACAGCCCTTCTCGCGGAAGTGCACGAGGAGGTGATTCCACAGCTGGTTGCGTGCCAGTGCGCGCGGGTTTCCGAGGACAACGAGGCCGAAACGCGCACGCGTCAGCGCAACGTTCATCCGGCGAGGGTCACTCAGGAAACCGATAATCTGCTGTTCGTTTGCACGCACGCACGACAGGATGATGAAGTCCTTTTCACGTCCTTGGAACGCATCGACCGAGGCAACCTCAACGTCCATGTACTGTTCCTTGGCCGCGAGCGAGCCATTCATCTGCATGTACTGCACGATGTACGCACGCTGGCCCTCGTAGGGAGTCACCACACCGATCTGGTCAGGCGTGATACCGTCGCGGAACAGCTTCGTAATGACGCGCTCGCAGTTCATTGCCTCAACGCGGTTGAGGAACGACGTGCCGTTGCCCGAGATTTCCTCACGACCGTAGTTCGCCCAAAACATCATGGGAGTCTCGCGAATAGGCCAAGGAAACAGCGAGTCTGCAATCGTGCGGTGCTCCGCCGTGACACCATTCTGCAAACTTCCGTCGTAGAACATATTACTGGGGAACTCACTCAAGCACGGATGCATGCGGTACTGTACCTCGAGTCTGATGGGCACATGCCCCAGAAACACAAGCCGCTCAAACAGCGACTGCTTGAGTCCGGCATCGCCAGCCTTTTTGTCCAGAATCACGGGTCCCAACTGCTCGTGGTCACCCACGAGGATCACCTGCTTCGCTCCCTTGACGATCGGAATGAGACACTCGGGCTCAGAGGCCTGGGTCGACTCGTCAATCAGCACGGTACGAAACGTCATCCCGTGCAACCGCACGTCGCCCGCTCCTACACACGTGGTGCACACAACATCGCAGCGTTTGATCGCTGCTTGTTCAGCCTTGCGGATGGCCTTATTGTACCGGCGCATATCACCGGCAGAGAGTTCACCAACCTCATCCCGCAGCCGCAGCAATTTTTTGAGTTCACCCGTTGCCGACGCGCGCACACGACGGTGTAGCGCAATCTCAGACACAGACGACTCGACATCCTCCCTGCTACGGGCCGTAATACGCACAACCTTCAACCCCAAGGAGTCAAGTTTCGCCGCTAGGTGGTCCACCGCAACGTTCGAAGGCGCACACACAAGGATGCGGTCCTTGTTGAGACGCGAAAGATGGTGTACGATGGTTGCGGAAGTGACGGTTTTTCCCGTTCCCGGGGGGCCCTGGATCAGCGATAGGGGCCGCTGCAGCACGCTGCGCACCGCGCTCGCCTGCGAAACATTGAGCTCCGCGAGCTTCGGGATCGAGAACATCTTGGGGAGCTCGACGCTGAACTCAACGGGCTCCACGTCGTGGCCCAGCAGTTTGTGATAGATGTACCCGGACACCGACGCTTTATCAACGGCAAAGCTCTTCATCGCCGCTTGCATCCGGTCGTACGACGTACCCTTCCATACAAACTCAGCTGTGAAATCAGTCGTGTATGCCGTAGGTGGGTTCTGCTTCGCGGGCATCAGCTCGAGCGTGAACTCCTCCTGGTGCGCATTCGGCAGTCGCAGAATGTACCCCTTGCCCATCCATGCGGCGTGATTCACGCCCGTATACCGCAGCACCATCTCGTCTCCAACGGCCACTTTAAGTTCCTTCGATTCAAACGTAGACAGCGCAAACGAAGCAAGATGCCGCTTGTTTAGCCCGAGCCCCCAGCGCACCGAAATGTGCTCGAGCGCCTGCGACTCCTTGAGCTGGCGGTCATGGTCGGCCTCGCGCATCACGAGCGGCGCAAACGACCGCTGGTACTGGTATGCATCGGTGTACCGCATCAGAATCGGTGCAACCTCCTCCTCCTCGGTGCGGTCCTTCACGTCCTCGAGCGTCGCGTCTCTGTTGAGCCGCCACTGGGCTTCGAGCCGCGCAACCTGCGACGCAGACACCTCGGGTGCGTCGATCATCTCGGCATCCGTCGGCACGTTCGCGACCCACGGCAGGAACTGCCTGTTCTCGATCAGAGCCTGCCACTGATCGGTATCCCAGTTGACATCTTTGCTCTGCGCGCACGGCAGCCGACACAGAATCACGACAACGCTTTCAGACTTGGCAGACACAAACCCGAGGACAAACACGTTCCGGTTACCGCAGTTGTAGCATTCCAGGATCGTGTCTCCGAGGTCCGAGTCCGCGTGCAGCGACACCGCGTTGTGTCTCGCTAGCACGAGGTGTGTTACAATGTGCGACCCAGCGCCGCCGCTGATCTTGGCGTTGCAGAACCACTTGTTGCACGAGACGCACTTGACGACACACGCTGCGGAGTGTACGCCACAGTACGCGCACGCGTGCTCAGGTAGCGGACCACGGCCGTGCTGCTGCTGCAGGTTTAGCGCGGTCAAGCGGTTATGCTGATGGTCGTGCTCGTCGTCCTCGTCGTCGGACAGGAGCTGTGCCAGCACATCCTCATCGTCGTCGCTGTTTCTGTTGTTTTTGTAGTTCTCGTCATCGTTTTCGTCTTCGTCGTAGGTGTCCACGAGCGACAGCGTCTCGTCTAGGTCAGCAGTCGACGGCACGCCCACAGACTCAGCGTCGCTCTCGTCGATGATTCCGGCACGTCCGACGTTGCGTCCAAACAGCAGATCATGATCGCTAGGCATTGCAGTTCTCGGAATATGCAAGGAAGCGGTCACCGTCCTGATAACTCGAAATTTCACTTGCAGTGTATTTTTTTTTTTCTTTCTCCGGCCCGCGATGTGTGGGATCGTGCGCGCCACCATCGCGAAGGTGAACTGCGCAGGGCTGCGCAACCACTGCAAGTGCGCAGCGTAGCCAAATATCAGCTACAGACAAAAAAAAAACATATATTGAATATATTGGTCGGGAATGATGAGGTGGCATTATAAGACAGGTACAATCAGCAAAGTAAAAAGCAAAGAAATGAGTGGCGTGGCGGGGGCATAACGGGGCAACGAGAGAGGCATAGCTAAGTCGCTAGAGAGCCCTCTCTGATTTCAACGGAACGGAACCGCAGCATCTGGTTGACAGAGCACACCGTCAGCGGCTCATTTTCACCTTCGATGTCATCCTCGGGAACGCAGTCCGCAAGGGCAAAATCATCGTAGTCGCTAGCAACGGACGACAAGGGGTCCTCGCCCGTAGGCTGTGGTGCGAGTTGTTCCGCGTCCTCGGCCTCTGCATCGAGCTGCTCGTCAATCAGCCCGGCGTCTGGTCTGCGCGAGTTGTTGCCCACGTTGATTCCGAGGCTGTCCTTTTCGGAACGTAGGTAGTCGGCGTACGAGTAGAAACTAAGGCTCTTGCGTGGAGACGAAGGCGATGATAGAGACGGCCCCGCGGTGGGTGCTGCTGCAGTCGCCGTCTTGGCGTGCTGCAGGTCGAGGCGGCCCGGGTTTTGGCGCAGGTTAAACTCGAATGCGCTGTTCCTGCGCTTTATTGGCGACGGTATTTTTCCGCGTGAAAAATGCTGCTGTGGGGATGTCGAGCGAGTCTGTGTTTGTTGTTGTTGTGGTGGCAGTTGAGTGGCAGATGCAGGGTGGTTCACAGCCGATGCGGTCCTCGGTAGGGTTTGCGGCGGTGACTGTTGCTGCTGCCTCATGGCCGTATGGTAATTGTTATCGAGGAACAGCGAGAGCGAAGACCCGACAAAGGAGGATGATCTGTGGGACGCGGATGTTGGGCGGACCGAGATCACCGCGACTGAGTCGAGGTCAGCGTCATCGTCAGCCAGGAGTTCTGCCGTGGCGTCGAGCACGGGAGCAGCATAGTTCTCCGAGGAATAATGGGCGGGAATGTGCTGGAAAGAAGCGTACTCGATATCTTTTGGTGTGGTTGGTCCTCTGCTGTTGTCATTCACCGTTGTGGACGAAGCCATGTTGGAGGGCGATAGCGAGAGGCCAAAAGTTGAAGGGTCGTACTGGACCGAGCGCTCAAATATCAGCGACGAGTCATCTGACCCCGGTGAGCACACCCTGCAGAGCGCACCCGAGTCGTTCGTTAAACGTCGTGCCATGGATTGCCGACGGCTTGACGCGGTGGTGGTGAGCACGGGCGACGTTGCGAGTGCAACGTCTGGGGACTGTGCAGCCATTTGTGGCTGTGCATGTTCCTGTGGACCCGTGCACGAGGTTGTTCTCGAGAGTGTTGGAGACCTCGTATGGGGCTTGCCAAACCTGAATCTCGATAGCTTTCTCGATATGGCCGAGGGTAGTTGCTGTGGCTGTGGCTGTGATTGTGGAGGTGATTGTGGTTGTGTACCCTGTTTCGGGTCACTATGCGAGAGTGGATTTGTTTCTGTGTCTGTGTCCATCGTGAAGAAAAGTTTTGGAGTTGAGTGTGATTTGTGTAGTTGTTTCAAAGAAAATGTGATCGCAGAAGTAAAGGTGGTTGAGGGCAAGTGCAAGTGCAAGTGCCAGTGCAAGCTGTAAGTGCGAGTGTGGGAATACTAGTGTAAAAGTACTCAGAGTGTGAGCATGTAGAGAATACAGAATTGAGGAGAGTTGAGAAGGGAAGAGAAGAAGGGGGTAAGGGTAATGTAGAGTGAGTGATATAAGAGCGGCACCGGAAGTAATAAGGGTAGCACCAACACGATAAAAATAAAAGCATGCAACCACAGGATGATCAGTATCTGTGTGTGCCCTCTCTATGTCCTCTCTTCTCCATCCGTTGATCTCTCGGGGCTTCTTTTTGGCCCTGCGTCAGAATTCCGTGATTATATGGGGCGGTTTGCCGGATACTGCCGCGTTGGGGCGCGCGGTTAGCGTTTTGCGGCGTTGCTTGCGCGCGGTTACGGTTTGAGGTCATTTCCGGCCGCGAGGGTCATGGGCCTGGGAGCCGTTTGTGTTGTGCGGAGGGTTCTCGTTTTGGTGTTGGTGTGGCTGTTGTATATAATGTCAGATTAGATTATTAGAAGTGAGTGTGTGTGGGCGTGTATATGTGGATATACACCGTCAAATATATATATGTATATATGTGGGGAAAAATGCATCGGGGGGTGGGTGTTATTAATTAGTCGGGATTGGTAACCTTGAGGAATTTGCGAGAGTAGTCCTCGTGGTCACCCAGAGACGCGCTGCTTTCGTTCTCGTCAAATTTCATGAACATCGTTGCTCTCGGGTCCATCCGCTGATCCACGATCGGTGACACCGGCGTCAGTGTGCTCAGCGTGGCGCCATTGGACCCAGACCCGCTTCGGGCATGGCCATGTCCGTACTGGCTCCTCCGCTTCGGCGACGGCGGCTGCTCAGCAACGATAAACTTGTTATCCTTGTCGATATAGTAGTCGACCCGTGTCGTTGTCGATGGACTCGACCCGGGCTCTGCGTCGGCTCCTAGTCCGCCGCCTCCAGCCGCTCGTTGCTGCTGTTTCCGCTGCCGCCGTGCTATCAACAGCCACACCAGCAGCACCAGCAACAGGGCAGCGACGATCCCCACTGCGGTGAACACGCCAGCGACGCGCGCCTTGCTGTTGAAGAACGACGATGCGGATGAGCTGCCCTTGGATGTGTCATCGGGAGACGCAGCGATTGAGCTGGCCGAGGAAGCGAGCGAGGATGTTGCGGCTGCCTGGGACGTGAGCGTCGAGAGGAATGCCGTCGTGATGAATTGAGTCACGTTGCTGCCTGTGACGGTTGTTGCTTGGAACACCGTTGTGACGCGGGCAGCCGCGGAGCTGGAACTTGAGGAGGATCTGGAGGTGGATCGGGAGCTTGAAGATGAACTGGCAGATGAGCTCGAGGACGAAGAAGAAGACAACGAGGGTTCCGCAGAAGATGAGATAGCTGAAGAAGAGTCCTCTGAAGAAGAGGACGACGACGACGACGACGATGATCCAGCAGAAGAAGAAGCGGAGTCGCTGGAGCTTGAAGCTGAAGCTGAAGATGAAAATGAAGATGAAGATGAAGACGAAGACGATGGGGACGAAGAGGACCCAGTAGAGGATGACTCCGCTGAAGAGGATGACTTTGACGAGCTGGATGAAGCAGTGCTGCGCGATGAAGATGAGCTCTGCGAGCTAGTACTCGAACTCGAGCTCGCACCCGCACTTGCCAAAGTAGATGACGGCGTGCCAAGCAGGATATACCCGTACAATTCCTCGTCAGTATTGCCGCACTGCTCATAAGGGTACCCCGGACACTGATCGTCGCAGTTCCCCGTGCTCGTCGTATCCGCCGGCAGCACATTGGAGCACCAGCAGTTCTTGCCCTGCACTATTGCAAGTGCGTATCCCTCGCACGTATGCGTGCAGAGCCCATTCGACTGAAACGTTGACTCGGATTCCTGATTTTGCGCCGTGTTTTCAGACGAGCAATAGTCCTGCGTCGCTGCAGCGGTGTGGATCAGCGTCAGCACAAGAAAAAGCAGCAGCAGCAGTGAAACGGACCGCGGCGTGTCGTGCCGGCTCATGCTTGGAGGCATTTGTAGGTGTGATGGTGATGGTGTGGATGATCTATCTTGATTGCGAGGTTGGTCGGGAAAAGCGCAGCGGGTGGTGTGGTGTAGTACTACCTCTGGGAGTGGGGATCTACTCCTTGACCCTATGCAGGATAGAGAGGATAGCGGGGATGTTAGACCGCAGAAGTGGGCGGTTGGTTGATTCGAAAAGTTTGCGGGTGTGCTAGGGAAGACGTATAAAAAAAAGAGAGAAGAGAATAAAAATAAAAACCGACAATCTGAGCCAGGGGGTCAAACGGAGGAGGAGGTTGAATGCATGTACGCGAGACGCATGTCTGGAGACGCCGGACGCTAAAAGCGGCTCACCCTCACCCAGAGATTATATATAGAACGCAAGAGAATAGAAGGTATACAAGAATAGAGGGTACAACCAGCAAGAAGCTGGAATACATATATACGCTGTACTGAGAGCGTTGCTACCAATGTCCACTTGTCCGGAGACTCCGGTGGTGTTGAGCTGGTTGATGCTGGTTGTTGAGGTTGAGGGTGAGGGTGAAAATGTGCTTGTGGGCTGCTAATAATAAACGTGCCGAGCCGGATAACAGCACCAGGGCCGTGGGGACGCAGATGGCACCTTCATGGGTGAGGCGCGATGGCCGCAATCGGCAGCAGGGACACCCGAAACAGGTAATAGAAGAACAATCTGGAGATGTAATAGAGAACACGGCGCTCCGTCAATAGAAGAGCAGCGTTAACGGAACAAACCACGGCAGGTGTTACCAGACGCTGCCGGCCGCTGTGCATCGATCAATAGCACAGAGCCATCGCCGCGTTCCTGAGCGCTGAAATTAGGTGCAGCACGTCGATTGCCCGTTCGGGTCGCGCTGCTGAAATTGGTTGGCGCACGGAGATGCAGTCGTGTGCTTACCAGTGTTGGTTCGGGTTTGTGCTACTCGACCGGGTAATGGCCACAGTGTTGACATGTCTTGGATCTTTTGACAGCTATCCAGGCTGATGGAGAGATAACTACCCACCAAGCGCCCCTTGAGATTTATATTTGGCTCCCGCTTAGTCACTCCCTAGCCGCTTCATCTGGTGCCGTACGTTAATCGTCGTTGAAAGACATCTCCACTCGGTGCCATTACTGCTATCCTTCCAAACCACAGTCACACTACACAAACACACGCACACACACACACATGTCAGACACGGAAAAGGAAAACCACCCAGTAATGACACCGACAGCCTCGCCGAGCAAGCATTACCCGCTCATTGCGCACAACAACGCAACACCCCGCGGCACGTCGTCCAGAGTGATCGACTCACTGCAGTCTCAACTGGACACCCTACGCGCCGAGCTGGATGAGACACGCACGGAGCGCTCAGACTACCACCGCAGATACCACGCCGCGAAGAAACTGGCAGACTCGCTAGTTGAGCAACTTGCAAATGCAAAACACCAAAGCGACATGTCCGCTGCGCTTCTCGCCCGCAAGGAGCGCCGAGTTCTTGACCTCGAAACGCAAGTCACCGAATCCCTCGCCGCGCTCGACGCCGCAACGTTCGACGCCAACACGGCACGATCCCGCGCACGGGCGCTGCAGGAACGCGAGACCGCGTCTGTCTCGGAACGCGAGCGCGCCACGATCGCATACGACGCTCTGGCACGCTCACAGCAAGAGTATCGCGATCACTACACGCAGGAACTAGCGGGGCTGCGCACACAGCTGGCATGGTTCATCGATGAGCGTGAGTCGCGGTTGCAGGAGGCGCTAGCTGGGCTACAAGCGTCGGAACCACGGGTCGTGGAGGAACAGCATAAGGCCGTGGTGAAAAATGCTCGACAAATGGAGTTGTTGTATCAGCAGAAGCAGGGGGCCGTTGCAGAGGCGCTGAGGGGGCTGGCTCTTGCGGCGCGTGATCACGGTGCACAAACTATGGAGGTGCTGCATGAGTGCGAGGATGTGCTAAGGCGCGCCAATAGGGAGATCCCAGCTGAAAGTGAGGAGGAAACAGAGGGGGAGGAACTGGCGGCACTGGCGCCTCCAAAAGTGAGAGCCTCAAAGACCCGTGAGCCACAGGAAGAAAATGGTATGCATGAGGACCATGAAGTACAAAATGAAGAGACAGCGCATGGTGGACAGAGGAACGGAAATAGGAATAGAAGGAACAGAAGGAGAAAGCCGGTTGACAATGAAGCGTCGGAGACTGCTAGTGTCAACAGGAAACCTTCGAGCAGGAAATCCAGTGGTAAGCATGGTGCTAACAGCAGTAACAACAACAACAGCAACAACAACAACAGGCGCAAATCGAGGATCAACAGTACGCCGCCACCATCATCTGCTCATGAGAGCACAAACGACTGATACACACATGCATACATAGATATAGATACATACATAGCGAAGTGGTGGGGCCTGACATAGATTATTGGTCGAATAGCATATTGAAGGGCACGCTCGACGGTCCCCATGGCCTTTGAGAATAGCATATCGGATAACAGTATCTCAGCTCAGGCTTTACCAAGAGTAATGAACCCTTTGGTGTTAAGCTCGCTAAGATTGTCGCGTTAGACTACAAATTGCGATTCAACGCAAACAAAAATCCAGCCTTGAACGAGCCTCAACAGCACCCCTTGTATTTATCTTTCTCCGTCTCATCATAGTTATTCCATTGATTCAAAGGCACCGTGGAAAGTCTAGCCCTTACAATTCCGACAACTATCAAACAGATCATATGCCTACTTCAAAGGGTCAGCAAGGCCACAAAGTATCTTGGAGGCTAGGGTTGGGCCCTTTTTAAGCTTTGCCATTCTAACTGCTGTGTTCTCTTATTTCTTTGTAGATTTGCGTGTGGATCAGATCTTGATGTCTCAGCCAATCACGTGACCTACGTCAGGCTCTGGAAAGAGTCTACTCCAACATCATCGGAACTGACATCGTTTGGTACACTACTTTTCCATAATTGCGCCTCGCACTACCTTTTCAAAACGGAAGTCGTGTGCGGCCCCATTGTAGATGTGGGGAGGCGGGGGGATGGGTGGTGGGTTTGTGGTTGTGTTTGTGGCAGGGTGTGTGTGGGCAAAGTGGGACAGTGAGAAAGCGGAGGGAGTTTGTGTTTGGAGATTTTTTTTTGTATTTTGGAGGTTCTATATATGCAAATACACGGACTACGACTAACGCAAGGAGAGCACACGGATCGCGCCCCAGACTACAGAGAACACACGGGAAAAGGAGCTTTATGGCCGGTGGATTGT
>JAKTPE010000014.1:0-167177 GCA_030557465.1 Kuraishia cidri
CACACATCCCCACCCACATCCCCACACACCCCCCCACATCCCCACACCCCCACATCCCCACACACATCCCCACACACATCCCCACACACATCCCCACACACACAGGCGTTGGATGTATCTCTGATTGAGATGATTTGGGTTCTCTCCCACAGGTGAGATGGAGCCATCGCGAGATCAGCACCAAGTAGATGCTTCATTTTGCCGTTCAAAAGTTACGCTGGATTATCATTCAAATCTGCATTTTATTCATCGAGTGCGAGTTCATTAAGTGTACACAGCATTAAAGACTATCGGCGGCTTCGAAATATACTAGTGTTGCTTTCGAACAAAAAAAAATCATTTAGTTCAGGGTTAATGCTTGACAAAAAATGGATATTGAACTAGCTTTGAAAAAATTTCCTAGAAATTCCATCTTATTCCCATCATCTTGAATATCACAATCTGTCCTTGAGGGTAAGGGAACTTACTACACAAGTCAACTTGTGTTGAATTGCTCAAACAGTTTTTGAAAGAAAGTGACTCATTATCTCAAAGAGGACACAACACTAGCCTCCTCGATATGCTCTGTATCCTCCTTGACTTCAATGTCTTCGAGATGTTCATTCGCCAGGACATCTCCAAAGAGTTCAGCAACCTCCTCCAAAGTTTTCCCCTTTGTTTCCTTCAACCCAAAGTACATCAGAATACCAGCCGTGAAATTGACAGCAATGAAAAGCGAGTAATATCTCCACTCAACATGGTCAAATGCAACAGGAGTGATTTGACTGAGAACAATAGCAGAGACAGAATTGCAGAAAACAGCAACACCGAGGCCTTGAGAACGAAGGTGAAATGGGAACAACTCTGAACAAACGACAAACGTCGTAGAGTTGAAGAAAACTGCGTAACACGCCGAGTAGAGAAATATCATTGCAATTGCAGCTCGTGCTGCTTCAGGGTTTGAGCCGTCGCCAAACTTTGCACTCAGTGCCATACAGATGGAAAGAAACGTGGTCAAGGCAACAGATCCGCTAACGAGGGTAGTCTTTCTACCCCATCTGTCAGCAACAAACGCCAGGTTACTAGCATCGCCAATGAGTCCCATGAAACCGTATATTGCTGAAATCAATAGAGCTTTATTGCCCGTAAACCCAACAGCTTTGTAGAAAAGAGATTGATAATTTTGGATAACCGATGAACCACTGAGCTGTGTCAAAACCTGAATACAGCATGCGGTAAATGAGCGACGGAAGTACTTCTTGGAAAAGAGGTCTGCAAGGGCATGGAACATGGTGGTTCCTTTGCGAGTCTCTTGCTCGAGTCTGATCTGATCAACAATCTCAATGAACTCTTGTTCAACAAACTGAGATCCTTCGTCACCGTGCAGCCTAGAAAGCACACTTTTTGCCTCATCCAAGCGCCCATTTTGGGCCAGCCATCTTGGGGTGAACGGAATAAACAGAGATCCCACACATAGGAATGTTGGCATTGGCAACTGCATAGCCAGGGGGATTCTCCACTGAGCATTCCCTTTGGCAAACGAGCCACCATATCCGATCCAGTTGGAAACACAAAAGCCAATAGCTATCATCATACCTTGCAAGCCAACGATCACACCGCGCCATTTAGGTGGTGAAAGCTCAGCTGTGTACACGGGGCAAACAGTGAGTACCATTCCACTTGAAATGCCCGTGATCAGCCGTCCAAGTATCATCATAGCAACATGAACAGCTGCAACTTGAATAATAATACCGATAATTGCAGTGACAGCAGCAACAGTAAGGCAGCGTTTCCTACTGAACTTATCAGCCATGGGAGCAATTAAAAAAGACCCAATGGCTTGTCCGGCATTATAGAGGGAAACAATAGCCCCCAGAACCGAAGAATTGTTCCCGTGGGGGAACATGTAGTCAAGAAAAGTTTGGTGGCTGATAGTCGTTGCAATGATACCACTGTCGATACCATACATCATACCTCCGATTGTGGCCACAAGGGCGCTCCTAACGACCAGACTTGTAAACCAGCGCATATTGTTGAGCTAGCTGACAACTCATTTTTCTGGCTTACTCTGATGTAAAAATTAGCCCTCTATATACTACAGGAATGTTGGTAAACTACTATGCATTGGCTGAACCAGGTTGCACCCAAACCGGTATATTTCAGGGAGTGTGGGGTCATCGAGGACCTGCATGATTCCTGTGATGCAATCCCCGGCCATTGACGCACCCCACAGACGTTTCGGCTTCCAAATGTGTTGGACACAGCAGCTGATAACTCCATCGGTCATTCATTGAGGCGATTGTACGGTGGGATGTTAAGTTTAACTCAAATTCGATATACCCGAGCCGGGTTTCAAGTGGCGCGGCTGGTACCAGTGACAAATTAAGCTTTCAGGAGCGTTTAAAGTTGACCCGGCTCCCCTCCTCGAGGCAACTCGCAAGCAGCCCAGTGATTTACAATTGCCAGTCTAATTTATATGGAATAGTTGTTGTTTTTTAATCAATGAAAGAGGAGTCCTTAAAATTGGGCAAGACGGAATGCGGGGGAGGTGCAGAACTGTCGCGGGACAAACAATTAGTAAAGCGCGAAACGGACTTTTCTCAAGTCCACTGGGTGCAAGATTCCAGCCAAAAAGGTCACAAATACTAAAAAATATGTTCAGATGCCAACGTTGAGTCATCCTTGGAATGAGGAGCTATCAAGCTTGTTGTTCACTGTATAGAAGAATGGTGATAGAGATTTGGGGTCAAGCCGCCTTTTGCTGTGTATCCCACCTTTTGTCCATTTCAAAGAGATCACACATCCGGCGTCCAGCGGAGATGATACCGTCCATGCATATATCCGCAGCACAGAGTGCCCCCACATCTTTCATCCGAAAAGTCGTCGAGATAGTTTGATGTATGTGACAATCTTGAGTTGCATTCACCACTTAACCAAATTGTTATGGAAGCATCCAATGAGCATCGAAGGCTCTGGATTTTTTTCTTGCGCTCGAGTCACTTGGGTGACCAGCACTATGTGCGAAGATACCAAGATACTTAGCTTATCTTTAGGAGATTGTCCACCGACTCCGTGGCTGGTGAGAACACCTGAGGCATTTTCCAGTTTCTCCACCGCTCGAATCTCCGAAAACGCAGTTTCTTGCGTCTGATACGGTGAACAATAAGTAATCACTTCTGCAAAATCTCCATTCTTGAATCGACTAGTTTTTAATCGGCTTGTCTTTCAATCGACGATGCAGTGCTATACAGGTACTACTTCAATCGACTGATACGCATTTTTGTTTTAGCGCCCCCCTTTTTTTGAAGTCCACATTTTTTAAAAATGACAAAAGTTGTATCCGTGAGCTTTGAGCATTTCCCCAGTGGTGATGTTCTGGGCATCGGCCGTACGCGCCCAAGAATATCGTGGAAAACGGTGTCAGATTCAACGGAGTGGCACCAGGCACGGTACGAAATTGAGCTCAGCGATACAGAATCATCTCACTGCGAGTCCTCTTCCTGCTCTGTTTTTGTTGAGTGGCCGTTCAAGCCGCTGAGATCAAGGCAGTCTGCCAGTATCAGGGTCCGGGTGTGGGGCACCGGCGAGCCATCGCCATCGGAGTGGAGCGCCGCAGCGAGCGTTGAGACGGGGCTGCTCGATAGAGAAGACTGGGACGCGCATCTCATCCAGTCGACTTGGGACGAAGATGAGGACAAACCCAAGCCAGAAACTCTTTTCCGTCGCTCTTTCAATCTTTCGTCAGTAGGGAAAGCCAGATTTTACGCGACTGCTCATGGAGTCTACGAGCTTGAGATAAATGGCCGCAAAGTGCCAAGCGCATTCTTGGCACCCGGCTGGACGAGCTACGACTACCGCCTCAGACAGGATGTGATTGACGTGTCTGAATACCTTGTCCCTGGCGAGAATGTCATTGGGGCGAGTCTTGCAGAGGGATGGTTTGCTGGCAGACTCGGGTTCAACGGCGGAGTCAGAAACATTTACGGCAACCGTATCGGACTCATTGCGCAGCTTGAGTGTGGCGACACCAAGATCGTTACCGATGGTGCCTGGCTTGCACACAAGGGTCCTGCACGTTTGGCTGAGTTGTACAATGGTGAAAAGTTTGATGCTCGCAATGCTGTAAAAGGATGGTCAAGCGCTGGGGAGGTAGCTGGCTTCTCACCTGTTAAGGAGCTTCCATTTCCCGATGTTGACATCTTTCTCCCCACAGGCCCACCTGCTCGAGAGATTGAAGAGGTCAAGCCGACCCAAGCTATCACTACACTGAGCGGGAAGACCGTGATTGACTTTGGACAGAATTTGGTTGGGTATGTCAGATTTAGGGCTGGTCCTGCCCCTGCGGGGCACACAATATCTCTTGTGCATGCTGAAGTTCTTGAGAATGGTGAGCTTGGAACTCGCCCATTACGGGTGGCAGATGCTACTGACACCTATACATTCAGCGGTGACGAAAACACCATCTTTGAGTGGCATCCTCGTTTTTCGTTCCATGGGTTCAGATACGTTCAGGTCGAAGGTTTGAATGCCAATCTTCAAGATTTCACTGCTGTCGTATGTCACAACGAGTTTGAAAGAACCGGATACTTCACAACTTCCGACACCATGATCAATCGCCTCTTTGAGAATGTCCGCTGGAGCATGAAGGGGAATTTTCTCGAGGTTCCCACTGACTGCCCTCAGCGAGACGAGAGACTGGGCTGGACAGGTGACATCCAAATCTTTGTGCCAACTGCGATGTTGCTGTACGATTGCAGCGGCCTTTTGATAAGCTGGCTCAAGGATCTGTATGCCGAGCAAATTGCAGGTGGTGGTTTTCCTGCTGTGGTAGTGCCCAACATCCTTCATAAATTGCATGGCCAATGGGAAGATCAACCGGTCGCAGTATGGCAAGACGCGGCTGTCATTGTGCCTTGGGGTCTTTACATGGCAACTGGAGACAAACAAATATTGAGAGACCAGTTCCAGAGTATGCGCGACTGGGTGGATTTCATCCCTAAGGACGACAACGGGTTATGGCACAAACAGTTTCAGTTGGGTGACTGGCTCGACCCAGCAGCTCCACCAGACGATCCAGCTAAGGCAATGACCGACAAGCAATTGGTGTCAAACGCTTACTTGGTGTACATTTTGTCGTTGATGGTGAAGGTGTGCCGCATCATTGGAGAAGACGAGGAAACTTACAAGCAAATGTGGAAGACAGCACTACTGTCATTCAGAAACGAATATGTTACTCCCAACGGTAGACTAGTTTCTGATTCTCAAACGGCGTATGCGTTGGCCATTGAGTATGATTTGCTAACCAGCCACGAATTGGAGCAAGCAGGTAAAAGACTAGCGGAGATTGTCGAAGATGACGGATTCAAAATCTCGTCTGGATTTGCCGGAACCCCCGTAATCTGTCCTGCTCTAACCAAGGTTGGCCGTTCCGACCTGGCCTACAAAATGCTCTTCACCAAAGAGTGTCCCTCGTTCATGTATCCAGTCACTATGGGAGCCACGACGATCTGGGAACGCTGGGATAGCATGCTGGCTGACGGGACGATCAACCCGGGAGAAATGACCTCTTTCAATCACTACGCCCTTGGGTCGGTTGCCGAATGGTTCTTCACCGTTATTGCTGGTTTGAAGATGGATGAAGCCGGTTGGAAGAAAGCGGTCATTGCGCCAATTCCCGACTCAAGCCTCAAGTTTGCCAATGCGAAATTCCAGTCATACTATGGCTGGTGGGAGTCAAACTGGAAGATCGAAGGAGGCAAATTCTTCTTGGAGATTGCTGTGCCAGCCAACACCTCAGCCACGGTTGTGCTTCCAAATGGAGAAAGATGCGAGGTTGGATCCGGTAAATACAAGTATTCCTGTGATTTATAGTTCCAATTTAAGCTAGTTGATGTTTTTAACAAGAGGCGCAGGGTTTTAAGAAGCCTCGAGGCTCAGATATATGGGGTGGTCGAGTTGCTCAGCCGACCAACCTGCGCAGGGCTGTGTCCCCGGAGTGGCTTAGATAACCAGAAGCCAGCCGCACTTTGTGGAGTCAGGTACACTTCCGCGATGACCCCGAAAGTTGCAGCAGGGGCACAGGGTTAAATAGAAGTACATTTCCGCCCGGGGGACCCTGAAATATCAATGTAGCATAAAAGCACCCGAAATGGCCACTACATCACTACCACCACCATACAAAGCGACCGACACCGACAACTCGTTCTCTGACGATTGGGCGTACGAACAGCTGCTGGCCATCGCCACGCGCTCCATCAACAAGGTACAGCATCCCGATGTCTGGAAAGCATACTGCAAACTCCAGCGGAAGAAGCGGGGCCCCAGGTTATTTGAGCCGAAAAGGCGACTGAGCGAGACGGCGAGACAGATGGACACAAATATCATATTTCAGCGCGAGCTGCGGAGACCGTTCTACACCAGCAATACCGAAACTCTGGACACCATAAAAAGCCATAACTGTTTGGGAAAGATACATGCTATTGCTCAGAGCTTTGGAATGACGCAAGAGGAGGACATGCTCTATGACCTGGTTCAGCTGTGCTTTTTCGATATTGTCTTTTACATTGACAACTCCGGGTCAATGAGCCGAGGCAGCCGACTGGCAGATTTGAAGAGCTCGCTTCTTCTCTTCTTGTCTGTGAACGTCAACAAGCGAGGAATCAAATTTCGGTTCATGAATAACCATCACAATACTGAAGTAATACTCAGGACGTATTGCTCCATTGATATTAACAACGTCACGCAAAAATGGGAAGTTGAGGCTCTGTGCGACAACATGACAATGAGCGGAGATTCTCCCCTCGCAGGTAAACTATACGAAAATGTGTTATTCCCAGATGTCCTGGAGAAGAAAGAATTGCTAAGGCCAGTTTTGATGATCACTTTCACAGACGGTGCTCCTTTGAATGACACAACGAGTATCCCAAAAGTTGTCAAGTACATGAAAGTCGAGTTAGCTAAGAAGGGGTATTCTCCCAATTCGCTGGTATATCAGTTTGCACAGGTGGGCGATGACGAAGAAGCAGGGGAGTACCTGGATTCTCTCCGTGATGACAAAAGTATTGGCGACGTGGTTGACTGTACCTCTGTATCTGAGTTGTTGCGACTGAGGGCAAGAAACACAGGCCATTTTCCAGACATCAGCTACGTGAAGAAGCTAGCACTTGGTCCACTAGGAGGTAGTTATGAAGAATAGCAAAGCACATTATACAAAAGACCTGGTTTTCGATTTCAAGAACTCGTAGACTCCCTCTTGCAAAGGACGTGCCAAACATTACATTTTCCGACCAGCCCAGTTTGCAACTTCCAGCTTCGAGGTTGATGTCTTCGCTGCCAACCGATGGACATATTCTGCAAACTCCCTAAGTCTGTCGTCCTGAAACTTCTTCACCTCCACAAGCTTCTCATGAACTTCTCTTTCGATATTCTCTTGCTCTCTGTTAATCTCGTAGTCGATCATCTTCATACGGCTGACCAAGTTGGAAGAGAGCAGGCTCAGACCGTGGAATATCGCATCATGTACATCTCCGTCTTTTGGAGGATCCTCGGCATTGAGAAGAGTTTTCTCGGGATCAGCAACTGCTGCGCAAGGTTCCGGTAGTGCGGAGACTTCGGGTGTACCTTTATCCTGGGAGGAAACAGCAACTGATGACTGACTCGGGGAGAAAACAATCTCAGGCGCAGTATATGACACAGAAGTCATCGCAGCACCTGGAGGGGTCACCGGTACGTCGGCCTTTGGAGTTATCTTAGCACGCGGTGGGGTCACTGGAACCTGCAAGCTCGCGGGAGTCTGCTCAACCGCCTTCATGGCAGCCACCGCCTTCTTCTTGGCTGCCCTTGCTGGTCGTGGTTTAGCCACGATAGGCACGCCAAACCCCTTTCTCGGTTTCCTCTTCTTTGCAGAACTCTTCGCCTTTGGCTTCGGTTTGTGAGCAAGAGGTGATTTTTCAACTTCAGACTCTGCGAACACGTTCTCTAGGTCCCAGATGTCCGCTGAATTTGTCGAAGTGGCAAATGTCGCGCTGTCCTCAACATCTTGTTCAGGAGCATTAGACTGTTTAGCCTTTCGAGATGGCATAACAATAGAAACATTGCGTGACTGTTTGGCAGTAGGAGAATGAAACAGCAAACTCGACTCGTCAATGTCACACAGCTCCTCTTCCATCAGCTCGAGAGAATTCAACGCAATAACGGCGAATGGCGCACTCACTTTCCGCTGTGGCAATACTTGTTGTCCGTGAAAACTCCCAAGAAACGAGTCAACCTCAGATAGCGATTCGAACACAAATTTTGCAAAATACTCTCTCAACAACTGACTCCCGATCATTGCCGACCAACCTTCTCCAGAGAACGTAACGGCAATCGTAACACCTCGATCTCTGACACTGGCATTATTCAGATTCAAAACAATAGTTCCCTCAGCGGACCAAACCAAAAGAGACTGACCGTGAAAGTCACCAAAACACTTTCCACCGTTCAATCCAAAGTGCAGAGGGCTAGCGTCGTCAACATCCTGCAAGAACTGCAAAAGTCTGGGATCACCCGCTTGTGCGACACCCAACGGAAGACGCTCATACAAGAAGTTCGCGCGTTCAAGAGACGCTGGCCAGAGATTTGTCGAAAACGGATTCATCTTTATACCGGGAACGGGTTTGAAAAGGAGGCTTACAATCTTCAGTAAATACATCCGCAGACTGATATCTGGCGATTCCAAAATGATCTCGCCAAACTTGAAGGAGTAAGTAGATCGAAAGCTCGCCTTGGCAACAGCCAA
The DNA here is from genome assembly GCA_030557465.1 of Kuraishia cidri. Classification (NCBI taxonomy): domain Eukaryota; kingdom Fungi; phylum Ascomycota; class Pichiomycetes; order Pichiales; family Pichiaceae; genus Kuraishia; species Kuraishia cidri. Next base: position 8,756 of record JAKTPE010000014.1, read on the forward strand.
AAGTGCATCTGACTTTTTTATGATAGTACAAAGAAGCTCGGCTGCCTGTGGTTGACCGTTAGTCCTGCTGGTTGAACAAAGCAAAAACACACATACTTGCCAGGAGGCTAAGACCCTTTCCAGCAAAATTTCAACAATATACGCCTCGTTGCAGAAGCGCGCCCGCCCAGCGAGTTCCTAAATATTAGCGTGTGCTCACTTTCTTTCTCTTTCACAGTTCTTCCTTACCCTTGTCCTGAAGCAACGCAGCTCCGCGTCGCGTCCACCGACGCACAGAACGCACAGTGCAACCACGCACACAGGAATGGTCGTGCTGGTTGACGACACCTCCTCAATAAGAGAAAACATTTCACTCAGTCTATTGTCGTTACTGGCAAACACGCTGCTTCCCCAGCAGTTTGAAAACACGCTCACTAGGGTTAGATATCTGCAGGGGTCGCTCCGTTCTAAGACCGGTCAAGTCTTACTTGGTGATCTCTCTGAATGATCCGTGGGCCCGGTCCATCCGCAAGGCGGTAACAAGCGCATCAACTGCATCCGGCATTCTAGTTGATCAATTGCTGCTTTTGCATGTCAATTGGCAAGAGGTGAAATGTTGGCCTTGTTCGCGTCAATCGAACAAGGCCTCGTGTTGCCACGGTCGTTCCCCAACCAACAAGTTTTTTTGTTTTGTGGAGATAAGATGAACGGCCGCGCAGCTTTTGCTTGACTCACGCCAGCCACCAAAACGCCAAAACCACAGAGCAGCAAAACATGACTACGCCAGAGGATCTGAGCGTTCTTTTCAGTAAGGTTGGTTTTGAAGATGCCAAGATCAAGGAGATCATCAAGAACAAAAAGGTTTCCAAGTCTTTGGCCGACATTGTGACGGAGACGAACACGGAATCTGGACTCGACAAGACCAAGACAACGCTGCTGCATAACCTCGCCACTCTCGTCAAAGGCGAAGATCTTCCCCAAAGAGAGCTGATCACTGCTGCAATTGTTGACGGTCGCATTTCCACCAGTCTTCAGGTATCCGAGGCTTACAAATATGTCGAACGGAACCGTGAGACATCCACCAACGAGGGTCTCGAAGAGAGCGCTGGTGTCGGCGTTGAGGTGTCGCCCGAGCAGGTTGACGCTGAGATTGCAAAGTACATTGAGGCAAACAAGGCTGATATTGAAAAGCAGAGATACAAGGGTGTGCCTAGCTTGCTGGGTGCCGTCAAGTCGATCCCGGCTTTGAAGTGGGCGTCTCCCGCCCTTTTCAAGCCCGTTATTGACAAGCAGATCCTGGCTCTTCTTGGGCCCAAGGACGAGAGAGACGTGGTTAAGAAGGAAAAGAAGAAGAAGGCGACTCCATCGAAGGCTGCTGCCGCAGACATCACTCCAGAAAAACAGAGATCAATGTTTTCCGAGGGTTTCCTGGGCGATCTCCACAAACCCGGTGAGAACCCGCAGAGGTGGCCCGAGCTCATGAAGGAGCACTTGAAGTTCACCTCTGGTAAAGTATTCACGCGGTTCCCACCCGAGCCAAACGGATACCTCCACATTGGCCACGCCAAGGCTATCATGGTGAACTTTGGCTACGCCAAGTTCCACAATGGGTACTGTTATCTGCGTTTTGACGACACAAACCCCGAAGCCGAGGAGGAGCGGTACTTTGTGTCGATCAAAGAGATCATCGAGTGGCTGGGATTCGTTCCTTGGAAGATCACGTACTCGTCCGACTACTTTGACCAGCTGTACGAACTGGCCGAGAAGCTAATCTTGTCCGACAAGGGCTACGTGTGCCATTGCACTGCCGAGGAGGTTAAAGCCCAACGAGGCATGAAGGCGGATGGCACGCTTGGTGGCGAGCGGTATGCGTGTGTGCACCGCGACAGACCTATCGAGGAGAGTCTTGCCGAGTTTCGCAACATGAAGGATGGCAAGTATGGCGTTGGCAAGGCGACGCTGCGCATGAAGCAGAACCTTGCGTCTCCGTCGCCGCAGATGTGGGATCTCGTTGCATACAGGGTTCTGAATGCCACGCATCACCGCACGGGTGACAAGTGGAAGATCTACCCGACGTACGACTTCACGCACTGTCTGGTTGATAGTTTTGAAAACATCTCGCACTCGCTGTGCACTACTGAGTTTTTCCTCTCTCGAGAGAGCTACGAGTGGCTGTGCGATGTGCTGCACGTGTACAGACCAGCGCAGAGAGAGTACGGCAGACTTAACCTCACGGGCACAATCATGTCAAAGAGAAAGATCGCGAAGCTTGTGAACGAGGGATACGTCAGAGGCTGGGACGATCCTCGTCTGTACACGCTCGAGGCGATCCGCAGGAGGGGTGTCCCTCCCGGAGCCATTCTGTCGTTCATCAACACCCTGGGCGTGACCACCTCCGCGACCAACATCCAGTCGTCCAGGCTCGAGAGCTCGGTGAGAGCCTACCTCGACGCGACGACCCCGCGGCTGATGATGCTGACGGACCCCGTGGCGGTGGTGCTCGACAACGTGCCGGACAACTTCGAGGAGACGATCAGCATCCCGTACAAGCCCGGCTCGGAGGAGAGCTTTGGCTCGCGGAGCGTCCCGTTCACCAAGAAGCTGTACATTGACAGATCGGACTACCGCGACGAGGCGTCCAAGGACTACTTCCGCCTTGCGCCGGGCCAGCCCGTGGGACTCATCAAGATCCCGTTCAACATCAGCGTTGTGTCCGTTGAGCGCGATGCGTCCTCTGGCGAGGTGACGCTGATCCACGCGCACTACGACAGCGAGCGCGCCGCGAAGCCCAAGACGTACATCCAGTGGATCCCGGAGTCTCCCGCGCATAACTCGCCCGTGCGCATTGCCGAGACGCGTATCCAGAACCAGCTGTTCGTTTCTGAAAACCCAGCGGCCCATCCTGATGGATATCTCAGCGATATCAATCCGCACTCCGAGGAGGTTATCCACGGAGCGCTCATCGAGCCTGCGTTTTACGAGATCAAGGCCAAGTCGCCCATGAACATGCCTACTGGGAATAAAGAGTTTGATATTCCGGAGAAGCCGGGGACAGCTGAGACTGTTCGTTTCCAGGCACTCCGGGTGGGGTACTTTTGCATGGATAAGGATTCTGTGGATGACAAGCTTGTGCTGAACCGTATCGTCACATTGAAGGAGGACTCTTCAAAGAACTGATGAACTAGTTTTTTTCTCAATGTGTATAATATATTTTATATATATATGTGTACCCCAATAGCAAAGACAGACAAAACTTAACGAAAGACCAGAGACTAGCAAAAAATAAAAGCAAACAAACAGAAATATATATAGCAACACTCTATTTTCCTGAACTGACACGTTATGAGACAGTCCAAACACCTTTTCCCGGTGATAATGATATTAAGAGAGTGTGAGATTTTGTGTAACAATGACACCGCCAAGTTGAATATGTTTTTTTCCCCCTTTGTGTGTGTGTGTGTGTTTCTTGTGAAACGTGCAACAGTTTTTTTTTTTTGGACAAATGCGTAGTAGTACAACTTGGAATGACCATGAACACCATCTTGTATGAAATGCAATTTTCCAACCCCGTCAGAGGGGGCATAAGAGCAAAACCAAAAAAATAAAGCAATTTCGTGAAAGCGAAAAGAAAAAACCAAAAAAACAGAGAACACATGACCGAAAGAACAAGCAAGTTGAAAAGTAGAATCACAAAATCAATGATGGGGAGTCAGAACCTGGGCCCAGTATTCCAGACACTGGGTGGTGTCCCTGATGTTGAAACCTCGAAGGGTCAGGCAAATGGCTAACTTCGGGAGATCCAAGAGGAGTGTTAGCAGCACTTGACTCGCTCGATCCAAAGAAACAGTAGTTTTGCAGTAGCTGGTTGTACAGCTGTTTCTTCGACTCGTCAGTTGGGTTTGTAGCCAGGTAGTTGAACTTTTGGGTTGGAGATGATGCGCCATGGACCGTGGCAGACAGGCTCGGCTTTGATTCGGGCTCTGGAATGACAGGGTGCGATGTGAGAGTGCTCAGAGACGGCGCAGACGCGTTTTTGCGAAGCATGTAGTGGCTCGAGTAGTGACGTTTTGGCGACAAGACATCACCAGCGGCGGAATTTGTGGATGGAGCTGCAGTTGTGGATGGGGCTGCTAGACTCTTTCTGCCGTACGAGTACTTTGTCACCGGTGAGCCCATGGCCGTGACTGCCAGAGGCTGTTGTTGTTGTGGCTGCTGTGGTAGTTGAGGCAGCTGCTTCTTGGTCGCCGCCGCGGACGGCTTGACTGGAGAGTTCTCGTTTGTAGCCGGTGGGGAAAAGTAGGCATCGTTAAAGTCATAGTTCGAAAAGGGATCAAACGTATACCTTGTCTTGAACTCGGTAGAGCCCTTCTGCTGCGGCTTCGACTTGAGCTTGTACTTAACCTCCGAGTCAAACAGGTCATCCTCGTCATCCTCGTCATCCTCCGGGTACATTTTGCCCGAATAGTAGTCGCTCTTCTTGAACTGAAAGTAGTCGTTAGCCACAACGGGCTCGGCCTGTTTGGGCTCGGTGTGCTTCCTCTTCTTCAGCGAAACCTGGTAGTTCTTGCCGTGGTTGTTATCCCAAAACTCCATGTTGGCAACGTTGTACCTGATGCAAAAGCTGATATCAACCGTGTTGAGACAGCACGGAAAGTTGAGCGACGACACTTTGATGACAAACGAAAACTTGTCATACTTGTCCTGCTCGCCCGCGTCGCCATTGTTGTTGCCCGAGTTGTACTTGAAAATGTGGTTGGACGAAATGTAGTTCACGCTCTCAATCACCGACGACGATTTCCAGTTGTCAATGGTGAGCTTCACAGAGATGCGCTTCTGGTAGCCAATGTTCTTGACATAGACAAACCCAATCAGCGAGTTTTTGTTTGTGCTCAGGCGGATCGACTCCAGGATGATGGGTCTCGAGTCATGGAACTTTGCAAAATCAAAGAAATTCGAAGAAGGAACATCGTTGCGGACAACTTCCCACGTTGTCTCCTCGAGATCCATCTCGTCAATGTCCGAGTCGCTCGACGAGCCGCTCTCGAATTCCCACGAAAGCTTGGAGGCCGTTGGCCGGCGGTGCCGTGGCTCCAGGACAGGCGATGTCTCGGTAGACACGGCAATGGGCCGAGCAGCCTTTTCGAAAAACTTCACATTCTCCAGAACCGCGGCAAAGCGCACCGACTTGTTTGTGTTTGGCATCGAGCGCGAGCGGGCGAGATCGGGCAGCTTGAGCGACGACTTGATGAGCTCGCCCGACTTTTTCCTCAGCAGCCTGTGTCCGTAGTCCTCATCGATAACGAGTTCCTCTTCCGAAGACTCCGACGTGATTTCTTCTGGGTGTTGTTGTTGCTGTTGCTGAGCTGGGTTCACAATCGTTGAGAGCGAGCTGCTGCTCGACGAGTTGTGCGACCTGTTCCTGATTGTTGCAATGGTGGCTGCAGACTTGTTTGAAGGGATGATGATATCGGTGGCTCCGTCATCGCCCGAAACAATCGAGCTGGCGCTTGACACCGTTGAGAGCGGCGTGGCTGCCGATTCCGGAGACGACGAGATCGACCCGTTCACCGTGCTGCTCTGCGATTCCACAACGGCCGAGGTGGGTTTGTCATCGGAGAGGCCGGAAGACTCCAGCCGGTCGTTGAGATACGCCAGGTTGTTTGTGGTGAGCGGAGCAGTAGCAAAAGACCTGGGACCAAGATATGGCATGCTGTGATGATTATGATGGATAATGCACGAGGTAATGACTTGTTCTGTTGTACAACCGGTTGGGATCGGAGAAAGCGAGTTTTTGGTGGTGGTGGTGAAACAAGGGATGACGTGAGAGATGGGAGATGCCAGAGCAATGAGGGAAAAGAAGAGAGGATTAAGAGAAGAGGGGTTACGACGACACCCTGTTTCTTTGGGTTCCTCAAAAATTCTCTTCCTTTATAGAGACTCACTCTTGTTTGTTGTTTGATCAACTGGTTGTGAAATGTGGAATGGGAAAGGGGGCATAGGGGGGGCGCATCACGAGTGTTAAATAAAAAGGGCGCGGTGTTTTTTTTCTGAGCTTTTGGGCTGATCGCACGACCTTGTGACAATAAGGTTCGCGCGCGTGCGGCTGGGGGCAGAGCGCGAACTCTAATTGCGGGCGGGGTTGTCTGGTGGCTTGTTTTTTGGTTTTTTGGCGGTTTATATTATTGTGCTAGTGTTTGAGGTGTGTGTGGTGGTGATGGTGGTTGATGGCGGTGGAAATAGTGGTGGTGGTGGTGGTGGTGGAGAGGAAAGAGGCTGGACAGGGCGGGCTCGGAAGACGCAGCGATGTCCGAGGCCAGCAATCTGAGAGAGCGCGCGCTGAGGGTATATCAGTCGATGCGGTGTGGCCGGACTCGGCCGGAACACCACGGCCAGCCGACCACGCTGCCCACCAGACTCCACCACCATACACCGCACACCAAATATATATACACGTCTACACACCCCCTATTAAAAACACTCCACCTTTACTCTCTGTGTCTCTCTCTGTGTCTCTCTCTCGCTGTCTTCTGAGACAGGGTGCTCTCTCCCCTATTGTAATGCGTGCTCAGAAGTGCGCAGACCCGCCCAGAGCGTAGTGCGCGGCCCCACGGGGGATCGAAACAAGAGGCGCGCCGCAATGTCAAAAAGCGCAAACGGAGCGAGGTGGGCAGACTCAACAGGAAAATATTTTTTGGCGGACACATCTCGGGCTCGGGAAATGGTTCCGTGATGTTTACCGTTCGTATATTCGACTGTTTGACTATTTAACTACCTGGTTATTTTTCAGAGCATCCATCATCAGATCATTACACCCACCACTGGATCAAGTGATCAGTCGAGTGTGAAAATTGCAACCTGTTTCTTTTCCCCCTTCGAGCTGCTCGTGATGCCGGCGCCTGGATCGAGAGGGGGAACGGACCGATATCTGAGGGATTTGGGAGGGGCACGACCCTCTGTCGTTGGCTGATGTCTGATCTGTCGTCAGTTGATAGACTAGCCACGCGTTGATGTGGAACGTTTTATTTGTATCTACTGCTGATTATGGGTCTAAGAGATGGGCACACACACACACACACACATGGTGCAATCACCAGCCCATCCCCATCGACTTCTCTGTAGTCTGCTGTTGATAGAGATCACAAGACCAACCCGACCCAACAAATCGACACCACAAACATAAACACGGCCTTTTCCACCTTCGAGACTCCCAGCACCCACGAGACTCGTCCGAAAAAGGGTTTAAAAATTTTCCATCTCTCCCTTGTTGTTTGAAAGGAGTAAAATATTACACACAATAGGCCATTGTTCTGCCCGCCGCTCTGGCTGTGTGTATTTCACAGCATGCAGGCAGCCTCGCCCCTTTTCCCTCACTAGGCATCCCATCGGTAAACACTCGTTCGCACCGGTGATGGCTGGCTTTGGAGGCTTGAAGGCTGGATTTGATGGTTCAATGGGGCTGGTTGGATGATTACTTCTTTGTGGGGAACCATAAAGCTTACTTTATCCGCTGCCTGTAGATTGTATTCATATGTATATTTATCCACTTAACCTTAAAACGTATCATATTGAGACAGGCTCTTTGTGTTATCGACGCGCGTGCTGCTGGCGGTGGATACTCCGCTGGGTCGTATGCAGGCACTCCCAGCATGGCGATATTGCGGGGTCCGGGACCACTCTCAATCTGGCGCATTTTTATCTTCTCCGCCGATGGACCAAGAGTAGGTGAGAGCATCGGTGGAGAGTACACACTTTTTTCCTGGCAGATCGGATGAGGGGCAGGCACAACACCGACAGAACAAATGAACAGAAAAGAGCCCACCGTTTGAAGTAGTTACATTATTATTGTATATATATGCTTGAAGGGTTTCTTTTCTATACCCCCGATGTCTATTTTGCCTTTCCGTTTTTCGTCCCCTTGTCTGCTTGTTTGCTTGTTTTGTTTGTCGTTGCGGGTTGTGGGTGTGTGTGTATTTATGCAGGAGCAACCCATGTGGGCACGACGCATGCGTCACAGGGGGCTCCTGCAGCCTCCGCTGGGCTCGCCTTGTCCGCAACACACACAACAGAGCATCGTCAGCCGTCTCGCCGTGCCGATGCGCACACTCCATCATCTGGCAGCCATCTAGCAGCTCTAGCAGCAATCCGGTCAGCCATTTCAGCCATCTCCGCCATCTCAGTGGTCTCTATCCACTAGCCACGTTAAATACACCCAACGTTGCTACCCTAGCCGACCTTCTTCTTCTCCGATGGGTATTTTTGGTTAGCGCACGATGATAGAACGGCTGAACCACCGCCATTTTTTAGGAAAAGCAAAAAACATTGTACGGTATCTTACACGCCATTTCTTGGAAAAGCAAACATTTAAAATAACGATGGTATCTTACACGTGACGAGCAGCCGACTGGTCATAGCCATTCTCGCCCTCAACGGTGTTACTCCCCAGCCCACGCTCAGCCCCGTCGTACGCAGCCCCATCACCGCCAGCAGGCTGATCGTACACATCCTCCTTCTTGTTTCTGTTGATCCGGAAAAACTTGATGCCTCCCGTATTGGTCTTCCCCTCGGCGTTGTTCCCACCCGCGAGAACCCCCTGGTGCTGCTTGGGCTCGTACCCATTCTCGCTCTCCGTGTCGTACGCCGCCGCACCCGCTCCGGCAGCACCAACACCAGCAGCCCCAGCCCTGTTCTTCTTGCTAACGCCGGGAATCGCCATGTTGCCGCCCCTCTTCTTGTACCGCTCCGCGCCGACACAGCACCCAATTGCACACAGCAGCGGCCCAGCGAGCAGCAGACACGCCGTCGCGGCCCACGCCAGCGCAAACATCTTCACCCCGAGACTCGCATCGTGGCCGGCGTCTCTGAACGCGTTGCGGCCCTTGACGTACGCGGCGGTAACCAGCGCAGCCGCCGTCAGCGTGCTCAGCATCGCAATCCCAGCCAGAATGGTGCTGATCGCAGGGACAACCACGCCGGTGAAGCACACCGACAGCAGCGTGGGCAGGATCGCAAGCAGCGTGAAAAACAGCCCAACGAGGAACAGGCCCCAGCCAACTCTCGACAGGTAGTAGTACGTGTTGCGGTGCTTGATAAACGTAGAGGGCAGCCCCGACGAGGACCCGAAATTATCCTTGGGCGAGAACGGATATGCAGCGTGCGTGGATGTGCAGCCGCTGTTGGCGCCGTTCGCGCCCGAACACAGCCCGTAGTTTGTCCATCTTGTGGTGGAAAAGTTCGACCCGGAGATGCCGCTTGTCTTGGCCTGGAGCCAGTAAAAGTGCTTGAAGATTGACCGTTCCGTGGCACCACACAACAAAAGCAAAATCAAAATAAGAGCAGCCCTTTTGGCTCCTTGTTAGCAAACAATTCGGCAACTCTCGTTGTACAAAAGAGCAACATACCCAATTAAAAGGAGAAATGGTAGAAAGGTGAGAATACGTCTTGTAGCACTCAACAACATTGTGGTGGTGGCTTAGCAGTTTGGGGGAGGGTATATCAGTGAATGGAGGAGACCAACAGAGGTTGAACGAGTAGAAAATAGTTGTTGTTGGTAGGTTGGTTGATAAAGAAACAAGGGAAAACACTACACGGCAAGCACAGAATACTTTATATTGGCACGTTTGCTCTCTGCAAGATGAAATTTGAATGAATAGGATGGAGAGCAAGTCCCGTTTGGGAAACACCATCACCATTATCCGAACAGAGGTAAACAGAGGCGTGTACCCACCAGCCGATGACGTCACGTCCGATGAGGTGATAAATTGACTGCGTTGACACATTTGCGCTAAGCTTTAATATATGAAAATCAGTTCAAATGACCCATGAAGTTTCCCTCTCTATAATCAATATGCACAAAACACCTCTCGACAAAGGGAAGAGTCTCAATCGCATACTGTAAACCCTCACCAATATCATGGCAGTCCCTCATGTTCAGCGAAGACTCCATCACCAGATCAACCTCGACATTTAGTCGGTCACCAACGTGGTATGCCTGCAGCGACGTGATCTTCTTTATCGAATCGGCAAACCTCATGCACAGATACAAAACCTGCTGTCTTTCGTCCGCCGAAGCTGCGGCGCCCGTCAGGTTGTTGATATGCTCAAAAGCAATCTGGGCCCATTGCACAATGACATAGATACACAGCGACAAAGCACCCAGCGGGTCAAACCACCAAATGTTGAAAAATGCGCCAAATATTGGGAACAGGATCGAGAACGTGTTGAATACAATGTCTGTCTTTGCGTCCTCCGCCAGGGCCTGAACAGAAGAATTGTTTATCTTGATGCAAAACACATAGCACACAATCTTGGCCCCAATCGTCATGAGCATTATCCCGAGCGCCGCACTGGTTATATGCACAACGTTGTGCTCCTTGTCGAATATCAACACCCTCGCAGCATCCTCGGCAACCTGGAGAAACGACACAATGATAATCACAGAAAACACAAGCACTCCAAGCGGCTCGAGCCGCGCCCGTCCAACCGGGAACTTGACGCTCTTGCTGTTCGAAAGCTTATTGGACACCATGATGATTGCAGTCGACAGGAAATCAAGAACAGAGTCAACGAGCGACGCAACAATCGACATCGACAGCGTGAGGTACACGACAAAACATTTCCCACCGAGCAGCACAATGTTCACTGCAAAATTGAGCAGAATCGCAAGCTCAACGGTGGCTGAGTCTCCCGATGTGTCTGATCCAAGTAGCGCTTCGTAATCGGTGTCGATGTTTCCAGGCACACCGGCACGGCGGTCTTCTTCCGTCTGCTCCAAATCGCTACCATAGTTCTTGAGCATCGAAGCAGGCAGCCCAGAGTCAAGCATCCTATCGATATCCTCGTACTTCTGTATCAACGCGTTCTGCTCTTGGTAATATGCCCTGGCTTGCTTTTGTCGTATCTTTTTCAACGCGTCGTCGTCTTTATAATGCGAGGTCCAATCCGCAAGCGACGCAGCACCACCAATCAGTTTCATCGTTCTCATTTCGTGTAGGTTCCCAACACGACTTTGAAAATCCGCAATGTTGGTTAACGAGCTGAACTTTCTCTCCAGCGCCGCTGGCCGCGTCACGCTCGGACCAGCAAGAGAGTCGAGCCGGTTGCGCCCGCCGAATGACTCGGTATTGAATAACGAGTTTCGCCGCGTTGGGATAGGGTACAGCCTCATCCTTTCGCTCTGAAATTATTTGTTAGAATTCATCATCATCTCCAGAAATTTTAAAGAACAACATACAGCAAGCGACGGCGCGCCTCCTCCTCCTCCGCCAGCCACGTCCGATCGTGTGTGTCTGGGGGGCCTTCTCTGAAGAGGGTCAATACCAAGGGTCTCACTTGACCCATTGGCGCTCCCCGGATTATACATGTTGTCGTTTGTCGATGTGTTGAACAACAAAGACGTAGATCCGATATACTCCGCGCATTTTGCTATCTCTATACAAAACTGGAATTGGGCCACGCACGTTGCTCGCTTGTCCCTACTGCCCCCGGGGCCCCACTACAAGCTTAAAAACTCACTCCTCTGCTCCAGGAACTTCTTAACGGCGTCAACAAACAGATCCACTTGCTCATCCGTCACAACCACCATGAGCGCAATCATACCCCTGTGAGCCAACCAGAACCCGGCCTTAAGCATATCCATCCAAAACAACTGTCTCAGCACCTCTACGCTCTCGGCGTACACCTGTTCTGGACCAGTTGCCTTGCCAGAAGCTGTAAAATGGAACGCCATGAGCGACCCCATACCGGTCACGGACATCTTGGTACCGTCGCTCAGCAGAGTCAGCCTCTGGCGAAGCTGGTCGCCTCTGGCGGATAACTGATTTGCCGCCTCTTCGGTGTATATCTGAGTGAGTCCAACATAACCTGCCCTCATTGTTATCACGCTGTTGTTGAAGGTACCGGAGTGCGATATCTCTCCGTTCTGGCGCGGGTCCAAGCCCGCCATGATGTCGTCGCGGCCTCCAAACGCGCCAAACGCAAATCCTCCACCGAGATACTTCCCAAAGCTCGTTAGATCGGGCGAGAGGGAGTACAGCTTTTGGAGTCCTCCACCTGACAACCGACTAGTCATGACTTCGTCCAGAATGAAAACGATACCCATGGACTTGCATATGCTTTCGATTCCCTTGAGAAACTCGGGGTCTCCCGGAATACATCCTCCGGACCCTTGCATACCCTCAACGATTATCGCCGCAATGTCCTGTCTAGAGCTCACGATTTCTTCAAGTTTGGCCAAATCATTATACGTTGACACTATCCAGTCGTCTCGATCGACAACCTTGTCGTCTGTGCACCCCGGCTTGAAAGAGTACGGTCCACCGTGGTAGCCACCCCTAAACGCAATCACCTTGTTTTTCTTGGTGAACCACTTGGCCAGTGCCAGGTTATTCAGCGTTGCCTCGGTGCCTGAATTGCAGAACCTCAGTTTACCAACACTCGGGAACCGCATCTTAATCGCTGATGCAAGGGCCTGTTCGTGGACGTTTGTAGATCCACATAGAACCCCGTAGCTGTCGAAAGCTTCAATCATGGCTTCTCTGATCAGCGGGTGGGAGTGTCCGTAGAGACCAGCTGTCATCTCGCCCATGAGATCAATGTACTCATGGCCATCTGCATCTGTGACAATTTGCGAGCTGCCTTTGACGATGAATATCGGGAAGGGATTGTTGTACAGTAATGTTCTCGTGTTCCCACCGGGGAGATCATTGCACGCCGTCTCATGGAGGACACGCGACTTAGGGTTTCTCGACACGTAGTCGGACTCGGCCACGCTCAAAGCTGCCTGTAGAGCTGTTTGTGACATTTATAATTGCTGGCCTCGAAAAAAGAAGAGTTGGTTGACGAGAAGAGGAGTTTGACCAGCTCTCCCCCTTTTCTTCGCCCTCGAGCCAATTCGAGATAACAAGGAATTTCCTATCGTGGCATAACGCGCTTAGCGCACCAAATATGGCCTTGATCTTTTTTTTTACATGTAATGCTATATATGTACTAAAACCTCAACGAACTCACACCCTTGGTCACATCCTCAACCCCCTTCCTCCTCCTCGCGGCCACTTTACCCTTAGACACACTGTCTGCTGCTCGTTGAATGCTCGCGGATTCCTCATCTTTCCTCGCAATCTTACGTCCCCCTCTCTCAAGCGTATAATTCTCCAGGAAATCGTCAACGAGACCCTCCAGATCGGCTCTCTCGTTCTTGAAATCAAATGGCTGGTACTCCTCTTCGTCGGGTTCTTCGATCCCTTCTTCGTACTTTTGCCTGATAACGTCATACCGGTCATCAAGTAGTCTCAGACCTTCCGTCCGTACCAGAGCAGATGAAGACATCGAGAACGAAGACGTGTCCGTCATGGCTCCCTTCTTCCTCTTTTCCCTCTTTTTGCTAGCCTTTGTGGTGCTCTTTATAGCTGGCAGATCGGGAACTTCATCTTCATCGTCCTCACTGAACCCGTCATCACTGTCCCAGTCATTTGCGATCTTTCCTCTGCTTTGCAGTTTTTTGAACTTGTCGAAATCCTTCTCCCAGTTACCGCCTTCTTTATCCGAATCGTAATCGGCGTACTCATCCTCATAGTTGTCCATATCCCAAGCATCCTGTTCCTCCACCGCGGCACCTTTTTCTGCTGCGCCACCGGCAATCAAATCGTCAAATATGTCACCCTCATCAATATCCTGGGTCTCATCAATGTATGCCTCGTCTTCCAGTGCCTCCAAAACTTCCCTGAGGTCGGGGTTCATGTCGGGCTTGAACCCTCCAATCTCATCTGGAACCTCCTGTTGGTTCTGATAGTCATATTCCACCTTATTTTTAGAAGGGAGCGCCTCCTCAGGCATAACTTCCTTGAACTGAATCCCCTCCTTCTTGCCCTTCTCCTCATCTGCCGTTTTTGAGATGAAAACACCTTCGCCTGAACCGATATTCCTCAGATGTTGCATGTAATCATACTCCGAATCGTCGTACACGATACCGTACAAAGCAGCCTCTCCTTCATTAGACCTTATTTTCCCCTTTTCTATCTCCGTTTCAAGCTCTTGTTTCAGCTCCTCAGCCGTCTCCAGTCGAAGGTTTCTCTGCTTGTTTTCCTTGCTGATGGGGACGAAAACCCTCTCGCTCGCATCCTCGTTGAAAAACTGGGGATCCTCGTGGGACCTGTGCACGAGGGTATAATTTTGCGCCTTCTTCTTATCGATCCACCTCTTCGACATGGTTTTGGTTTGTTATGTGTGGCGGATATGTTAGAACTTCAGGCTGTACCAGGAACTGTGTCTCCATGGAGTCCAATTTTTTTTTCTCTATCCTCTTCTGAGCCGCACCAAATCCCCGATTTTGTGCACGACCGCAGAGATGTTTACATTTGACGATGGCAACTTTGTGGTTCACAACTTGACCAGTCCCTACAACTCTGCTGGACTAAACACTATATGAAATTACGTATAAAGAACTGGCATGCTGTGTACTCATGGCACTGGAATGTTCCAGACGACGAGCTGTGCGGAATTTGCCGTGTTTCCTTTGATGGAACTTGCCCGGTTTGCAAGATACCTGGAGATGACTGTCCATTAGGTACGTGTTCTTTTTTATTCTTCCTGCGCATGGCATAATCATGATCGGCGTTGTTCTAACTCATTCTCTCTTCTGTTTCCCCCCGGTGAGACAGTTGGAGGGCTCAACAGTCATTGGCGAATGTCAACATGCCTTTCACATGCACTGTATCCTCAAATGGCTGCAGACAGAAACATCCAAGGGACTGTGCCCAATGTGCCGACAGAAGTTCACAATGTCAGGCGGTGCAGCTGGAACCAATGACCTTGCAGCTGAGCAATGGGACGAAGCCAACCCGGGTTCAAATGGACCCAGTGATGAATCGGGTGTCGATATGAATAGTGATTCTGCAGCTGGAGAGGCGGATGCAACAGACATGGATGGTGATATTAGGGTTGGTTGATCAGCTGGGGGTGCCGCTTGTTTGTCGGGAAGCGAGCGTTGAGAGGCTGGCGGATTGCTGCGCGCTCATTGATTTGCTTGAAGGAAGCTCGCTGCAGTTTCAGTGCGCATGCATGAACCCGCTTTCAAGCCGAGCATTCTGGTCTCATGCTACCGCAAGGATGCACCGTAGGTGTTGGCAGTCCCCCTGCGGCTACGCATACAGGCCACTGAGGAGGAATCTGTGTCTGCTGGCAGGCCCTGTTGCTCTTCAGACTTCATGGAGTCTTACCACTAAAAGAATCGTGGATCTTTTCTTTGATCCCCATCTCACTTGCATTATATCTCCCATTCATGGGATCGGGGACAGTTAGTCAATAGTTTAACATGTTGTCCTAATGATAGGGGAAGAGTTACGTGGTCACGTGACATTGTTTTTTTTTTTTTTCTGGATCTTGAGCCGCTCAAAAATTTGTATGAACGTACCCATAACTAGTACAAACACCAATATCCGATTCACAACACAGAATGGCGAAGAGAACTTTGTCAGAGAAGCTTGCCTCATCGTCGGTGCCAGATGTGGCCGACTACGACATTGAGGACGGCGAGCAGGACAGATACTCAGCCAGTGAAGACGGCGCCTCAAGCGGTAGCGATAGCGAAGATGAAGTTGCGAGAACACAGCACTACGTCAGCAGCGACAAGAGCAAGCTGAGGGATAACTCCATAAAGGTCGGATCGAAATACAAGGGAGAGAAAAGCTCACGGAGCGATATCTACGGCTCGTCCGAGGAGGACGTGCTTGATGGTTCTGATAACGAGGACGATATCTCCAGTGCGTCAGAATCAGAGGAACCTGCAGAGGATGCAGCCAGTGAGTCTTCTGTTTCCTTGGACTCCGAAGATGACCCTGACAGATCCGAGAGCGAGTCTGAGGATGGGGACGAGGAAATGCCAGAGGAGGAAGCACACAAGAGAGCAAAGCTGAGCCAGCTGCTGAATGCCGAGAAGACACAGATAATTGGCCGCCTCTCGAGTGCCGCCAAAACAGATTCTCTGAAAGGGTATGCCGTGCTGAGCCAACAAAGGTTATTTGATCAGATACTCGATTCGAGAATCAAGCTGCAGAAATCCGTCACTTGTGCGAACGAGTTGCCGCTCAACAGGGACACATACAACGAGTTCAAGACGACCGAAACAGACAAGAGCTTGAAAAAAGCAGAGTCGGCCTTGTATGGTTTGCTGGACAAGGTTTTAGCACTGAGGGCTAAGCTGTACAGCAAGGAGAACGTGGTGAAGAGCGATGTGTCTGTGAAGACGAGCAAAAAGAGAAGTCTCAAGACCATGACTGACGAGACCAGAAATTTGGACTCTCTGCTTAGTGCATATGGCAAGAACGTGCTTGTGAAATGGTCGCACAAGGTGCAGAATGCGTCTGGATCAACAGCGCTGAACAGTTCAAAGTTCAAAACTATCAATCAAAACACATTCACGCAGGTAGAGAACAATCTACAGGATATGGACAGGCTCATTAAGAGAACAAGGTTAAACAGGAGGAACGCGGTACCCTTGGGTTTCGTGGAAGAGACCGCTTCCAAGTCTGAGGGCTCGGACGACGACGAGGCTCCGCCACAGTCGAGCGTTGACAACAATTTGCATGAAAAGGAGTACATCTTTGACGATGAGGATTTCTACCGTGTGTTGTTGAATGATATGGTGGATAAAAAGATAGCGGATAACCAGACTGTGTCGTCATCTGCCTCGACTCTCACACTGACGAAAACCAAACTGCATAAGAACTATGAGAGAAAGGCATCCAAGGGAAGAAAGCTCAAGTACACGGTACAGGAGCTGCTGCAGAACTTTGAAGCCCCCAAGAAATCTGCATACAAGTGGGGGGACGACCAGGTTGATGAGTTTTTCGCTTCCCTTCTTGGCCAGAAGGTGAACATGAACGAAGAGAGCGGGCCTGAGGACTCGGAGTCAAGTGATGAAGATGATGACGATGAGCCAGTTGCTGAGGCTGACGGAATCAAGCTCTTTGGCTGATTGTTAGTAGCTAGAAACTTCTATACTTGAATCATGACTTTGAGAGGACTTGAACAGGTTTGGATATGTACGTGCCCGCCTCAATCTTGTTTGGCGAGAACAACGCATGGGACCGTTATCTTGAGCATACGACCCACCCTCCCAGGGATAGATCTCGAACCAGCTGCAACTTGGATATGGAGCATAGTTCTGTCTCGGATAGTGGGGACCAGATTGAGAGTCTGGATCCAGACGTTCCTGGAATAGCCGTGGTGCCTGAAGGTGATAACGGGGACGCCGAGGTTGCACCGTTGGAAGCTTCATCTGAGAACCCCACTGATTCAGCCGTTGGCGACACAGACACACAGATTTCGAATAATGTGTCGAGCATACCGCAGCCTGAAGATTTGGGTGCTGTGCCCGAGCCTGAAGATTTTGAAGCAGCCCTGCCCGAGGCTGATGCACCAGTTGACGAACACGGCGCTGATGATGATGGCGCGGACAGATCCACTGAGGGGATACAGGACATGACACAAGAGACTGATCAAGTTACACACAATTTGATTGAGGAACCACAGGAGGCTGCCGATGGCGGCACACACAATTCGCGGCCACAGGAGGAGGCGACACTAGAGAGTGGTGACGATATACACAATTCGCAGCCACAGGAGGAGCAGGCGACACAACATGACATAGACAGCCCAGCCGAAACGCGACCAGACGACCCACCCAAAGATACTGACCAGGGTTTTGGTGAGGCAATGGGAGGGCTACAGCATGAGGAAGATATACCAGCGACCGACCATGAAATATCTGACCCTCCTGAAGAATCACAAGAAGAGATTGCACGAGAGACCGTGGTCAAAAACATTTCAAAGGGCCCATACTCTCTCGTGCCTCTGATAGCCGATATTCCTGCTGAGAGTCCCGATATTCCTGATTCAAAGGACGCCCAAATCACTTATGTTGAAGCCTGGGAGTCAAATATCTACATCGGCACATCTGTTGGCGAGCTTCTGCACATGTACAAGATTGATGAGGAAACAGGGTACATTTTCGTCTCGAGACAGCGCTTCAACGCTAACAAGACAAAACCGATACAGAAGATTGTCCTCATTCCCATAATTTCAAAAGCTCTTGTACTGTGCGGAGGAATTGTGTCTGTCTTTATGCTTCCTGAATTTTCTCCTGCAAACATTGGGCGGATAAAGGACGTGACGGATCTCTCGCTCGACTGGAACCGGTTGACTCTGGATACCAGAAAGAGAAACTTCACACCCAGACTGGAAAGAAACTCAAGCGGAGATTTCGTCAGCGTAACGATTTTCACCAAGAAGTGCATCCGTCTGATTGCCGTCTCCGAATCTGCGATCAAACTTTTGAAGGATGTGAACTATCCGCTCTCAACTCTCGGGGTCAGGCGATCTGGCTTTGCGGTCGTCGCGACAAGCTCCAACTACGACCTCATTGATCTGGTGAATGTGCAAAAGATTCCGCTTTTCCCGGTGTCTACAGAGGGTACTGATCCCACGAGCCTCGAGCCGATGATCGTACCGCTGGGCAAAGACGAGTTCCTTCTCTCGTGTGGGGCCCAGCCCAGTGACCCGTCACTTGGGATGGTTGTGAATCTAAACGGAGACATAAGCCGCGGCACGATTCCGTGGTCGAGCTACCCGAGTGCTCTTGCCGTGGACTATCCATATAGCATTGGCTCGTTCGAGCGGATGGTGCATATCCACTCGTTGCACGATCAGTCACAGGTGCAGTCGGTTGAGTTTTCCGCTCCGGTTAAAGTGGCCCGCGTCAACCACATATTCATGAACTCGAGCCGCGAGCTTGCTAAAATGCTAACGAAGACCCCACTGGTATCTCTGTCAACTCCTGAGGAAATCGATAGGGTCGCAACGGAGGCCGATAGGGCCAGCAAGTACTCTACCGTTGCGTCTTCTTGTGTGGCTTACAGCGAGGACTTTGGCATCAGTCTGTTCGAGCCTACTCCGCGTGCGCTGAGACTCATGGCACAGTCAGAGAAATGCAGCGCACACATGGTTCTCGGAGTGGTCGAGGAGATCGAGGATGAAATGAAGTCGATTGACAAGTCGACAGAATACGGACGGCTCGAGAGTGATTTCTTGGTGAACCTGCTCGGGCTACTGCTGCTGGAGTACCACCAGTATGACCAGTGTTTTGATCCCTGGTGCGGAGGCGCACTGGATCCCAGAATACTAGTGTATATTTTTGGAGGAGAGCAGCACATCAGCGGCAGTGTGTGGGAGTATGAAGCGCTGATAAACAAGATCAACTTGTTGAAGGCAAAGGTTGAAGAGGAGAAAGCTGTGGATAAAAAAGGCATAGAGTTTTACAGTTTTTTTCTCAAGACGTGGCTGGGCCAGCGCGACTCGTCCAAGCTTGAGGAGAACGTTAGGGAGGACGTGGTGAAGACTTTGGAGATGTGCGCTTTGGATGATCTGCTACGTTCGACGGAAAACGTGAAGGATCTGTCGTACGGTGTAATCAATGATGCTATTCACACTCTGAACACGGAGATCAAGCTGACGGTTCGAGAGACACTTGAGACGCTGGCTGTGCACAAGCGCTACTATTTTCTTGCACAGTTCTACGAGCACACTGAGGATCTTGACTCGTTTGTGTACTACTGGAAAAGGCTAATTACACACGAGTTTGCGGATACCTGCTTTGATCGGTTTTTCGGATCCGATGACGATAAGGCGTTGCAGTATTTTTCAAATTACCTCGTTAAGAATTGCTCGGATGAGGAGATATTCTGGAGTTGTGGAGCGTGGCTGCTTGAGAAATTTCCGTCTTACGGTATCAAACTGTTCACATCTACCGGGCTGAAAGTTGAGGTGAGCGACTTGAGGGTACTGAGGTTGCTGAACAAGACGGATATTTCTGATTTTTCGAGGCGCAAGACCAAAGTTGCTTATCTCGAGCATATCCTCGGCAACAAGAAGGAAAAGCAGCTTGTTGGCGATTTTATATCTGAGCTTTTGCATTACCTTGTTGAACTCATCGATGAGTCTCCGTCGCTGGCGACCGACTTGAGAGAACTGCTTGAGAGATACGAGCAGCTGACCCTTCCCAAAGTTCCATTCCTAAGGTTTATTGACGTTGAGCGGGATCGGTTCAGCAACCCAAAGATCCTCGAGCTCCATAACAAGCTCTACTCGTACCTTGCACTGGTGTCTAGAGACACAGTAATACTCACAAAGGACACACATGCCAAGGTTATCGATGAGTGTAAGGAAACCCTAAAGGGCAGAGAGGAAGAGCTCCCCTTTTTGTGTTTGGTGCTTGAGTTCAAGCTGTCACATTATGATGCAGTTGTTGAAGGACTGTGCAAGCTGGGAGACTATCAGACTGCAGAGCAGTTGGCAGTCACCCTTGAGCTTCCCCGAACTGTCTCACAGAGCACCCCATCAGAGTTACCCAAGGACCAGGCACTTTCGGATAAACTGCTCATGACGATATTTGACCATTATCTTGCGCTGGGAAACAGCAGACTGATTGAGTCGTTTCTAAACACCTACAATCTCTTCAGCACGAGCACTGGAGAAAATGAGAACGACGACACGATAAAGACTCTAGAAAGTTTTGAGTTTTTGCTGGGCCGGATCCCAGGGAATTTCAAAGTTGCACAGATACATTCATTCCTGCTGAAAAACCTGATTCTGATCCAGGACGGCAGTAACAGCTCAACGCTGGCTAAAAATCTGGCAAGATCAGAAAACGCTTTCCACAAGAAAGTTCTCAAAGATTTGAAAGACTAGAAAAGAATTGTATATTATAATGCGTATGCGTAATGAACTTATTTGACGATTGATCCTGAAGACGGCTGGCTGACTACTTTATGTGAGCCGACCCGAGAGAGATGAGATGGGGTTCGCGTTATCGGGGAGGTTTGCTCATTTCCAGACACAGAGCGGACTCCCCGCAAAACACATCTTCCCTACAGACAGAGACAAATTGCTACGGTTCTTCTGACGAGAACGATGGCACAGGATGAGGAGATAGACGTGACACAGGCGCCGGAGCCCCTTGTGAGGAGCACGAGCGAGGAATCAGAGGCGGTGGGCAGTGGTCTCGACGAAGAGCCAGAACCGGCTGCTGCTGCTCAACAGGAGGAGGGGTCGACAGAGAGAAAAAACACATCCCCAGAGACAGCGACGCGAAGCGCTTGGTCGCTTATATCTTTACTCAGCAAGGGCAGCCATGTCATTGATAACACAGGAGCCGTTGCTCGGGATCATGTGAGTATACCAATTTAACGGAGGAGCCTCCTTTTTTTATGGCTAGCTGACTTTGAATTACCAGCTCGCAAATGAACGCACAGTGCTGGCGTATCTGCGAACAACCATCAATTTCCTAACTGTGGGTGTGGGCATTGTACAACTGTTCAAGTACTCGCTGACCAAGCGGCTTGACTCCCTCGAGGGCCAAGCGATAAAGTCGGCAGACAGAGAGCTGTTTGACCACTATGCCAAACCACTGGGATGCCTGCTTGTTGTCACCGCGATGCTGACGCTACTGTTTGGCGCGTTCCGGTACTATATGACGCAGAAGCTGCTAACTCGTGACGAATTCCCCGTGAGCAGGATATCGATCGGTGTGATTCTGTTTCTTCTCCTGGCGGTGAGTACATCTTGATTGAATAAGCAGCTCCAGGTTGCATGTGACTAACGGGTGCAAATCCAGGTGAACGGTCTGGTGCTGGCCATCGCGATCAAGGTGAATCTGTAACATAGAGATATAATAGGCTGTAAAAAATACACGATCAAAACTACGGACGCTGGCTGCGCGGCTGCGGTTTGCTGCTCGCTGCGAGAAGGTGAGCCACAGTTTTTCTGGCTCTGTGGAGATGAGCTCATCTCTGGGGCAAGAGAGAGCGACAACAAGGACAGCTGTTGCGGAGCTGAGACAGATCAACAGAGGACGGTGTGCAGCATAGAGATATATAACAGGTGGCACCAGTTTTGTTGTCCCCATATTACTGTGTGCTCGGGCTTGATTCATCGTACACTCACATTCCCACTGCATGACTTCGAGGATCCAGGGGTACCAGTCCACAGCAGACGACACGGGCGTCGATCCCTTTGACACCACGATTGCGCGCTTGACGGGCTCGCGAAACGCATCGTCGTCTCCTTTGACGAGGAGCGCGCGCGGTTCTCCTCGCGTGCAGCCAACGGTGAACACGGTCAACACGGTCAACACAGTCAACAGCCGGAGATCAACATCCGCTTCCATTCGCACGCCGAAACACGTATGGAACTACGGGGCATTACTCCTTGAGAATAAGGGCTCCGTGGCGAGGGATCACCTTGCAAGTGAGCGGACTTTCCTGGCGTGGCTACGAACCTCGCTGGCGCTGGCATCTATAGGGGTTGGTGTCACCCAGCTACTGAAACTGTCAAAGGAAGACGTGACACATGTCGCGCTGCAGAGAGTGAGCAAAGCACTGGGCTTGCTGTTCATAGGTTCTGCCATGTTGACCTTGGCAATCGGGACCTCGAGGTATTTTCTGGTTCAGAATATGTTGCTCGATAACCAGTTCCCTGCCAGCCAGCTGGGCATATCCACGGTGCTGGTACTGGTGTTTATCGTGAGTACTCTTTTCAAGTTGTTTCAAAAGCTCTTTCTACTAACACACACTCTTTTCCTAGTTAACAAGTGTCATGCTGGCTGTGGTTTTCTTGTCTTAATTGAGCCTTCTCCCATGTGTAAATAATCAACCAATGTATATCTTGACGCACTGATGAATCAGATAAGATCTCCGTTGTGTGTGCACTACCTCTTCCGTTTTGGGAAACACCAGTCACACCCGGGATGTGTAGACAGAGGCACGCACCGTACATTCCAGCACAGGTGCTGCTGACTCCCCGCTGACGTAACCCTCAGGATTCTCTGGGTTCTGCTCTCGCGGCCCTGTGGCGGTGAGTAAAGTAAAAGTGTTCAAAGGACAAACTGTACATCTGATAGAGCCATCCTTGTCTTTCGATACCACGAACTAATACGTTTATTTAATATCGCAAAATGGTATGTCTTGATTTTAGATGAAGAGAGAAAGGTCTGGTTTGTGCCAGTTATATTCCGAATCACATGAAACAACACACAACACAATACACATGGAGTACGCGAAACTCGCTCCTATCCCCCCACTAGTCAGGAAGGACTGAATGCTTGACAAAGTGGCAAACGCCAGACAACCGAAAGACACGAAGTGCACATATAAAATTATCATCGAGTTACAGCCAAAGACTCCAAACAGATCTGCGTACTTGAAGAACACAAAGCCTGATTCAGCCAACACCCCTTTCTTCCATCCCTCAGCCACTCGACCACTCACTAACGCATTTCTTCTACAGGGTAAAGTTCACGGATCTCTCGCTCGTGCCGGTAAGGTCAAGTCGCAGACGCCAAAGGTTGACAAGCAGGAGAAGCCAAAGAAGCCAAAGGGCCGTGCTTACAAGAGAGTTCTCTACACCAGACGGTTTGTCAACGTTGCCACCACCATGGTTGGCGGTAAGAGAAGAATGAACCCAGGTCCATCTTCCCAGTAAGCCTATTCACGCACAGAACTTTTGATTGGAAATTAGGATGCTGTTTTCTTGGTGAGGGGGTGATTATTACTGGGCATGCACCAGTCCACACACAAAACATGTGGGTCCTCCGCTGAAAGTCATCTTCCTTTTTGTTGGATGTTAATATTACAACTATAGTTTGTTTAAGGATAGTCTTGCATGATATATTTGACTTATTTTTTGGATGAACAATGTTGTAGTCTAAGCTTTCTAATTACAAGAAACCAAAAATCTTCAAGAGGTAATCAACAAAGATTCCCCCAAAGAAGATATGGCCATTGTTGATGTTGTTTCTGAACCAGTACCAGCAGTTCTTAGGATCGTCAAGGTCTACCTTCTTAACCATGTTGAAGATCCTGTAACCTCCGATAACCGTAGCTGCTGCGAATCCTGGACCCGCACCGGCGAGCACTCCCGACAGCGCAAAGCACGACATCTGCACGGCCGTCATACCGTACATGATGGGCTTTGACTTGTCTCCCCATGCCAGTGCCGTTGACTTGATCCCAGCCTTAACGTCAAAAGCTTTATCCTGATGCGCGTAGATGGTATCGTACGTCATACACCACCAAAACCCAGACAGGTACAACGGGATCATCACGGGCCAGTTCCACACGCCCATCGCAGGGAACCCCAGGAGCGCCCCCCAGTTGAAACATGCCGACAGCGCCACCTGCGGATAGTACGTGAACCGCTTGAAGAGAGGGTACGTCCCGACAAGCACCAGCGACGACGCACCGAGCAGGAAACAGTCCAGCGGCAGCTGCAGCAGCACAGCCAGCCCCACGCCCAGCTGCCCACCGAGAAATACGAGCGCCTGGTTAACGCTGACGCGCCGGCTCGCAATTGGCCGCTCAACGGTGCGCGCAACCTGGCTGTCGAGATCGCGATCGAGCAGATCGTTGATCGTGCATCCGGCGCCGCGCATCACGAACGCCCCGACGCCAAACACGCCGAGCATCCAGAGGGTCGAGCCGAGTGGCGCTGCGGTCTGGTACGCCGCGAGTGTAATTGCCCACATGCAGGGGCTGTATAGCAACAGTGTGCCTATGGGTTTCTCGATCCGCATGAGCTCGGCGTACGGGATCACGCGCGCGGGCAGTCTCGAGACATACGGCTCGAGGGCTTTGAGACGGTCCGCTTTCGCCTTGGTCAGCTCTTCGGGTGAGAACACCGATGCCTGAATTGCGCTGGCCGCATTGGTCTTAGTGGATGTGTTGAGGAACCTTGTTGATCGTGTCGCGGTGGTGGAAGAGGACTGGCAGAGCAGCAATCCAGTAGAGACCGCAAAGGTTCGCGCAGCTGGAGTCAGCGACTTGGTGGTAAGTAGCCGACGAGGAAGCCAAAGCAACATTTTACGGGGCTTGTGTGTGTGTGTGTTTGTGCGTGTGTTGTGGAGCGATTAAGGCTGTGTCTGATTGGCAGCGTCGAAGGTAGTGAAAGTGAGCGAAGAGAGTCGCGAACAATAGACCGGCCGCCGAACATGGCGGATTTAACCTCAACCAGAGACAACATAGCGGGTTTCAAAGTGATAAACAGAGTTGAATGTTCTCTTCTTGACATTTATCATTTGATATAAAGCAATTAATGATAAGAGACAAGTTTTGAAATTTCGAAGAAATTACTTCTTTGCTGGTAAAAGCAGCAAAACGAGAGATCTTAAGAAATATTTAATTGAACTATTTGGCTGTCTTTTTGGTTGAATGGCCATGAATAACTGCGAAGATATCGAATAGCTCATTGAGTTAAATATAAAAGCTGCAAACTAATACTGGCAGCTGTTGCAGAGCTGAAATCGGTCTTCGATGATCTATTGCTGCATTTCTGGAAATGCAGAGTTCAAAAACACTTCCAGTTTGCACAATAAGAGCCTCAGGTTATTATCCAACACAATTACCAAATGCTGGGTACTTGGTACCGAAACGAACTCATGTTAATCATCTTTCAAGGGTTACTGCAATTTGGTATATTTTGACTAATGGACAGACCAACCGTTAGAATACACTATGGAACTAAGCTTTGACATCAATTGTACTTTGATCTAAATTTTTGTAATGATTTCACAAGTTCCTACGCTGCCGTGCTATATTTCAAATAGCCAGTACTGCTTTCTTTTGACGTTGGGAGAGAGGTATAGCAGATGCGGCCTTCAAGCATGTTGAACCAAAAGACTCCACACATAATAACCAGTCGCATGGTCCAGTGGTTAAGACGTCTCGCTCACACCGAGAAGGTCGCGAGTTCGAACCTCGCTGTGACTACTTTTTTGTTGATTCAAGTTTTTTTTCACTTGTCACGTGCTTTTTGCTTTCTGCTTTTGACAGGTTGGATCACCGAGGACAATAGATATTTAACATTTAATGTAAATAACGTTTCTCTATTATTTGCAGATGACTTGTATATATTAATGAATGAGGAAATAAAGAAAAAAATATGACTAGGAGCTGGTAATGGTGACCTGTTTGTAAGACCTCACCGTTCCAACTGTGCCCTTGATGGAACCCAAACCTATCGAACCAGACAATGGAGTTGCAACGGTGGAGTACATTGAGTAAAACTTTTGGGAATAAGGGGACTCAGTCGTTTCTGTGACGCCTGCCGTATTGGTTCCTGTAACCCACACCAGCGTCTGTGATACGGTTGTGCTGGAGGCTGACGAGTCCGATTCCGATTCCGATGACGTGAGGGAGGTTGTGGTCTTCGCGCCAGACGCCGCGGCCGCGAATAGCGATGCAATTATGACGAGGTATGAGATTAAATATCTGAGGGAATGCATGGTTTTTTGTCGTTGTAGAGTGACTCTTGACGCAGCTGGCGCTTTTCAAAAAAAAGTAGACGATGTAGTGTGGGTGTGCCTGGAGATATTTATAGATACCCGTCAGGGGTGGTGGTGAAGGAACAGGCAGTCGACAAGTGTGAGAATATGACACACACCGGGGAAGGTATAGGGCAGAGCACGTAGGAGGAAAGTGGAGGGCCAACTGGTTGAGCGTAGCCAAGAGCAGAACAACAAAATATGTTGTATGTGTGTGTTTTTCTCAGAGGCGTAGTCTTTTTGTGTGTTTTCGTTTTTGTGTCTGTGTCTGTGCCTATATCTTGTGTTCTGTGTTGCACCGCCTTGCAGGTGATCTATAATTAACGCCAGCACTTGCTTGTGAGGAGATGCAAAGCCGGTCCAAAGCCAAATGAATGTGGAGCTGTTTGAATATTCCGAACACCAGAGGAAAATAAAGAAAGACAGAGAGCACGGGCCGGTTGTTTGTGCTGTTTGTGTTGTCTTCAATGGGGTGTCGGAAGAAGTCGTGTGCAGATCTCGGGGATGATCTGAAACCTACCAGTGCGCAGGGGGTAAGACGAAGAATTACACCTGTGCACACGGGTTATGTGATTGCAAATAAAAGCGCAAATTTGTTTGAATATAAACAAGACAGGAAGGGAGAAGGGCAAAGGTGAAGTGCAAGGTATGGCGAACGGAGGGTGGACAAATTACAAAAATTTGAACAGCACCTCCCGATGCACCGATCAGAACAATCGAAGCCCACAGCCAGTTCGATGGGAGATGACAAGGAGAGCAGCGCGCACAGATCATTTGATAGCAGCTCGTTTCTTTTCCCGCCTGCTAAAAAACAACCTCGGTATTTGCTATTTCTGTATCGACGCGCGGCGACTGTGGGTTTGGTCTCGTGGTTGGCGCACGGCCAAGCGAACATGTACTGCTGCGTCTGGGTGCGGCTAGTTATGCCCCGCGAGCCGTCCTCCTTTTCTGTTTACAACAACCACCCGATGCTATTTTGATTTGCAGGGGGAGTGAGGAGACTAGCATATATATGGCGCGGTCAAAAGACGAAGGCAATGTTTGTAATCAGAGCCCCCCACACGGTCAAAGCGCACTCCCAACGGCTTTACACCTCGTCTCCTCCGCTCTCCGTGCCAAGAGCTCGCTGTGACGCGTTCCAGCTGCGCGCTGGCCAAAGATGCGACGCGTCTTTCCGGGCTGCCCACAGAAAACAGAAAAATTGAACAGATGTAAACAAACAGAGTCGCTATATTTAACCAGGAAAAGAAACAAGGCTCGGCGATTCATCCGGCTCGCTCTGCCGTGTCCTGTGTTGTGCTGCGCTCTGCTTTCTCCGTCTGATCGCTGAGTCGCGGATCTCTGGACCGATTAACCGCACGATGACGCAAACTTGCACCAACTTTTTTTTGCTCGTGTTTTAGTTTTGGTGTCTCTGCGGTCTCTGGATACTCCGAAGTTGAGCTTTTTTCTCGACCATTTTATATTTACACACCTTTAGTCAGATATACTGGAAATGTACCCTTCTCTACGCTAAAGGCGCCCAGCATTTTTTCGCACTCCGCCTCTTCCAACCTATCAGAAAAATCAAGAGACGGGCGCAGTTGCCGAGTTGACGCCTTGGCAAGTTATAAGCCACCACCGACTTTAATTGGGTCTTCCAGAAAATGCTAGATGTACGTTTCATTACTTAAGAAAAATCTCTCACTTGATTGCCTTGTTCACCATGTCATCAAGCAGAACAGGCCCAAAGAAACCGTCCTCCTCGATCTTGGCTATCACATTCTGTGCAACAACCTGGGTCGACACGGTGGGCCGGATCAGCTCCCTGAGCGAGCTATCAAGCAGCACCTTGTCCGCCGTGTTCAACGCATTCAGAATATCCTTGAACCGCGACCTCACCGTGTCGTTCACCTCCTCGTCAAACATGAACCCGGGTCTCATGAGAATAGGCCGGATCTTGGGCTGCAGCTGATACAGCTCATACTCTGCCTGTCTCTTGGAGTCGATATAGCCCTTAGGGATCCCTGGGAACCGCCTATCGGCAGAAATGTACACAAACGCAGGAGGCGTGACCGCGTCCTTCTGCTGAGCAATCAAGGTCTCAGCGAGCACGATTGCAGACTCCCGGTTCATCGCGTCGTATGTGCTGAACACAGTCTTCTGCATCGGGTTCGACGACTGGAAGAACGACTGGATCTCTCCCAGTAGGTCATCGTTGGAGTTGACAACTTTCTTGTAGTTTTGATTTTCGAGTAAAATGCCCATCGTATGCACAACGGCGCTCGCTCCGGGCAGTATGTCTTGATACGTGTGGGGCTTGAAGACGTCCGCCTTTTCCCACTTCACCTTGTCTACCCAGCTGGAGTCATGAGAAGAGAGCGCTTTTGGTGGGTTGCCCGATGTGCTGGGATCCGTTAGCTGGGCATTCATATGATCAACAGACTATGAGAATACTAACGATAATGAAGTCACCTCGAAACCCTGGTTGACGGCAGTTTGGCATATTCTCTTGCCTTCAGCTTGGTTAGTAAAACAAACATGACAGAAAAAGAAAAAAACGTCCCAATGAATACAATACTCACCCAGAAAGCCATTGCCTCCAAATACTAAAAGCGACTTGGCAACTTTGCTCATTTTGTTTTTTTTTAAAGGATGTTGATCCGACCTTGGGGCCCCAGCAAATGGCTTGACCCTACCACCCTCTCTTCGCTTCCCAGTTGGCCCACTTTGCGGGTGGGATTTACACGACTTTTTAAACCAGCAAGTATTTTTTTGCAAAAACGTTTCATTATTTATCTGCTTGTCAAAAACTATATCTTTAGCGGGTCCTTCTTCCTGCCGCCCTTTCTCCTCTTCTGCTTGTGCTTGGGTTTGGTGAAAGGCACAAACCCGACGTTCTTCTTGTCCGGTCTGGCACCAGCGGGGAGAAGGTAATCGGGAACCCTCTTGAGATGCACCTGCACCCTAGCAGGATGCAGCTCTTTATCGTGTCTCAGACTCCGTAGATCCTGCGGATTCTCTTCAAAATGTCTCTTGAGCTTTTCGCTCGTCAGCAACTCCTGCTTGATCTCCTTTATCCTCGCTTCTCTCACAGCAACCTGCGTGACTGCCCTGAACGAATCATCCGTACGGTACCTGAACCCTTCGACCTGTTTCATATCAAACTGATATGGCTTGATCTCAAAACCGAGGCGCGCCTGCTGCTTTTCTATTCTCTTCAAAACACGCTCGTCTTTCTTCGCACTGGGCAGAGACGATGCCTTGTGCTTCCCCCACTCCTTGGCAAGAACAACAAATGAAAGCGCCATACCAGCCTTGCCGGCCCTTGCAGTTCTTCCGACCCGGTGCACGTATGCCCTCGAGGTCATTGGGAGGTCAAAGTTCAGCACACACGCAACGTTCTGGAAGTCCACACCTCTAGACACACCGTACTCCTTGTCCTTGATGTCCCGCTTCTTTGCCACCTTTTTAGGCTTTTCCGACTCCTCAGTCTCTTCGTCATCTTCATCAATCTCCTTTGCGAAATCATTCGTCTCGTCTGTGGCGATCAGCAAGTGGTAGACATTCTTGTTGAATGACTCAACTATATGCAGTCTCGAGTTCACGGGAAGCTCGCTGTTCAAAATGCACGCCCTGATTCCAAACTGCTCAAGGAACAGTTTCAGCTTGTAGCCCCTGTCGATGTTGTTGACAAAGATGAGCGTCTTGCCCTTGACAAGGTTCAGCTTGAAGATAACGTAAGCCAAAAGAAACTTGTCAAACTCTGTAGTCTTAACACAATACTGTAACAGCTTGTTTTTCTGAGATGCGTCATCTTTCAACTTCAGCAGAGCCGGACTCTTGCAGAATTTCACCTTGAGCTCGTTGATGTCGTCGTTGATCGTAGCACTCATCAAGAACACTTGCATGCTTTCTTTCAAGTTGAGAAACGTTGATAGCGTGTCGAGGTCTTTGTCATAGCCATATGACAAAACCAAGTCAACCTCGTCAATACACAAGTACTTCAAGTTGTGCAAAGACACCTTTTTCTGGTTGTTGTTCTTACTCAAGAGCGAGATCAGCTTCGAAGGGGTTGAAATGACAATCTCCGGATTCTCCTGGAGCATAGACATCTGGATCTGCTCACTAACAGTGGACGACAAATTCAAGAGTCTGATGTGCTTACCGCAGTACGCGGTCAGCTTTTCTAGAAACTGCGTAACTTGGTTCGCGAGCTCTCTCGTAGGCACGAGGATCACAGCCTGTATGTCATCTGCGCTCCTCTTAGCATCCGCCAGAATGCTCTGCACAACAGGGATGCAGTACGCAGCCGTCTTTCCCGACCCCGTCGTTGCCTTGGCTATTATATCTCTCTTCTCTTCGAGCGCCAGCTGGATCGCTTTGGATTGCACGAGCGTAGGGTTGGCGAAACCAAGCTGGTTGATCGCCTGGAGAAGCCTGGGGTCCAGGTTGAATGACTTGAACGACAGAGACTCGTCGACGTATGCCTGCGAAGCGGCTGAAGCAACGTCTTTGGCCATGGTTGGTGTGTGTTGGAGTTGTGCTATAGTTGATCCAGACGCGGCTTGACATGGGTTCTTAAGGGAGAGCTCCTCTTCTGGCAAGAAAAAAAAAAAGATTCATCTCATCGCAGAGGTTACCCGGAGGATGATGAATGCTGGAATGGTTGAACGCTGCGAGGATGCGGCTTGGCGAGGGATATTTCTCACTGGAATACGGTTATTAGGGGCATGAGCACGAAGGAAAGAAAATGCCAAATATTCCATGAACAAAAGGACTATAGCTCGAGCTTGTGCTGCAGTTGGTGAGAGAAGAACGCTGTCTGCAGTGAAGGTCGTGCGCCACACAATCCGTCCTTGCAACTTTCCAAACCTCGAACATTTCCCGCCTAGTTCTGACTCATGCAGCACCGGGTCTTTGACAACAAAAACACATAGGCGACCGAAGCCGTTGATCAGTGAAAGATCACCCATACGATGACTGCACCATTCTCAAGTGACAGGGTGTACACCATCGTCGTCAAACTGGGCTCCTCGTCCATTGTTGACGAGGTGACGAGGGAGTCCAAGATAGCCAACATGTCGCTTATCGTCGAGACCCTTGTCAAACTGCGTCGTCTCGGCCATAGGATAGTCATTGTGTCGTCGGGTGCCATTGCCGTTGGGCTGAAGCGGGTGAAAATGGACAAGAAGCCAAAGAGATTGTCCAAAGTCCAGGCTTTGGCGGCGATAGGCCAAGGTCGCCTGATCACTCTGTGGGACGATATGTTCCGTCACCTTGATCAAACCACCGCACAGATTCTCCTGACGAGAAATGACATTATCGACTACACCCAGTTCAGGAATGCCGAAAATACGATAGAGGAACTGCTGAACATGGGGGTCATTCCAATTGTGAATGAAAATGACACTTTGTCGATCCAGGAGATCAAGTTTGGTGATAACGACACGCTATCGGCAATAACGGCCGGAATGTGTAAAGCCGATTTCCTCTTTTTGCTGACGGACGTTGACTGTCTTTACACCGATAACCCGAGAACGAATCCCGATGCCCAGCCAATCGTGGTTGTCAAGAACATGAGAAATCTGCACGTGAACACCAGCAGCGCGGGCTCAGCTGTGGGAACAGGCGGAATGACAACGAAACTGATTGCTGCTGATCTCGGAACAAGCGCGGGTGTGACCACCGTCATCTGCAAGTCCAACCACCCAGAGCACATTCTGGATATTGTGGATTACAGCATCAAACACGACAACCAGGCCGCACAGGGCTTCGACAGCGAGACGGCCGAGGAATTCGACACCACGAATGCACAGGAACTGAAACGGCTACAGGAACTGAACATTCCGCTGCACACGAGGTTCATAGGGCAGTCCGTACACAACACCGTTAAAAACAAAGAATTCTGGCTTTTACACGGGCTAAAACCAACGGGCTCGATCATCATCGACGCGGGGTGCTACAGAGCGATAACGAGGAAGAACAGGGGTGGTCTGCTCCCAGCCGGTGTCATTGCGGTCGAGGGGAGCTTCCACCAGCTGGAGTGTGTTAATTTGAAGGTTGGCAAGCGAAATGCGCAGGGAGAACTGGATACATCTGCCCCATTAGTGTACGTCGGACGCGGGAGGTGTAACTACACCAGTGGTGAGATTGATAAGATCAAGGGGCTCCAGAGCAACGATATTGAGCCTCAGCTCGGTTATGCAGACAGTGAGTACGTTGTGCATAGAGAGAACCTTGCTTTCCCACTACACCCCGAGTCGGACGTTGCCGAGTTGCTTGCTCTAGTTTCAGTGGCAGCAGACTGAGCAACCACACAATAGACGAATAGACGAAGTAACGATAGAAAGTATATTTGATAACGGATAGAAACTGGGAATAGAGCCACACACACTTTCTTTGTCCACGTGCACTTGGCCCAAGCTCATCGGAGCTCGCGATGAGGTGTGGAGCTTCGCTGGATCTTTTTTTTCCTGTCACTCGCTTTTTTCCTGTTGGGACATGGAGATGCGGTTTTGAGTTAAACACCAAAGGAGACTGTTTTTTGCCCTCTACCGTTGATGCAGAGTAAAGGGCAGAATACCAGGTGAAACCAAAAGAGAATTTCTCGCTTTGGAGGCAAACATTGGAGAACAGCATACGAGCGGGCTGAAGGACCATAACTACACAATATGGGTTCCCCTCCCCAAGCACCGGACAAAAACAGAAAACCGTCTCATCACTCCGCGCTCGGGTTTGAGACAAACAGGGATACCCTGGATGAAAATGCATTTGAAACTGGAGATTTCAGCTCCAAGCATTTACGACAGCCCTCTCGCGCTGACCTGGATCCAGGCACACCCGATGGCGCTGTGACGAGCGATGTGCATACGGCAACGCCAGTCACGATTAGTGGTGGATTCCAAGCAGACGAAAACGAGCCAAGAGAAGCTTCATTGGGCAGCTGGAATGACAGAACCGAGGCCAAGTCGAGGAGACAGAGTATCCTCTCCAACATGATTTCAAACTCGTACAAGCAGGGCTCATTCGTGAGGGTGTCATCTCTGGCAGTTGCGAGGTCTGTACCCGGTGCTGCTGAGGTACAGCCGCAGAGGTCGCTTAGCGTCGAGCGGGAAGCCCATCCCCAATCTGTGACTGAGGGTAATTCGGGGCAGCACGAGAATGACAGCACAACCACACTCGATCTCAAACAGCCCGACCCCCGCGTAGTGGAGGCGGTGGAGAGGCACCTGGTGAGTGACACTGCGCAGCAGGGCAAAGGGTCGCCGGCTGGCGGGGATTTCGACTCGCTCAAGCTTCAAGGAGGCGACATTACCAGAGGAATATACAATTGGGCAAATGAGCACGGAGCCAGTCCGGGAGGCATTGGAGGGAACGGAGCCTCACCTCTTAAAAGGTCAAACAGCTTTGACGGAGTGGTGTCGTCACCACAGAAGAATGGGAAGAAGCCCGCGTTCAGAAACGCACATGACGCGGGCGATGATGGTGATGACGAAGACGACGAAATGTCTGTGTCTGACATACAAGTACCAGGGGGGTTCAGGAGGAGCTTCCTGGTACAGAGACACAGGGAGAAGCAGCTGAGCGAAGTCCGCAACGAGCTGCTGGAAGGTCAGTCGACCCGCCCACCAATTTCCAGGAAGAGAAAGAGACTCACAAAGCCGAACTTCCTGACCCGCAACTTCATCGAATTCTTAGCATTGTATGGCCATTTTGCCGGTGAGGACTTGCGCGAAGAGACCGAGGAAGAGGAGGCTGGCTCGGAGTCGGAAAGCGAGAGTGAAGCTGACTACAGCGACATCGAAAACGTGATTGCAAATGAAGAGGACGCCCTTGTGCCCGCTCCTCTGCCCACCAGGTCCGGCAGATTATCCACACCAAGAGCGCAAAATTATGGCTCATTTGGCTCGATCGGCGCACACTCTCAGTTCCAGCAGCAGTTAACAAGTCTCAAAGCAGCCACCGCCAAGCTTCAGCAACGAAAATTGCAAGCGAAAAGCAAGCATTCTCGTAAAAACAGCAAAAAGATTTCAAACGTGAAGGCCGTGCTGCTCCTGCTGAAAGCATTCATCGGCACAGGAGTGGTTTTCTTACCAAAGAGTTTTGCTAACGGAGGTATCCTGTTTTGCAACGTTATGCTTCTTTTCTTCTCTGGGTTGTCCTATTTTTGCTTCGTCATCTTGGTTAAGTGTACAGGAAAGGTGGGCGTTACCAGTTATGGTGACATCGGGTTGACGCTGTTTGGATCCAAGATGAAGATCGCTATTCTGACATCACTGGTTTTGTCACAAATTGGGTTCTCGAGCGCCTACACTGTCTTTGTCGCTGAGAATTTGCAGGGACTCGCTAATACTTTGTTTGTGCACAAGGACGAAGCTCCATTTGGGATTGAGCTGTTCATCGTTGTGCAGCTTTTCATCTTTGTGCCATTGTCTCTCACCAGGAACATTGGCAAACTGAGTCTCACGGCACTGATTGCGGATGCATTTATTCTTACCGGGTTGCTGTATATTTATTACTGCTCTTCTTTCAACCTGATCGAGCACGGCGTTTCCAAGAAGTTGTCACTGTTCAAGAGCGACACGTGGACTCTGTTTGTCGGCACGGCTGTATTTGCGTTTGAGGGTATAGGTCTCCTGATTCCAATTCAGGAATCTATGAGGCGGCCCCAGGATTTCGATAAAGTGCTTCTTGGCGTTATCTTGATTGTCACTGTGGTGTTCACAACGATTTCATCTGTGGCATATCTAAGTTATGGAGACGACGTTGAAACGGTGATTCTGATGAACTTCCCGAGAAACTCGGTAGCACTGGTGGTGCAGCTGCTTTACGCGATTGCAATTCTGTTGTCAACGCCCCTGCAGCTGTTCCCGGCGATCAAAATCATCGAAAACTATTTATTCTCACAGAAACGCAAGACATGGCACGACAAGATTCGCAGGGGTTCGAACGCATCGTCATCTGCAAACTTGTTTGAGGAGCAGTACGACGCGAACGTGCCCCTTGCGCACGAGGAAGGCGGACTGAAGAGCCCCGAAGAAGAGGGAATCATCGTTGATGGTGTCATGTCTGGCAAACGAGACCTCACGATCAAGTGGTACAAGAATTTTGCGCGCCTGGTGTTGGTGTCTCTCATGTGCATGATCAGCTACGGTGGTTCGAACGACCTCGATCGGTTCGTCTCGCTGATTGGAAGCTTCACGTGTGTGCCTTTGATCTATGTCTATCCTCCGATGCTGTATATGCAGGCCATGAGGGGTGAGCTGAGCAGGAAGTCCATTCTGCTCAACTTTTCGATCCTCGTGTTTGGGATTGTGTTGATGGTGTACACTAGTTTCCAGACAATCAGTGACTGGATTCGGTCGGTGTAGGTTGACGATTTTCATGAGTGCATTTTCATTTTTATATACATATTCATTATCTTGTACAAGGAAAAGCTATTCTATAAGTCTTTATGTTTCTGTATTTGTATCAATGAGCAGACGGATCATCACTCCTTGTTTTCGCTTCCTCCAACACCTGTTCCCAGTTTGTTTTCCAGATAGCAATGAGCTCGAGACACGTTAAAAGGAGTACGCCAGTACTCAGAGCAACCCACAAGCCCACAACATCCCAGTGAAGCAGGAAAGAAAGAACGTAGGCGAGTGGAAGGGCAAATAGGTAGTAGCAGCTAAGGCTCATGATGGAGCCGATTTTCTGTCTGCCCTGAGACCTCAGAATACCAGCTATCGTCACGTTCAGCGTATCGTAGCACTGGGTCACAAAAAGTAGCGGAAGAATTCTCACCGCTAGCTCAACAACCTCTTTGTCGTTAGTGAAGATTCTGGCCAGAGGTCTCACAAATATCATAAGCACAAAGCAATCAAAGAAGCCCACTATGACAGCCCCAGTCATGCAAAGATAGGTGGACCTTTTGCTGTTAGATAAATCATTCGCCCCAATGAGCTGGGCCACGCGAGTCGAGACAGCACACGACAATGCAAAGGGTACCTGGAATACGAGACTACCCACAGCTGATCCAATTGACTGCGCCGCAAGTGGAATGGTCCCGAAATAGGAAGCCGCCAGTGTCATGATTTCAAAGGCAAGGTACTCTGCCTCAAGCATAACGACGCCAGGAACCGCTAACTTCAGCATGGGGGTATAGTTGGTGAACAGAGCGCCGTAAGAAAGACCTCCCCAGCATTGCAGCCCGTCTATAAAGACAACGTAAAAGAGAAGAGAGAGACTCATCAACCAGTACGTGACAGCAACAGCCACAGCAGCACCAATATAACCCCAGTCCCAGGTGAACACCAAGCAATACGTCAGTAGAAAGCTCACGGGTGTCACAAACATGAGGGCATACGTCGAGGCATCAAATATCTTCTGAGCTTGTAGGTACCTCTTGCCGGTTTCGAACACGACCAGACCGGGTGTACCAAAGCTCGCCACGCGCAGGAAATCCTGAGCCAGCTTGGACAAATCCCTATCGGGCTGCAAGCTGTTGAGAACAGGCTCTGCAAACCACCAGATGAAATATGACGGAATGAGAGCCAAGGATATTATCATCGTGCACTTTTGGAAGACATGGCCCACGAGATGCAACTTCTGCGCGCCGTACGCTTGAGCGGCAAATGTATCCATCACCGTTACTATTCCCTGTATAATCCCCAACCCAGTGATGTTGTATGTCATAATGGCCAGAGACGTTGCTGCCAGCTCCGTAGCACCAAGGTGTCCCACGACAAACATGGGAGTTATTGAGAGAAAATACTGCAGAAAGAACGCAATCATGAGGGGAAAACTCGATTTCGCAATGATCTTGCTCTCAGATAGAGGCGCCACAAATCCTTTAACGATATCCGAATTTCCGTCCTCATTATAGATTTCGTTCTCCTCGTACTCAGAGGAACTGGGCTGTGTCGTGAACTCGTTCTCTGTGGCGGGTTTCCTTATTGAGCTATAGTCTGGACTGCTGGTCCCACCGAGAGGACTGCTTTCATTCGCCATGCTTTCTCAAATGCTCTTTTGGCTCTAAATAATAAATTATTGAGTATCTCTGGGAATCTGTCAAGAAGTAAAGTCTTAATTAAAGGACTGGAAATATTTCAGCGGCTATCGGTTAGTATTGAGCTGCGCACGCCCTTCTCTAACCGAAGAAAAAAAAGGAATTGCCCCACACTTTTCAATGTCAAAGAGTACAGTGAAAAGAGACAAGATTGAAGAAATGAAAAGTGGCTTTTACTGCATATTCGGTCAACGATCACCATTCACCACAAAGAACAGAACCCATACGCCAACCAAACTGTTGGTCTTCTTTCCGAGCTGAAAAAGCTTAATAAGGCCATGCTGACTGAGACTCTGTCACCCTCTTACGTCTTTTTTCACTTTCTTTTTGTTTTACAACTTTTCACCCATAAGAAAACTTTGCTATCGCGACACGTGAACAAAGGACAAGTTAAAATGAAACACGGGGAAGAGCAGGCGTGCTCCGCCCAAACAGATAACACACCGCGGATAAAAAACAACGCGATGAGATTCGACCCAAATCGACCACTAGAAGCGCCGGGTCGCATCGAGATGTAAATCGCAGAGACAGCACAGATGGAGCTGGTA
The DNA here is from genome assembly GCA_030557465.1 of Kuraishia cidri. Classification (NCBI taxonomy): domain Eukaryota; kingdom Fungi; phylum Ascomycota; class Pichiomycetes; order Pichiales; family Pichiaceae; genus Kuraishia; species Kuraishia cidri. Next base: position 46,680 of record JAKTPE010000014.1, read on the forward strand.
GGCGGTGGATGATGGCCTCGGGCTTCGCCTTGTAAAGGTTGAATTTAGGAACAAGAAATAGCGAGGCACGGGCGTAACCCTGATTGTGCGTGGCAGGTGGAAGCTGTTTGATCTGTCTTTTTTTCCCTCTATCTTTTCCAGCCAAATGCGGCCCGCTCGCCGGCAGACATCTCCGAGTGCATAATGTGCATGCTATGAACCATTCTGCTGATATCGGCTTTTTCCTTGAGCCTATAAGAGGGTCATCGGTCGCTCTTGTCACACCATTTAACGCTCCAGCTCACTCGATCACGCAACAGTATGAGTGACAACATCGAGCATACCATCGAGGAAGAGTGGGTGCCTGGCACCGTGCACCTTGTGGATGTCGAAAACACACTGGACGTGAAGCACAAAGGTTCCAATGTCATTTTGATCCCTCAGCCTTCATCTGACCCGAACGATCCTCTGAATTGGTCGAGACTCAAAAAGGAGCTTCAGTTTGTGCTACTCTTCTTCTGGGCCGTCCTTGCTGCCGCAGCGGTTAACTGGAACGGGCCTGTGTGGACAGAGTGGACCATCACCTTCAACTGTTCCTATGCTAACCTTAATGTCTCCGTCGCGCTGTGCTTTTTGTTCCTGGGGCTGGGATGCGTGACGCTTCAGCCAACTGCGATGAAGTTGGGTAGAAGATTCACCTACATTTTTGCCACGTTGTTGATGATATTTGGCAATATTGTGGGGGCAAAGGCTCACTCTGTCGCATATTTGTATGGTTCTAACATCTTGGCCGGCATGGCTGCTGCACCCTGTGACTCTTTGGTTCAAATTTCGACGACTGACGTTTTCTTCCAGCACGAACGCGCGACCAGGTTATCCCTGTTCACATTTGCACTGTACGCGGGCTCTTACCTTGGCCCAATTGCATGTGGCTATATCGTGCTGACCCAGACGTGGAAATGGTGCTTTTACTACCTTATCATCTTCTTTGCAGTGCTCCTTGTTGTTCAGATTTTTGGAAACTTCGACACGACATTTGTTGGTAGACGCAGCCTGGAGAAGACCGAAGAAAACATCATGACGCAAATTGTTACTGCGGCATCCAGGGAGCCAAAGGCGCCACAGGAAACGATTGATGTTGAAGAAGGGGAGATCAATGACATAATCCCTAGGCGGACCTACTGGCAATCAATGAGACCATTTGAGACTACCTACAATGACAAAAGATCGTGGTTTGTTATTGCGTACCGCCCAGCTTTAACCGTCTGTTTCCCTGCTGTCGTCTGGGGAGGATTCGTTTACGGAGTGCAGATCATGTGGCTCACCCTTATTGGAACCACTCAGTCAGAGTTTTTCTCGGTCGCTCCGTACAACTTTTCCCCAGCCCAGACAGGAGACACTTACTTTGGAGCTCTGATTGGGACTTTGTTCGGTATGCTCTGGGGTGGTTATTTTTGCGACTGGCTCACTCTTAAACTGGCCAGACGCAATAACGGTATCCTCGAGCCCGAAATGAGACTCTGGGCCATGATTGTTCCCGCGCTTATCAATTCCGCCGGTTTGCTGATGTACGGTCTGGGGTGCTACACTGGTGCTCATTGGATCGTTCCTGGTGGATTTGGAATGGCATTTTTGGGGTTTGGAATGGGCTCTGCAGGTGCCATTACTCTGACATATGCGATTGACAGCTACCCAGAAATGGCTTCTGAGAGTCTTGTTTTGATGCTGTTCCTCAGAAACATGATTGGATGTGGGTTTACGTTTGCGATCCAGCCATGGCTCGACAAGGACGGTATCGTTACGACAACTTGGCTGATGTTTATGCTGTCAATGGCGTTCAACCTGAGTTTCATTTTTTTTGTGTTTTGGGGCAAGTCAATAAGAAGGAAAACGAAGCACCTCTATCAGAAGTTCAGCGACCCCCATTTTATATGGTAATTTTCAAAATAAGTATACTTTCTTTGCTCAAATCTTGAGCTTTTCATATATAAGTTTTGTCACTCATTGTATATACTAGAGGACCAACGATTGTGGACGGGTAACACTTCTGTGGTGGAGGCCTCCATGGTCGGTTGAAAATCATCTTGAACAAGTGACGACGGCCACGGTACACACAACGCTCTTTCTCTGCCATCACATTATAACGAATATTCAAAATGGTATGTGCTATATTACCTTTGGTCATGTTATAGGCGGGACATGAACACCTGCATTCTTTTCGAACGCAGAGCGTGGGAGAGAGAGACCACGGAACCAGCGAATACCGAATGAACGAACAGTTTACATTCGAAGCCAGGCTAGGATCGAGGAACCCAACACAAACCTTTTGGCGGCGCTCCATGGAAACACCAGGTGTAATGATTTTGCAACTGCTGATCCCGTCCCGCTCTATTCGATTTCTGCCATCCCGCAAACCCGACTCTTCACGATCAAGACAACGAACTAACCATATATGTCAATTACAGGATACCAAGACCCCAGTTACGCTTGCTAAAGTCATCAAAGTCCTCGGTAGAACCGGTTCCCGTGGTGGTGTCACCCAGGTTAGAGTGGAGTTCATCGACGACTCCTCCAGAACCATTGTCAGAAACGTCAAGGTATGTTCTCTTCCAACATCGACAGACCCTCCCTGTCTATGCTTATCTCTTTCTACGAACCTGTGTTCCTAACTTTAGTCATTTCAGGGCCCTGTCCGTGAGAACGACATCTTGTGTCTTATGGAGTCGGAGCGTGAGGCTCGTCGTCTGAGGTAAACGCTTTATGAGCCTCCACAGCACAAACTACACAAAAACAAAGCACGCGCGTGAAACAACAACGCTGTTATTCTAGATCAATATGATATAATGGAAAACACGTCTTTTATTCAGCATTTTAAACCCAAGATCCTTGCGATTTTGATTCCGGTCACGTGCAAAAGCAAGTCACGGGAAACTTCTACTTGTAGCAATCAGTGGAACTGAAATTTACTCTCAGTGGTACCATATTTACCCTACCTGCCATTCAGGCACGTGTAAAAACCAGTTGAGTAGTGCACCACCGAATCTGTGGTGGTGAAGCTTGCAAAAGAGAGGTGAAAGTTCCAAGCAAAGTGAACAACTTAGCTAGTGGATTAGATTTCGAGTCCTCCCATACATACACAATGGCACAGAGAGTCACTTTCAGAAGAAGAAACCCATACAACACCCGCTCCAACCAGATCAAGGTTGTGAAGACCCCAGGTGGTATCCTCAAGGCCCAGCACCTGAAGAAGCAGGGCACCAGGCCCAAGTGTGGTGACTGTGGCATTGCCCTGCCAGGTATCAGCTCTTTGAGACCAAGGGAGTATGCCAATGTGTCGAAGACCCACAAGACTGTGTCCAGATCGTACGGTGGCTCCAGATGCGCCAACTGCGTTAAGGAGAGAGTTGTGAGGGCTTTCCTCATTGAGGAGCAGAAGATTGTTAAGAGAGTTCTCAAGGACCAGGCTCAGAAGGAGGCAAAGAAATAAGGGACACTTTCCGAAAGGTTTATGTTTTTGATGGATTTCTTTTTTTCTCTAATGGGGTGGTTTTCAAGGGTATATTCAAAAGGCTATCACGAGCCATCGTTTTTAATGATCATGTAAATTTACAAGGTGCAACGAATACTCTGTAGTTGTCATTATTGATTTCCAAAGAGTGGGTTCTCTTTGGCCCGCTTGGCATATTTGAGTAGTTCTTCTCTCGGGTCCTGCCTGAACTCGCTTCCTTCTTCCTCATACTTTCCAGCAGAGACAGGGATGTCTTCCAAGACCTCGGCTTCATTTTCTCTCTTGCGTTTCTGACGTTGCTCGTAGCCGTCCTCGTCGTTCATCCCAATTTTAGTTTTGTCGATATAGACCGTCTGCAAGCCACCCATATCTCCAGCGTCAAACTCCTCCTCATCCAGCGTATTCCCCGATACAGCCTTTTCGAGGAGGAGCTTCACTCCGTTGATCGACGAAACCCGAGAGAAGAACGTAGTCAGGTTCCCATTGAAATGGCCAACACTGATTTGGTTCGTCCTGCCGTTCCAATGTGCAACAGTAGTTTCATGACCCGTTGCAATTGAGGTCACCTTCACCAGGTTGGAGTCCAGAATATGAAACTCATTGCCTGAGCCTGCCGCAATATAGCCGCCAGTGGGTGAGAACAAGACGTTCTGAAAATCATTGGAGGCATCAAAGTCCAGTGATTTAGCAACTTCAAGCTTCAAGTTGCGCATGTCAAACAACTTCAAGTCATGTCTCGATCTAGTTGCGAACTGCTTATCGTTCAAAGGGTTTACCACCATTGATATCAGTTCCTCGCCACCAGCTGCTGTTAACACAACGCTAGATAGCTTCCTGGTGTCAAAAACACGGAATCCCCCGCTTTCGTCACTGGTTAACAAATGCAATCCATCAGGCGAATACACAACCGAGTTGACGCTTATTCTTCCGCGATTAGTCGAACCAGTCTTCTGATCCTTGACCACAGCAACTTCCTTGTGTGTATTCGCCTTTTCGACATCCCATACTCTTACCGTTGAGTCTTTGGCGCATGTTGCCACAATGTTATTTTGCTGGGGATGCCATGCGGCGTCATTTATCTCGCTCGTGTGCCCTCTGGTCACCTTCAAGTCCTGCAGGTACATGTCACCCGCAACAGATCCCCACAGCTCGTCGCCATCGCGATTGAGCACCTTGAACGTATTGCTGGACGGAATAGCAGCGAAGTTAGAGCCGTTGGAGCTGAGCAGCAGTCTCTTGATGGCTATGTTCGAGTTAACAGTGCGCCCAAACTCCGAGATGTCATTCTCTTCTGTAAAGGGGTACACAACCTTATAGGGCAAGTTTGACTTGGACGTCATACCGTTGTAGTCAAATAACCCAATCCTAGAGCTCTGGGACCCCACCATCAGTTTCGATCCTGAATCAAACGAAACCATCGACGTGATACGGTGCGTGTCTGCGGAAAATGTGTACTGATGCGAGATCGGCACTTCGTCAAACACACCCTCGTCGTCGGAATCATCATCAGAGTCGTCATCGTCGCTGCTGTTGTCCTCCTCCTTTGCACTGCTGCTCCCGCTCTGTCCCTCTTCGCTCTTCAGAGCCTTTTCCCGGAGGAACGAGACGTACTCTCGTGAACGGCACTTCTCATAGCGCAGCTCAATTGCATTGCTAACGTGATCATCTGCAGCCCGCTTCTGAGCACCAAAGCTGGTTGGGAGATCCATCTACAGCGGTAGAGGTTACCTAGATGCAAAGGTTATGCAGGATGGTAGCGAGAAGAGGCTCCGGGGTGCAAGTCATCTGATCGCTGAGATGGGCAGATGACCCGATAACATAGGCAGCACCTCCACATCGCCGTATCTGCCCTCTTTGCTCGTCTTCCTCCTTCTAAATATTCAGCACAAATGTCGACCGAAAGCTCCAATTCCCAATCTGTTTCCTCACTCCCCTCGTTTGTCAAGACGAAATCCGCGCGGCTGGGGCGTGAGAACCAGTTGTACTCTGAAGAGACGGGCGCACGGATCATTGCTGGATGCATACCGTTGAGCGAAGACCGAAACAAGGTGATAATGATATCCTCGTCCAAGCATGCGGACAGGTGGGTGCTCCCAAAGGGTGGGGTTGAAAAAGACGAGGCTGACAACTTTGCCAACAGCGCAATAAGGGAAACGTGGGAGGAGGCGGGAGTCACAGGAGCAATCTTCAAGAAGCTCGGGGTGGTGCAAGACCACCGATTCCAGAAGCCAAAGAAGGACGTGGACACAATGATTGAAGGGGAGAAGATCCCGCGCTCCGAGTTTCACTTCTACGAAATGGAGGTTGACGAGCTGAGTCTGGAGTGGCCCGAAGCAGCCCAGCGGCAACGCAAGTGGTGCACTTATGCCGAAGCAAAGCATGAATTGCTTAGGTCCAAGCGTCCTGAGTTACTAGAGGCGTTGAATCTCTCTAGGATCGAGAAGGATGCACCTGCTGTTACTATTGATCCTAAGGGAAACCATGTTGACACCCATATCACCAGTGATGAATACTGATGCAAAAAAAACCTTTTATTACTAGCCATTCTATTCGTTCATTATAAGCACAAGGACAAGTATAGGAAGAGAGGATATGCTGTAGTTCAGCGTCTTGGTCCACCACCCAGGAAGCCAGACATCATATCCTGCAGCAAATTGGATTGCTTTTGCAAAATGCTCACGTTGAAGTACGCCTCGCCAATGGTGTTTACTTTGGAAAGCAATTCGGAAGCTTCCAAATCCACACGATACCTGCTTACCAATGCTTTGAAATTGTTTGTATTTTCTGCAGATGCCCGTTGTATCAGGAGGGTCAATGCTTGGAGAAAGTTAATCACCTTGTAGCACTGCTCAAACTCAGCAGCGACGCCTGGAGCACGCTCAAGAATGAACAAGCTCACTCCATTCTGCTCGCTGACGGTGAATGAAAAACTGCTGGAGTATTTGCTATTGGTCAGCTTCTCCTGCAAAATGACAGGGAAAGTCTGAAGTGCGAATTTGACATTCTCAAGGATCAAGAAGGGAAGTACCAGACGCGCAAGGTAGATGTGTAATGAGGACGCCTCGTCCTCAAGGTAAGCGGTGAAAGACAAATCGCACAAAAGCTCGAAAGCCTTCTGGTTTGAGGAAAGAAAGAGATACTGTTCGGAGAGAGCGACAGAGTCCGGGTTCCCGCTGTAGAATAGCTTCTCACCCAGCACAAAGTTGAGCGAGGGGTCGCCAAACTCGGAACCAACTGCCCCTTTCGACCACTTTGACCCCTCCTTTACTAGAGTCGTGAGGTTTGCATCATCGTCAGGAAGGACGTTAAGAAGATCCTTCAGTTTTGGCAGCTGCTTTCTCTGGTAGTCCTGGAGTGAAACTCCCTGCTCAAGGCCAAAAACTTCAACCATGAACGAACAGAGATCCGTGGCCTCGTCGTACTTCTTCGCCTCCATCAAGATCATGGAGCTCTGGTATAGAAGCTCCACCGCAGCGTCATAGTTCTTGGAATGTATATACCTGTTGGCAATAGACCTTATTGTCTGCTGAGCTTCATAGAATGCGCCCGATGTGATCCTGACAGGTGTTAGCTACGCAGTCTTCCAATAAAACAACAGCCAGTCGACTTGACTCACCTTAGCTTGAATCTCTCAAGAGATTTCTGCAACTTTCCCTCGACGGCAGAGCTCATATTTATTGATTGATGTGGCTACACGTGTGATCTATACTCGTGGACAAGGGCCTTCAACAGGTGGAGCGGCGACTGAGTCGCGCACGCTGATTACAGCACTCCCAAACTTCTTTTTACAGCCCGAGAACAGTCTTCTGGATCGCCAATGAACAGCTGCCATCGCTCTCTTCCAGGCGTTTTGACGTATGAACCTGGACCCAGTGGGTGTTTCAGGAAGAAAACCAGGGGGGTGTTTGTGGGTCTGCCAAGATTGTTGGACCGTGCGTTCAACTCCTCGAAGGATGGTAGCCAGAATGATAATCTCGGAACTGCAACGTTATCCATGATCAATAGTCGCAGCAAAGGAAAGGAAACTGCGCATCGTCCTAGTGATTCGAGTAGATACGGATCAAGGTGCCGTATTTCGAGCATTCTGAGTGTGTTTCTAGCGGAGCGAACGAGCACATCAATCACGTCAAAGAGCTTTAACGCGCGACGCCCCTGTGCTTTTGATCTGAGCTCAGCATCCTCTCTGGCAAAGTACAAGTTGTAGAACTCTGCACTGGGCAAATTGTTTGGGTTAAATCGAAACAAAGTCCTTGTAACATGCACAGAACTGGATCTCAACGGTCTTTTGGAAAGAAGGTACAGGTGCTCAATCCTGCAGTCGCTTATAGTACACCCAGCGTCACTTGAGAGAATAGCGCTGATGTCAAGAACAAGTGTAAGAGTCCGCAGAGATTGGGGCAATGAAGACAGCAAATGGCTCAAAAATGCTGTGTCGTCTACTTCCACAACAAATGAGCGGAGACGCAGCATACGGGGCAGCATGAGAGTGAGCACGTTATCAAACTGATGTTTCGCGCTCCAAAAATGCAAATGCCGCCTGCATAGCCTGCTTGCAAGTGGTGCCGTACCGCCGCTTCCATGACTTGAAACGCTCAGTGAGTGGATGTTGTTTGCTATTGGGGGATCGTGGCTAACTCTTGCAAGTATTGCCGCTATGCAATCGTTGTTCCCATTGGGATCATACGCCAACTTCAGGGGAAATAGGCGAAACAAGTCTTGAGTGCACTTTCGGTTCAGCTGTTTGCATGTCGAGAGCAACGAGGCGCAATCTTTGGCCGGCAGCAAATACATTATCTTGGCCCAAATCTCTCTGGGAAAGAGGCAGACGTAGGCGGCTGGCTCTTCTGGAAACTGCTCATCTGGAAAATGTGAACTCCGGTTTCTTCTGAGCTCTTTGCAAAGTGCAACCAAGCTCCTCATTTGCTGGGAGGCCTGTTACTTAATTCACAGCTAAGCCATAGTTGTATACCCGAGCATGCAACTTTACATTTAGGTGAGATTTTCTTTTGTGGATCTTCTTATCTCCATGTGCGGCTGAGAACGGCCACAGAAGACTTCTGTTCTTCGCCAGGCACAATAAACCTTCAAAGAAATATAAAAGACCTAGAAATACAAATCTGAAGTATGCGCCTCAATGTAGTAAAAGAAATTACTCATTCACTCCTCCCCATTATTTATTGTCTTCGAGAACCCCAACAGCTACAGTTAGAAGAGGCCGACCGCCCCAATAAGAGCCGTCTGCCAATTCTCGCCGGGTCACTTTGCGCTTGTGCTCGGGGCCCCAAAGCGCGCGATGCTCAAAGAGAGCGCAACTACCACGTTTCCCCATACTCAACAGGGCCCGCGGTAAATTCACAACCTGACTGATTTTTCACCCGCCACCATGCCAGTATCATCCGAGGAGGGCTCGCATGCCTTGATCGGTGATCCGGCTGTACATGACCCCCACGAGCGCTCTGTGGATCCAGTGGAGCACGAGGACACCACGACACCTTCGATCCAACTAATCAACGAGGATAAAATGTTCAACAAGAAGCTGCTTCCGTATATTCAGCAGTTCTACTCTAGCGAGGACGGTGATAATGGTCTGAATTACCACATTGTTTCCGTTTTCGGGTCGCAGTCAACGGGGAAGTCGACACTGCTCAACAACTTGTTCGGTACGAGGTTTGACGTTATGAACGAGGTCCAGCGCCAGCAGACTACAAAGGGTATATGGCTCGCGCACGCAAACAAGGTTGCATCTTCCAATGATCAGGGATACTCTTTGAATACTGGAAACATATTTGTCATGGATGTGGAAGGAACCGATGGGAGAGAAAGAGGCGAGGATCAAGATTTCGAGAGGAAGTCGGCGTTGTTTGCATTGTCCACATCTGAGATTCTCATTATCAATGTTTGGGAACACCAGGTGGGATTGTATCAAGGAGCGAACCTGGGACTTCTGAAAACGGTGTTTGAAGTGAATCTGGCTCTTTTTGCCAAAAATAGACAAAAATGTCTGCTGTTGTTTGTGATAAGAGACCATGTTGGTGTTACTCCACTAGAAAACTTATCCGAGACTCTCACGTCGGATCTCGAGACGATTTGGGGACAGCTTAACAAGCCGGAAGGAACCGAAAACTTGAAGTTGAGCGACTTTTTTGATCTGAGGTTTTGGGCTTTGGCACACAAAGTGCTGCAACCGGAGAAGTTCATTGGCGATATCGGTTTACTTGGAGACAAACTTCTAGGCAAAGAGATGTTCTCTCAGGAGTACCATCGAAACATACCCATTGACGGCTGGACAGTTTACGCCGAACAGTTATGGGATCAAATCGAGCTAAACAAAGATCTCGATCTTCCAACGCAACAAATCCTCGTTGCAAGGTTCCGGTGCGATGAAATAGCTGCACAGTCATATGAACAGTTTACACAGGCATTTGCATCCCTGAACATTGACTCTCTGTCAACCGCAGACACAGTTAGTGTTCTGCAGGAACTGCGATCTGAGGCGCTCAAGTCCTACGACGACAGCGCATCTCGCTACACGAATACCGTGTACACACAGGGACGTATGGTGCTTCTGGCGAAAGTTGATTTGGAGCTGAAGGAGGTGTACTCATTACGCCTTTCGAGGTTTACAAAGGAGGCTACTGCTTTTTTTACGCAGGAGATTACAAGGGATAAGAAGTTAAAATCTTTCAAGCGTTTCAAGGACCTGCTAGACGCTGCGGCGACTGCCACGATTGCAAAATTCACTGCGGACGCGAGTTCGCTGTCGATTTTGGATGAAAGCGGAGCACCCGTTTTCACCCATGACAAAGAACTCGAGGAGGTGCGCGACAACATTAGGCATCTTTCAGAAGACCAAAGGGCCAGAGAAGTTGATGCTCTCACGGCACGCTTGGGGAAAAGGTTCCACAATACTTTCAAAGAGAAGGCAACCGAACTTCTTTCGAGTCCAGTTCCGAATACTTGGGACCAGGTTCTTGCGGTTTTCAAAAGCACCAGCAATGATTTACTGGCCAGGTTCCAGGTTGCCGAATCTGACACGTTTGATTTCTCTTTGGGTCTGACAAGTGAAAAGAACGATCGTTTGTGCCAGGATGTGAGAAAGTTGTTTTGGGTTAAGTTTAGAGACATCATCCATGATTTTGTCATTGAGGACACTGCTGCACGGATCCTGCGCAACAAATTCGAGGATGAGTTCAGGTATGACGCGAATGGGAACCCCAAGGTGTGGCAGAACGCAACCGAAGTTGATGTGCAGTTCGCCAAGGCCAAGGGCTACGCCACCAATCTATTGCCGATTCTCTCCAACGCTGTTCTCGAGGACGGAACCGAAATTGTCCCCGATGTAAGCATAGCTATCGAAGATGACTTTGACTACGACGAGGAGGATGATTCGGAGCAGTCGTACAATTTCTCGCGTCTTTTGAACTTGCGCCAGGAACAGTCTGTTTTGCGTAAGGTTAAGAAAGAGATGGATGCTATCTACCTCGAGGCGAAGCGGTCAACTGTGCAGAACAGAACGTCCATTCCGTACTACATGTACGTGCTGCTGCTTGTCCTCGGGTGGAATGAGCTTCTGGCGGTTGTCCGCAGCCCGCTGCTGTTTGCACTGATAATCGTTGGACTGAGCGCGTTCTACGTGTGCTACAACATGGGCTTGCTCGGGCCCATTGTCAGCGTCTTGACTGTGATGCTTAACGAGTCAAAGCGCGTCGTGACACTCCGGCTTAAAGAGATGCTGCTCGACGAGCCACCAATGCCGATTGCCGTCGAGGTGGGCGAACAGATTCCTCTGGACAACCTTGACGAAGACGGTAAGACTATTTAGTGTTGAGATTAATAGCAAAAATGACAATAACTCTGCATTTTATTTGTGATGCTAAGTAAGACAAAAAAACAGAATGTTGCGTGATGAAAAGTCGCAAAAAAAAGCTTCCCCACCAGGAGTCGAACCTGGAATCTTCTGGTTCCAGAAGTGACTAGAAATCGTAGCCAGACGCCGTGACCATTGGGCCATGAGGAACGAAGCTTCCATGTAAGCAGCATCAAAATTACATACCAGCAAGAGAGTTCTGTGAACAAGGTGATCTGACTGCGAGTTCTCACCTGTGCTTTCCGGTTTAAACTGAAGAGAGAGGAACAGAGGCAATTTTGACGAATTAGCCTATATTATCTCAAGAAAGGGAACCCCAAAGCTCATCCGGGCGCCGCTGACAGAGCAGACTGATGGATGTCAACTTTGGCGCGATGAGCCTAAACCTCCACCCTTAGCAAAGAACAAATCATCCTGGCCCCGGTTTACCCCACTCACCAAGATGTCATCAATAAAGCTGCCCGCCACTTGGAGGCGAGTAACTAACTCTGAACAGAACTACCTGGTTGGGATAGATGTGGCTCAATCGTCGACCTCCGCGTCGTCGTCGACAGCGGGGCCACTCGTGACGTGCGTCGCGACCGACCTCACATCGCGATCGCGGTTCTGGGTGCAGAGCATCGAGGGTCCCGACGAGCTGCTGCGGGCGGCTTCGGCTAATGGGATCGACATGATGCACGGTGATGAAGTGTGGAGACTGCTGGATGTGCTGCGTGCGTGTGTGAGTGACGGCGCGGCAGAGTACGCGGTTGAGGGAACAGAACCGAATGTCCGTGTGGTTGTCGTGCGGCGAGGTGAGTTTCGGTGGAAGTTTGATCTCGGGGCTGTGTCGGAAGAATCACGCATGCAGGATATGACACACCACTTACAGCTACAGCTGTTCAGCACCCTGGGTAACCATAGTGGGTTCATCGGTCAGATGCGACGCGAACTTGAGCACAAAGACAGCATTATTCTGCTCTTGCTGGATTGCATTCTGGACTTACAAGGTGCGATGCTGAATAATTCCTTCATGGATATGGACAACAGCGAGGACGAGGGCGACCGGTACGCGAATAACAAATTTGTGAACAAGCTGATCCCACTACACTCGAACCTGCGTAAGTCACTTGGTAAGTTTGACTTTTCCCGGTTTGAAAGAGACTATGTTGCATTGAGACAACCTGAAGATACACCGCCACCGTTTATATGGGACCTTGTTTCCAAATCAGTGACCCGTACAGGTCTATGGAGCCTGTCACGGGAGTACTCAGAAGAGTCCGCATCGCGGACTGGCGATGCAGATCAACGCGCCCAGGCCAAACGGCGGCGCGCAGATGACTCGTTTGAGGATTTTGAGGAGGACAAACCCGAGGCGGCGCCAGCGACCCAGATCCCTCCGTCGGTGTCGCCGCAGCGCAGGATCCTGCGTCCTTCCGCCTCACCATCGCCTCGCCGCCGTTTCGGAAAGGTGTCGTCGTCTCAGGTGCTGCCGTCACAGCTTTCAGGAGGCATTCCCGACCTGCATGCTGAAGGGAGTCATTTGTCGCCACCTCGGTCTCCGATACCGTCGACCACGGCAGCAGCAGATGAAGTGGCGTCTCCTACGCGGAAAAAGTTTGGTGTGATACAGAGCAATAAACGCAAGGCACCGATTCCCGAGCACCAGACACCGATCAAGGCGGCTCGCAAATGAAAATAAAAAAACTTTATACATGTATATTACAATCGGCTTACCGATTCATGCCACATGGTGAGAACGCTTTCGAGCGATGTGATCTGCACATCGCCGCGGTCTCTATATAAACAGCGTAGGGTCTCAGACCAGAAGGCCTCAAACTCGGCGAGCGATTCGCTGTCCTTCGGTATGCTCGAGTATGCGGGGGAGGAGGATGAGCTTGAAAGGGCTGTTTTTGGGTTCACGCCTGAACGCCGGAAGTAGTCTCCAAAACACGACATCCAGAATCGCGTTATTGCCCTGCAACAATCGTTCAACGTATGCAATGACGACTTTTCGTAACCTAGCAGCTCAATGTCATCCCCGAAATCGTGACACAGACAGAACTCAACTGCGTCGCGTACCAATGTCTGTGCCTGGTCAAAAACGGTCCGGGCCACTGTGTCAAAGTCGAGGTTGTCCGGAACCACATTGACATCCTCATCCACGCTATTATCGACGTACTCCTCATTAGTATCAACCATCATATCTACATCCCCGACGCTGTAGTCCAGCAAGTTGACCTGGTCCGATTCGTGATTACGCGCCGCCGCTGCTCTGCTCTCCGCAACGACTCTATCCGCGATCAGACGTGCATTCATGTCCTTCCTGTACGATATCGTAAGAATACCATTAGCCAGAGCTTTGACGCAAAAGTTTTTATCATTCGACAACAGCACGACGAGGCTACGTGGGTTCTTCTCTTGAAAATACAGACAGCAGTCGAGGATCGCATCGTCTTGCCTTAAAGACTTATCGAGTCTCTCGTGCAGTTTCTGGCCGCGTACTATCGGATCGCGCTCGTGGAAGCTCGCATAGATCCAGTCTATGGCCCACCGTGCCAGGAGCCCGAGGGATTTCTCCGACACACCACCGTGCTTTGAATCGTCAATCACGGTCTGCACTTTATTCGAATGTTTCAAACCGTCGAGCTCGTCCACCACCGTTTTGGGAATTACCAGTGTGTACGCGTCGTGGTACACTTCATGGCTATCCCTTAGCTCCGCGAGCAGACTGAGATGTGAGAGGACAAAATTAGTGTCAACGACGAGAAATACCGATTTGGACTGCTGATGGTGCGGATGGTCCCTCACGCTTGATTCCGCCTCCTTATACTTGAACTGTCCCGCAGATCGCCGTCTCAATACTAATTCTGTAATTGTGTTTGCCTCCGCTTGGTCAGCCACATCCACCATGTGAATATCGCCATCTTCAGGTGCTACTGCCGCAGAGGTGTTTCGTCTGGAGTGGGCCTCGGTGATGCGTATCTCCAGCGGTCGCACACCTATAGCATGATTTTTCCGCTGCGAGCCAACAGTCAGTGTCTTACGCCGTTCATCATTACTAAGACCAGACGACGAGTATATCGATGGCAGCTCGGACATTTCTGTATTGAGTCTGTCGGTGATCGAAACAGACGAACGAGGTGCATGCGGCCCTCTTCCTCACCGTGTTTTCTATTTAGGGTGTTGATTTGTACACACGACCTGATCTTTTAAGGGCCAAAATGCCCTGACAGAGTGAGAGAAAAGAAAAACAGATATCGGCTTTTACTTTACATATTTATTTAATCTTTTTTGAACAAGAACGCACCGTTGGTTAGCTCAACCTCAAGCTCGTAGTCTGGCTGGAACTCCATGTACAGCGTCTCTCTGTCGGCGTTGATGTGGTATGTGTACGCAGCCTCCTCGTCGCCAATGTATTGTTTCTTGATTCCGCTCGCGGCCGCAGCGTCGGCAAGCAGCTGGATCTGGCACGACTTCTCAAACAGCGTGAACAGGTACGCAGCCTCGTCGAGGGTGTACCCGACAGTGATGAGACCATGGTTCTGCAAAATACCACCGTGGCCATTACCAATCGCCTCGGCAATCTGCTCGCCCTCCTTTGCCTCAACGGCAACACCGCCAAAGTCGGTGTAAACCGCATGAGAGTTGTAAAGAGTGCACACGTCCTGGTTGATCATCTCGAGCGGTTTGCCAAAGGTGGAGTATGCCTTGCCGTAGATCGAGTGACAGTGGCACGCCGCGTTCACATCGGGCCGGGCCTTGTGCAAAGCTGAGTGAATTGCAAACCCAGCAGCGTTGATAGCAACGCGGTTGCCACCGATAATGTTACCTTCTTCGTCAACCTGCACCATGTCCGACGCGCGCATGAGGCCAAAGTGTCTTCCAAGCGGGTTGATCCAGAAGGTGGTTGGGTCAACCGGGTCCCTGATCGAGATGTGACCTGCCGAGCCCTCGCAGTAACCCCTGCGGGCAAACACGCGGAACGCCGCCGCCATATGCTCAAGCATCCACTCACGCTCCTTGTACTTGTCGTCAAACTTTGGGATCGGGTATGGACCCTCGCCCCCGAGCGAGATGTTGTGGACACCTCTTTCGGCCAGCTTGTAGCCACGGGTAGTCGCTGCATTCACCTCATCTGGGAACGAAGCCGCCGCTTCGGAGCTGTTGAGCGTGGTTGTTGTTGTTGTGGAGGAAGGGGCCATCTCTGTTAAGCGCGATGAGTAGGTTTATCAGATGTTGCAAGAACCTGTGGGGGAAAGGTAAGGCGAAAGGGAAGGGCGCCGCGGTGGATACAGGATATATGTGATACCAATACACGGACGAATGCGTAGATATATATATATATATGAACACACACCCGAATATATGAACGAGGTCAAAAAGTAGCTCGCTAACAAATGGGTCTACTTTTTTTTTTCTTCTGTGTCTCAAATGGAGTCCATTTCCGATTGCCGCATTGGGCAGTTTGCGCTTGTTTTTCTGTCGCGAGTTTGTGCCCGTTTTGGGCGGTGGGTCGCTGTTTACTGCTGTTTTTATTTCAACTGCGGTGGCTCGAACGGCTCTGATTGGTTGGACAAAGAGAGAGCAGGTAGTCATAGTGCTCGCGGCTACATATGCCCTATGGGCTCTGGAGGGACGGGTGAACCGAGCGGTGCTCTGGCTCTGGGGCTCGGCTCTCGGTCAAAGACAGAGAAAGAGAGAGCACGTGACACAGGTAGTGGGCGCGCTTAATATTTGTAACCGGGTAACACTCTGGCCAGAGACACGTCGATCTGTTGTACGCGGTACAGGCGACTGACATGTCTACCAGACTAGAGGCCACTTGACAGTCGGACAGAAAGGAGAAATGGTCAAATCTACTCTTATCTATCGTAGTGATGGTACGTGTGAAGAGGTTCCGATTCTGATTTTTGTGGCTGCCAACTAACTGACACTTCCACAGGTCTACCACTATCCGGCTCGGTAGACGACGAGTCGGACCCAGGCTTGCTGGAACAGAAGAAAAAGGCAAAAATGATCATATCGCGGGTCTCGCCAAACTCAGAGCCTCGAGCTTCCCTTGAAAGTGGAAGCTACACGATCCATTACGTTTTGCTCAATGGCATTGTCTACATGTGCATATGCGATCACGCGTACCCCCGCAAACTCGCCTTTTCGTACCTTGCAGAAATATCCACAGAATTTGACAACTCGCATGGGCAAGACGCCATGTCACCAACGACGCGGCCGTACCAGTATGTCCAATTTGATTCGTTTATGGTGAAGACAAAGAAGATCTACCAAGATGCCCGTGCTCAGAGCAATCTTGATAGACTCAACACTGAACTCGCCGACGTCAAAAAGGTGATGACCAAAAATATCGAGGACTTACTCTACAGAGGAGACTCGCTTGACAAAATGTCGGATATGTCTTCACAGCTGCGCTCTGAGTCAAGCAAATACAGAAAGGCTGCACGTAAGATCAACTTTGACGCTCTCATACGGCAATACGTTCCTGTGGCAATTGTCGGATTATTCATTGTGTTTTTGATATGGTGGATATTCTTAAGGTGATATTTGCTCCTACATAACTTTAAATAATAGCATTTCTCGATCATTGCCTCTGTTTCAATCTCTGTAAACGTGTAGTGGTTGATTGTTTCACGTACGCGTAACTCGCTAGCACAGAAAGAAATTGGTGTCATGAGGCAGTGGATCACGTGACAGTTTTACTTTCTCAATAGATGTATGCCTCCAAATCTGGAATCACCCGCACCAAAGCACGACGCACCACAACATGACTGAACCCCTTACCGAAATAATCAAGCGCTTTAGGTTTGTCAGAACCTTGAGCTCAAATCCACAGACAAAGTCGCTGGTTCTGCTGGGCTCAATTGACACAAAGGACGCAATTGTCACACTTGAAAAGACCGCGTTCAACTATGATACCGACACGCTTGAGAATGATTTTATCGGCAAGGTGCTACTCGAAGTAAACGAAATAGCAGGTAACGACGTCTACTACTGGGGAATGAATCTTCTGCAACAAGACCTTGCTGAAAACCCTTCGTCCAAGCTCAACCTCATTTACCCGGCAACCGAGCAGCACATCCGCAAGTACACCGCGGCCGTTCTGCATGTGGTTCACGAGACCCCGGAGATGTACCGCGAGGTTGTGGCACCGTACATTGCAACAATGCAGGGCGATAGGATAAAGTGGGTGCGCAACATCTTGTATGAGGGTGCCGAAGCCGAGCGTGTTGTGTACCGCGATGCCGATTCAAAGACTGGGTTCGTCTTGCTCCCAGACATGAAATGGGATGGTAAAACAATGGATGCCCTGTATCTCTGTGCGATAGCATACCGCGATGATGTTGCTTCAGTGCGTGATTTGAACGAGTCGCACATTGAGTGGCTTGAAAACGTGGCACGGACTCTACGTCGCGTCGTGTCGGCTCACTACGACAGCGTCTCTGCTGATAAGTTGCGTCTGTTTGTGCACTACCAGCCGTCGTACTATCACTTTCACATCCATGTAGTAAGCGTGACGCACCCGGGACTCGGAGACGGGATTGCCGCTGGTAAGGCGATTTTGCTCGAGGAGGTGATTGACAACCTTAGGTTTCTGGGGAGTGAGGGATACAAGGCTCGCACCCTCACCTACGTGCTCAGTGAGAGACATGATCTATGGGAGCGCGGGATCAAAGAGCGTCACTTGGCACAGTTACAGGAGAGCCAGGGACAAGACTAGATGGCATTGCAGTTGGTGTTTTTCCTGCTGAAGCTGATGTGGTGCTGCTCGAGAAAAGTTACGTGACAGGTTTGCGTTATGATCACTGCATAGATTTCAGGCTCACGGTGTGGAAGTCCATCTGCCTAACGGGGGTGGAGTTGCGCGTATGTTCGAGGGATCGCTTAGATAAATATACAGGACCCCACAGTAACAGCTCAACGGCAAGAGAACCGTTGACGATTTCTGTACTATGCAGATGTCTGAAATACCGAGAAAACAGAGTAGGGCGAAATCGTGTGAGACGTAATCCTCAGTCCAGCCGCACGGAGATGACCTGCAGTTTCACCCCATGTGGCCTAGAAGGGGCTTTGAGAAATCCACAAGCAGTTCACCTTATATATGATCTTCTTTCGCTGCTCTTGCCACATTTATAAGTTTTTGCTTGGTTCACCAGCGTTGACCCGAAGGCTGCGTTTTTTGCCCGAGGCAGCCACACAATGCCTGATCAATTGCCTGAGCTGATCCGCGAATTCAGGTTCAAGAAGATCGTGAATACAAGCCGCAAGCTGAAATCAATGGTTCTAACTGGCAAAATTGACGGAAAGTCTGCGATAATCATAATTGAAAAAACTGCTTTTAATTACGACATCCATGACCTCCTCAGGAACTTTTCGCACCTGGTGAGCGGTGTCAGGGAGACTTCCGCTAATGACATGCATTATTCTGGAACATGCACGTTAAATCAGGATCCAAGAAAGCGCCCGGCGGCCCAGATAACGCTCATTTATCCAGCACCAACAGATCAAAGCAAATTTTATGCTCAAGAAATCAAACCAGCGCGAATGTTGCATGAAACGCCCAAGATGTACTGTGATGTCGTGGCGCCGTTCATCGCCACCATGCAGGGTGATGAAGTCAAGTGGGCTCACAACATTCTATATGGTGGTGTCGAGTCTGACAGCGTTATATACCGCGATCCTGACCCAGAGACTGGGTTTGTGCTGCTACCGCACAAAAAATGGGATGCTACAACTGTCAAAACACTACACCTCTGTGCGCTAGTTTATCGCAAAAATATCTTTTCGGTGCGCGACTTGAACCACACGCACATCGGGTGGCTTTCTGATTTGGAGCAGAAGATTCGTCGCATAGTGCCGGCACATTACGACGACGCCATTGCTCCAGATCAGCTGTGTCTGTTTTTCCAGCAGTCTCTCTACCATCTCCATATTCACGTGGCAAACGTGGATGACCCGGATATAAGCGGTATGACTGCTGCGGGAAGGGCAATTTTGCTTGAAGAAGTGATTCAGAATCTCCCGCTTCTCGGGGATGAAGGGTACAAGTCGCGCACGATGAGCTACTTGCTTGATGGAAGGCACAAGCTGTGGGTAGAAGGCGCAACAAGCAGAAGAACAGGAGGGAGCTGCACTCAATTGACTGGAATAATAGTTTGTAAGAAAGAGTTTTATTGGCAATAGCAAATGCCTCCTCCGGCTCTGCGATCACGTGATCAAAAACTTCTTAGAAAGACGTGCGGTGATCAATAAGTCGTATCCTGCTTCAGGATTTATGGCTACGGACGTTAATCTATCTGTGGCTCTCTGTACGACTCCCATAGTGTCATAATCTTACTGGCTGAAATGGGGGATGCATGCTTCCAAGCGTGGAATTCTTGGATTTGAAGATGAATCGGACGATGATCAGCAGGTAGTCGTTAAGCGGAGGAAGAAGCCGCGCCTGTTTCTGCCGACAACCACAGGTGACACGACAACCAGCGAGACAGCTCCAGAGGTCTCTGACGTAGCAGACTACATGACAATGGCAGTGCGGGAGGAAACAACAGCGCCCAAACTGCACCAGAGTACAGCATCTGTTGCGACACAAGAGAAGTATGACACATTGCAACGGAATACTTTACGCGAGGGTCTGCAGCGGTCGCTCTTTGGCGTGGTGCATGACAACACCATGGACGTTACATCCTCCGAGACGCAACCTAAATCGAAGGGACTACTCATGATGGAGAGAATGGGATTTAAAGTTGGGCAGGGTCTCGGAAAGAGTGGTAAGGATGACAGCCAATCACCAAATGTGCCTCTCACGATTGACGTTTCAAACATGGCCGCTGCGCGTGAGAGGCCAGGAATTGGGGCGAGCAAGAGTGTTGAGGCAGCTTCCTGTGACGTGACTAAGGAAGACACATCAGAGTACCGGGGCCGTTTACACCGGGAGAAGCTTGAAAAGAGGCGAGAGAGAGAACTGGTGCGGATGCAGAAGGCACTGTTCGAGTTCGATTATTCGCAGTTGCTTGAAAACGGCCATAGTGTGACGGAAGTGCGACCAGATCATGTCAGTGTTCTCGTCAGAGAATACGTTGTGAAGACGCAGGAGCAGCTGAGGAAGGAGGATTTTTTTGGCCAGACTGTGAGGCACACGGAAAGTGACGCCGAGGACACAAAGAAGCCGGAAAGCGCTTACGAATCGGCTCTGGATGCTGAGATGGTTGAGTTTTCCGCGTTACCGCTGGACGAGAAGCTGCTGCGAGTCAGCAGCCGTTTGCGCTCGGAGTACCACTATTGCTATTACTGCGGAGAAAAGTACACCGACAGCGCCGACATTGATGAAAACTGTCCTGGTGCTTTGGAGGAAGATCATAAGTAGCATTTTTCAACTAAAGGCTCTATTTATTCTCAGAGTTGTGAGTGTAGTGCTGTGCGAGCAAAACACATCTCGTAGTGCGTGTGCGTCCGCAGGCGCGCGCGCGCTGCAGAGCTTCACATCTACCCTCCCCAAATATCACCGAGTGCCATTGATCAACATCTGGCGGTTCCTCCATTCATCTCACATACACATTCACAATGTCGACACCGGCGCCGATTTCGCGAATATCGTCAACGACGCGATTGTCTACTTTCCAGAATATGCCAGGCACACCCTCATCAATAACACAGCCCGGTGGCCCACCGTCTTCGCAGTCCAAGACGTACTCCAACCCTCAGGACATCGCCATCTTCAATGACATCGCCAAGTTCGAGGAAAATCTATCGCAGCTGTCTGCGTCAATAAGCACGTTTCAGCCGGATGTGTCTCGTGCAACGGCTCTCGTGGCGAACATGGATCAGATCCAAGAAGAGCTCACACAGTTACAAGACGTGCATGACCTCAAGCAGAACCAGCTGCTGAATCAGAACAGCGAGAACCGCGCGCTCAACCAGGACCTCCGAACGGTGCTGGTGGAGCTCAGCGAGTGCCGGAAGAGTCTTGCTGCGCTGCCGAAGGTGCCCCAGGAGGAGCAGGACCGGGAGGAAGGCGCTGGGGTCTCCGCAGAGATGCAGCGCTCCGACTCTCGGACACGGCAGCTCGACGGCGACAAGCGGAAAGCCACAGAGCAGCTCCTGGAGTATGCGATGAAACTGTCGAAGTTTTCAAAGATACCGCGCACTTTTGAAGGCTTCCTCCTTCCCAACAACTTCATCTGGCCGGGCGTGGATAACCTACGGCGCGGGATGCTGGCTACGGCGTCGCTCGTGGGGGACAAGCTGGTTGAGTTCGACCAGGCAAAAACAGAAGAGGTGGAGCGTAATATTGTTCTACCTGGAGCGGATGAGGACGAGGATATGGACCGCGACAACGACAACGAGGACGAAGGCGACGAGGACGACGATGGGTTGCTGATGAAACACGGCTCCACGATACCGCAGCGCCATGAGTCGGTTCAGGGTGCCAAACCTGAATCTCATAGAGAGCAGCAGAACTCTTCTGCAGCAATTACTGGCCTGGATCTATTTGATTCGGACGAGGATGACTTTTGAAGCATTTTTTGTACATTACTATTAATATCAGCTGGTCTTGTCCTTTTCTTCCACGGCCGCAACAGCTGCAGGAGGACTCCTCTGTAGATAAAACTTCACATCATTCTCAAAATCTGTGAGCGCCTTTCTCATTGCATCTCTTTCGCTCTTATCAACGAGCGAAGCGTCTTTACCCACGTTTTCCCGCAGCAAATCATTATACTCTTCGCGTAACTTTTCGTAATCACGCTTCAGATTATCCAGGTCAGGAACACCGTATGATGGCATTGATGAAGAAGTAATCTCCTCGGCAAGCTCATCTTGATTGTCGTACTCTGGAAGCGACTCAAACAGATCAGAAGTGGACCTAAATGCTTCCTTGATCTCTGCCAGTGGTGGGAGTTGCACTCCTGGCTGAGTCGGTGGAGGCGTCGGTGTGACGATCTTATAATGGTACTTTTTGAAAAAAGATGTGACTGGCTTCGCATAAGGTCCCTGAAAGAGCAAAATTGTCAGGAAGCTGCCCACGTGAACGTAAAAGTAGACTGACTTCCACAGGTGCAGAGAAGCCCCAAATTTCAAAATCACAAATGGCTGCACCATGTAGCCAAACGCAAGTTGTGTAACAAGATAGCAGACAAAATCGTAAAGGGCCTTGTATCTGGACTTTTGCAACTCGTCTTTCGAGATAAATATGGGGCGCAGGTTCCTTCTGAAAACTTTGCCCGTTGCTTGCAGGAACGCGCCGAGAATGAAGCTCATATAGTATCCAGGCATTGTGCCATGCCAAAATGCCGACGTCAGAAACGTGATGAAAGTGGAGATGAATCCAGGAAGCGGCTTACCCGTCTTCTTGTCTCGCCGCGTCACGGTCCTCAGGTACACGTAGTTTTTGAGCCACTTGTTGGTGTTCATATTCCAGGCCTCTAGGCAGACATGGACATTCTGTCCCGTTTCAAAAGCTAGTGGATCTATGTTTTGAACTCGGTTCCAGTAGAACTTGTCCTTGACTGCATCGTAACCGTTGTACCCGATCCCAACCAGAATACACCCTCCCTCAGCAATGGTCCAGACGGCGTAGTACTTTAACCGATGCACAAACCCAAGAATCCAAAGATAGAATATCTTCCACAAAAAGGGGCGGCCATTCTCAAAGGAGTCGGTGAAAGTGTACGCCAACGATATATGCGGTTTGATGGCTATCCATAGCACGGCCCAGCCCAACCCCTGCGCGATCTTCACAAGTGACACCCGACCACTCTTTGGAATCATTCTCTTTTTTCTCCGTCCAGGCTTTTTGGATTCGGGGACGTCGTGAAATAGGTCGGTCATTATAAACTTTTCGTAGTCTGCGTAGTCAAAGGCTGGGCCCGTCACCAACGATGGGTAGAAGAAAACATAGCCCATAAAGCTCAAGAACGACGGATGCTTGAGAATCACTCTTGACTTTTGGTACGTGGTGAGAGTCAGATCAAACTTCCGGGGATCTTTGGCGAGCAATTGGCCATCCTGGTACGACCAGGCAAATGACGATAGCTTCATCACCAGAACCATCTGCGTGCCTGTGATGTCAACCTTTGACGGGTCAAACTCCACAAAAAACTGAGCAGTCAAGTGGTTAGCACACAGCGCGCCCATCAGAACAAGGAAATTTATCCATGGCATAAGGTTGGACTTGAGGTACTTTGTGATCAGAAACGTGAACAGAGCGCTGAAGAAGAGCACCTGCACGCCGGTATAGATTCCCAGTACACCATAGATGTAAAACGCTGAAACACTGCAAAGGTTAGTATGCTTGGCAGAACTTATATGACAGATCACAAAAAAATCTTAACTTACGAGACGATGTAGTAGTTCTTGAGTGTGTACCTGCCGTCTGGTAGTCGCTTGAAGACGGCGCTGAACGGGAAACTCAGGAACAGACAAAGCAAGATCCGTGTAGATCCGTCATCCAGCCCACTCGCTTCGGACAACTTGACAATATTTGAGTCGATCCAGTGCAACATGGCGGCGTTGTGGCGGCAGCAATCCGAGCCGTGTCCGGCGTCTGTTCGCGGTGTCACAGAGAGAGATGAAGCTCATCTTCTCCGAGGCCTCCAATTCCCGACCTCGTACTTTTCGGTCGAAGCGAGCCGCTACGCCGTGGCTCTTCCTCCCAGGCACAGAACGCCGCCTCAACAGCAATGATCTCCAGATACGCGGCGAGTCGCGTACCTCTGGTATCGGTATTTGTACCAAGGAGACATTTTCTCCATCTCCCAAAACTGCTCGGGTCCTCGCAGTCCTCACAATCGTACGTGGTGCGAAAGAAGTTCAACCATCCTCAATTGCTGATATACGACGTGGTATCGGGCGTTGACCAGTACTCTGGGTTTATTCCGTACTGCACAGAGAGTTTTATCACGAAGCGGGATGACGGGGGCGAGCCCGCCGAAGGTGGACTGCGGGTTGGTTTCAAGCAGTTTGACGAAGTCTTCGAGTGCGATCTGGAATGCACCAGGCCAGATCTGGTCATTGTGAGTTTTTTCCCACAACTGTTCTGCTGCTTGGCTGAATGAACAATTTCTAACAATTTGAATGCAAATAGGCGAAATCGATAACGCACTCGCTGTTTCATGATCTTCGCACGGTATGGAAGATCGCGCCACTGAACGAAAGGAACTGCCTGGTAGAGCTGACTCTTCACTACGAGTTTAAGAGCGACCTCTACAACCGTGTGAGCTCCATATTTGCCCAGAGAGTCTCCAGACTCGTGATAAAGGCTTTTGAGAAGCGGGCATCTGACATTGCAACGGGTAGAAAGAGGGATGAGGGATCGCTATCGCCCAAATAGCTTCATTCTCTTGCCATAGACCTCGCCAGACGATGAGACATGTACATACTATGTATAATAATGGGCCAAAAGTCACGAATATAGAATCACCACAAAGATATTTACACCAAACATAAGTTCACAACTGTCGTGCGAAACACAGCCGCAGCTCATGTCGCGCCAGCTCATTTGCTTTACGAGATCGATCGAGCGATAACAGCCGTTGCCAGCCAGCCCAGGTGTGCAGTTCGGAACTCAAGTGCAGCCATTGACTCTCGAGAAGTTTCTCTGCTGACTGACCTGGTTTCTTCCTGGAGAATGTCGGATAACATATTCGGCTCCTCAGAACCGTTGGATGACCCCTGGGCATTGCCTCCCTCTAAGCGTTCAGGCGCCAGCCGGCCCAGAGACAACTCATGGATGGATTACAACACCAACGGAGGCTCTATGGCAAACACGTTTGCCGACCTTAACGTAAATGAGGGAAGACAGGAGCGGCTTGCGGCCAGCATGTACGTGGAGGAGGATGAGGACGAGGAAGATGACGGGGCTCTGGATGACCCCGTGTCCTCTGTCTTTGCGGGCGCGGCTCGTCGCAGTGATGCAATCAACGACCCGCTGCTTGCCGGGACGCACAACGATGATGACGACGTGGATGTGCTGGCAAAATCAAGGACAAGGCCCGAGGTGATTTCGCCACCGCCGGAGCAAGACCCCACAACCAATTCGACAGAGATTTGGACTGACGAGCTCACGGATTCCTTTAACCCATTGAGCTACCACAACAGCAGTGACAAGATGATCATTAAAGTGAAAGAGATACCGGAAAAAGAGGGTCTGGTTTTTAAGCACATCAACTACCTGATCTCTCACAACATTAGCTTTCCGGGCGAATATGTACAGCAGGAAGCCACAGGCGGTTCAAGGAAGGGTGAAATTAAAGTTGTACGGAGATACAGCGATTTTGCCTGGCTTTTAGATGTTCTGTGGAAAAAGTACCCTTTCCGGATTATCCCAGACCTCCCACCAAAAAAGTTCACAAGTGAGTATTTCCCCTTTTTTTCTGCCATTGCTCTTGCGTTTGTTTGTTTCGGACACCCTTCTTGTGTCTTCTTCCCGTTGGCTAGAGAAAACTTTGAGCGCTTTGAACTAACGCGGATACTAATATTCAGTAGGCACTGCGTCATCTTCAACTGACTCTACGTTTTTGCAGAAAAGAAGGAGAGGACTGCAGAGATTTTTGATACAAGTCATGAAGCATCCAATCCTCAGCAAGGAAAACTTGGTGGTGATGTTTTTGACTGTGCCAAACGATTTTGCCAACTGGAAAAAGTTTGCCAAAATTGATTATAATGACGAATTCAATGGAATTAGAGTCAATCTGCCAAGAAGGTTCAAGTTGAATCTTGGTAAAGTTTTCCAATCCGCAGACGACAGCATGGAGAGTAATGCATATGAAGAGGAGGATTATGACGATGACGAGCGTCCTTCATCTGACACGGTAATCAACTATATCACTCAGATTTGGTCTGAAAATCCACTGAACTACAAGCATCTTGATTTCTACGATAACGTTACACAGATTGACGCGCAGTTGAACAGGTTTGGGGATATATGGAGCAAGCTATGCATTTTGGTGGAGAGATTGGAGCGCAGAGAAGCAGCTCTTTCCTTGGACAACCAGCGGTTTTCCATGTTTTTGACCAATTTTACAGAAGTTAACACTTCCGTCTATGGGATAGACAATTTGATTTCAACAAAGACCAGAGGAACTGCGATTGGAACATCTTCCAGCTCCGAATCGGATGAACAGCAAAATCTCTCCATTATCAACACGCTGCTGAAAACAGTGGTGAAGTACTTCCAGACCTCGAAACAGCTCAAAGACGAGGAACTCGTTAGTTGGGACTCGGAGACTTTGGAGAACTTCAAAAAGTTTCAGGATTATTCTGTGGCTCTGCATCTGCTGCTTGAACGGCTGCAGGGATACAAGGTTCAGTCGGAAAGAAACGTTCACCTTCTGCTCAATAAGATCACACGTGCAAACGAGCGGCTGATGCAGGTCAAGATCAAGTCAGACGTTCGCGGGTCGGAGATTGATAGGCTGATCACTATCCTGCAATCGTCCAATGACGAATTGTACAAGACTCTCACCAAAATTATACTTATCAAGAACTGCGTGATGAACGAGTTCAAGATATATCAAAAGACAAAGTATTTGATTTCAGAGATTTTCCAGGACTGGTTTGTCGAGCGCGTGAAATACGGAGACTTACAACAAGAAAGTCTTGGCAGGTGCTTCAACGAATTACAAGATATGCCTTTGAAATGATGAAAAATATATGTATGTCTTTATGCAATTTTCTTTGATGCATTGGTAAAACCAATTCCCTTGACCGTAGCGATCAAGCTGTCTTCAGCGTCGTCGCATTCTTTGAAGTAGAACTCAGTGTCGAAAACTTGCTTAATGTCCCTCATCAACGACACGAGATCCTCGTCAATCTGCTTCTTATGCACCCTCAGTCTTCCAATGTCCTCCTTGCCTATCACCATGTACACGAACGCCAGATTCAGCTGGTTTCTTCCACACACGCCGCTCTGCGATATCTGCTCTAACAGCTCGTATGACACCTTCGTTGCAACGTCCTCGGGGGTCTCTCCCGCGAGACCAATGTCCTCAACGACATATCTCCACCCAGCCTTCTTGGATTCGGTGAAGAGCGTTATGCCATACCCAGGTGACTTTCCCGAGTTCTCTCCTCTCCACACGTCAGTTGTGATGTTAACCTCACACCCAGTGGCACGTAGCACTGATCTCGCCGCGTCGATCATCCGGTTCACCACACTCGGACTCACTCTCGTGCAGTAAGCCACACCCCTGATAGCTGAGATCTTGGGCAGGTCCAGCACGTGTATCGTTAGCGGCTGTGGGATCAGCGAGTCAACCAACAGATGCACCTCGCCACCGCCATTAGGTGGAGACCCGCGCTTCAGCGTGTGCAGCGAGCACTCACGCACGCCAAACTTCTCCATCACGGGCAGCAACCCCCACCGTATTGCCTCGAGCCCTGCGTCGTCCTTTGACGACGTGATTCCTTGGAACACAATGGAGAATTTCTGCTTTGAAAAAGGTGCGAGGAAGAGCATCGGCTCGACAAAGTAGCCAACGGGCTTGGAGGGTGGACAGACATGGGTTACAGAGCCACCCAATATCAGACCGGGCCTGTATATCACTGTGGTACCCGTGTATGAAATTTCAATTGCAGAGCCATTCGTGACGGCCTCGAGCAATCGCAGAAACGAAACCTCGCAGTCTTTCAAACCGGGATTGATGTCGTCGGACCGGATCTTCTCGATCTTAATAGGTTTCCCCGACAGCGTCGAAAGAAGCAGGCGGATCCGAAAATTCCTGTGACCCTGAAATGTGATTATCTTAGCTTTAGACATGTCTATGGGGTATCTGTATAGAAGTAAAAAAAAGATTCAGCCGTCTGGATAAGCGAGCTCCAAAATAAATTTTCTGACTGGCGATGAGATGGCGCGTCGTCTCCAAGTTACCCGGCCTCAAGATGTCGTGAAGCATCTGAGCACCGCGAAGGAAGCGCCAACGGCGGTGTTCGGTGAGTTCCTTCCACAACGGCAGCACCGCCCAGACCGGCTCTTTTCTACCTTGCCATCGTATTGACCGCGACCTAGTGTCTGCCGTGTATCTTTTGGGCCACATCTGGGAGAACAATGTCCGAAACGAACGGCAAGAGACCGCAGTCTCCCGATACCCACAACGACACAAAGAGGATAAAGCTGGACCAGTCACAAGCTGGTACCCCTGTCGATGCAGCGACAGGCACCACATCACCCGCAGGCAGCACACCGGTGCAAGTGCCGCTGGTTTTGCCCACATCACACGCCGCGAGCAGCGCGCCGACACCTGCTCCCATATTGACACCTGCGCCGGCCGTTGCGTCGTCCCAGGTAGGCACTCCGGTTCCGGCCTCCGGCTCCCTCGACATTGAGTCAGTACCTGGAGTTGATGTTCCCGATCAGACGTCCCAGGGGGCTGGCGACAAAAGAGAGAAAAAGGATGGTAAGCCGGCGCAGCCGCAGGGATCGTCGGACCCAGACAAGCTTTCGGATGCGATTGCTGCAGCTGGAGTGAATCTGAGAGAGGAGGAGCTGAACATGTCTTCGGTCTTATCGCATTCCCGTAAGCAGATATCTCCATTGAACTCTCTGCTTCATCCCCAGCAGCTGACGATATTTATGAGAAAAGTAATGAATGATAACGGGTTACGGCCGACGGCAGAGACTGACCAGGAAATGCTTCAGCTAATGTCCTCGGCGTGCGAATCATTTATGTCGAGTGTCATTACTGACTCCGTGATCTTATCTCGTCACAGACGTCGGCCAATAAAGACAAAAACACATCACTCTTCGGCGCAGAGATCAGATGTCTCGAAAGCGCTGAAGGACATTGCATCAAAACAAAAGGAAAGGGAAGAAAAGCGCATGAAGAAACGAGTGGCGCTGGGAATTGATACCGGGGATGACGAGAAGCAGAAGGCGGGAGCTGAGGAGACGCTACATAGAGCTGCAAATGCGACTGCGGCCATGATGACGTCTGGCAAAAAGAAGAAAAAGTACAGCTGGATGGTGAATGACTCTTCCGCCTCGAACGGGAAGCCCAGTCCTGTACTTGCAAGGGGAGACAATGGCATACGCTACAGGGAAGCAAGAGAAGAACCTGGCATCGTTGTCCGAGACGTGTTGGCAGCCATGGAGAACAGAAGATTGGGGGTCGAGAAGGCGCTTGTGAAGGGGTACGCCCGGTTAAAGGACTAAGACAAGCACACACAAAGATGTATTATGAGCTAGCATGTTATATAGCCAAGAACACCAGAAATGCATTACTTTAAACAACTTTCTTCTTCTTCACCGTGATCCCCAAGGTATTTGCTTTCCTCTTTGCGGGAAGAGAAACTTTGGCCTTGTTTGTTGTCGGTTCCTGCACAGCAGCAGCAGCAGCAGCGGCACCTTCGCTTTCGTCTTCCGAATCATCATCGGAGCCATAGTCCATACCTGCGAGAATACCGCCAGCAGAAACACGCGCAACAGTCGGACTTTCAGATGATTCCGTAAGATGTGGGCTCTCCAACTGATGGACCTGCACACTCTGTCGCAAACTTTTGAAAGCCTGTTTGGCAATTCTAGCATCTTCCTCTTCTTGCTCTGCCTCCGTACGTTGTCTATCACTCGCTATCGCTCCAACTGCCTTGAGGACAAGCTTATTGTCGGCACCGTTTGCCCTTTCTATCCGTGCATTCCTAGCGCGTAGCTCGTCCAATTCGTCAACAATGGCCTGTTCCCTTTGTTGTTCCTTGAGTCGCCTCTCAAGCTGTTCAATAGCAGTTTCATCTGTCTCTCCAGTTTCTTCCTGCCTCTCCACCAGTTCCTCCTGCTCAAGTCTCACCAGAGTTTCCTCAAGAGTCTCCAGCGGTGCAGCTTTGCCCTGCTGTTTCTTGGGGTCGTAGTTTCGCACCGCGCCCTTCTCTGTAGCATAATCCGCATTCTGCGGGTCGGTTCTGAAAGTGATGTCGCCAAAGCACCGCGGACACCGGATGTGAAACCGCACAATTTTTACCCCCAGGTACTCCTCGTTCGTGGACTCCTTTTTGGCGTTAAACTTCTTCATTTTTGCCATGTATTCTCCACACTTGGTGCAACGCATCGAAAAGGGCGTCATCAGTCGAACCGTTGGCCATGACGATGGTCCTGTCTTTTTCGTCTTCTTGACCTTCTGGATCTTGGACGGATCAAAATCCGGCGGATAGTATTTGTTTATTACCTTCCTCTCCGACATTATAGCGAGCTTGTAGGGTGGTCGTCTTTGTGAAATAGGGTTACGGCTTCAGTGGTATAGTCAAGTGGCACAGAAGCGGAAAGGCTCTCAAAAAACCACAGATGGTCGTGTCACACATAAATGGATGTTGTCGTGGTGACCGAAATTGATCCACGCACGCTTTGTTTACCTTTCGCACAAAGCCAAAAACCCTTCAAGAACCTACAAGACCAGAAAGAGACGCAAAAGCACTACTCTCGCCCCGGAGACAAATAAAGAACAGGAGATATAATGGATTTTAATCTATCAGAGTCTCTGGCCGCATTTCAGTCGGCGGAAAAAGACTCGTTCTCCTGCGACAACGCTGATGACTACCTCAGTGAGGTGACAGACGCCCTCGCAACGTCACCACACGCGATCGGTCGCAGCGAGATCTTTGATCAGCTCTGTGAGCTTGTGCAGTAAGTGAATAAGTGCGGTTGAACTTGATTTGAAAGGCAGTGACTAACTTTTCCCTAGCGCGTATCCCACTCTGACTCCCGCGATACAATCGCAGCTCGCGTACCTAATCATCTCCTCTGTGCAGAACCAAGCCGAAGATACCCACCAAATAATAGACGGCGGAGAGGTCGACTCATTTCCCACCTACAAGAAGTACCTTGAGCTGTATGGGTACGTGCTGCATTGTCTTCTGGTCTTTCTTGGGCTGGAGGACCACTCGAGGGCAGTCTCAGGCCAAGGCGCAAGGAAGGCAGAGAAGAAGGCTGTGGATGCGTTCAAACGGCACTGCTCACAGCTTGAGTCCGCAATGGATGCAATTACGCACATTTTCAAGATCTCGTTGAACAGGCTCTTTCAGACGACTCCCGAAAAGGATTTATACGTTGGGCTGTTTACAAGACCGGTGTACACGTTGATGGAGTCAGAGCAGCGTGTCAAAGTGGCAGCTGTCAGAATGTACATGTTCAAGGTTATCTGTATGGCCGTCAAATATCATGGTCATGCGTCAGCTGCTGAAAACGCCATCATGCAGCATCTTACATACTTTTTTCACCTAAATGGTGTGATGGCCGAGCTGCTGCAAACTCTCAGTGAGTACTACGACTACAGCCAACTCACTGATGAGGTTTTGAGAGAGGTTTCGAACAGAGACTTTAATGCAAATGACACGAATGGCCCCAAGTCAATTGCTGCATTCATTGTCAGATTATCAGAATGCATTCCTCGTGTGGTGATGAGGCAGATGACGCTCATTGCCAAGCTTCTCGATAATAACTCATATACCTTGAGATGCGCAGTGGTGGAGGCGTGTGGTAATATTGTGGCTGATCTTTGCCGTGACCAAGATGAACTGGAGCTGCATCAGTCTCAAGTTGACGGACTTCTCGAACTGCTCGAGGAGAGATCTCTTGATCAAAACCCGTTTGTGAGAACCAAGTCCCTGCAGGCGCTCTCAAAACTTTGTGAGTTGGAAGTGAAACTGGTCAGCCGGAGGCAAGCCTTTGTTGAGCTGGCTGTGAGGTCGCTGGAAGACAGGAGTTCTCTTGTTCGCCGTAATGCAGTAAAAATGATGAGCTCGCTTGTGATGACACATCCTTATGGTCTCATCCACGGGACCCGACTGCCTCTGTCGGTGTGGCAAGCTCGCCTCTCTGAATGTGAATCAGAGCTACAAAAGCTGCAACCCGACATATTTGTTGGTGAGGAAACGCAAGCAGCTGTGGAGAAATACGTCGAGCCTCCGACTCAGGCCGAAGACGACCAGGACGTTGATATGGACGAGGAAGATGAGGAAGAAGAAGAAGAAGAAGAGGAAGAAGAAGAAGAAGAGGAAGAAGGAGAAGAAGGTGTGCACAATGTTCTTGAGTCCCACATACCAGAGGGCGTGGATCCCAACGTGCTGTACAAGCTCAAACTCACGATGAAGTACTACCAAGATGCAATTGGTTTTATCAAGATGGTGCACAGGGGCGCTGAGCTTTCGTGCCAGCTTCTATACTCCAAGAACAAGAACGAAGTCTTGGAGACGATGGGGTTCTTCGTTCTGGTAGACGCGTACGGTATCGAAGTGGCCGAAGCAGGCATCCGCCGCATGCTGCACCTTGTGTGGATGAAGGGCAGTAATGACGACGGAACCAGTATTGTGACCCGTCTGCTGGAGTGCTACAACTCTCTCTTCTTTGCAGCGCCGGAGGAAGCAAGCCCTACTGAGAGAGCAAGCTATATTGCAAGTAATCTGGTCAAGCTCACGTACAGAGCTTCTGTCGCTGATCTTGCCTCGTTGGAGAAGCTGCTGTGTCTCATGTACGAAGAGGAGATGATTGACGAGTATGTTGTGCGGATTCTGTGGCAATATTATAACAAGGATAGCATTTCTCGAAAGCAGCGTCACGGTGCAATCATCGTCCTGGGGATGCTTGCTGCTGCAGACAACGAAATTGCGCTGCGGGGCCTCGATTTCCTGCTAACTGTTGGACTTGGAGAGCACGCGCACAGTGATATTGTCCTCACGAGATTCTCCTGTATCGCGCTTCGGCGTATTGCCCCACATGACAAGAAGAACACGGATGGCAAAGCCTTCAGAATTTCCAGAGAGGCCGAGGCTATCGAGAAGTTGGCGAGTATGGCGACGCTGTACACTGAGAACCAAGAGTGGTACAGTATGGCAGAGCAGGCGATGAACGCTATCTACAGTATCGCATCACACCCTGACGATGTGTGCACTGAGATTCTCAAAAAACGGATATCCTCAGTGTTTGACAATCCTGATCCTGCCGAGTCCGATGTAGTAAATTTGTCGCAGCTTTTGTTTCTGGTTGGACATGTTGCGATCAAGACGATCGTCCATCTTGAGAGGTGCGAGGCTGAGTTTAAGAAGAAGAAGATTGCGGCAGAGCAGGCCAAGAACAAGCAAGACGCTAATGGCAAGGACGAAGAAAATGTTGAAAACGAGCTTGAAATGATTGGCGGTACTTCTGAAGATGATTTCTCAGACGCCGTCATCATCATCAAGGAGAAAGAATTGCTGTACGGAGAGCATTCGTTGCTGGCTCGTTTTGGTCCATTGGTGCGTGAGATTTGCCAGAACAATGTCAAGTACGCAGACGCCAATCTTCAAAGGGCCGCGGTGCTGTGCATGGAGAAGCTGATGTGCGTGTCCCCAAGGTACTGCCAGGAGAACCTTCCTCTGCTGATCAACATCATGGAGACTTCAACCGATCCAATCATTCGCAGCAATGCGGTTCTGGGTCTGGGTGACATGGCTGTGTGCTTCAATAACCTCGTGGATGAGAACACGGACTACCTGTATCGTCGCCTGCACGATGACAACATCATGGTGCAGAGAACGTGCTTGATGACCGTTACCTTTTTGATTCTGGCTGGTCAGGTCAAGGTTAAGGGACAGCTCGCACAGATGGCCAAGTGTCTCGAGAATGCCGACCAAGGTATTTCCGACATGTGCAGACTCTTCTTTACAGAGTTATCGACCAAGGACAATGCGATTTACAACGGCTTCATCGATATATTCAGTGGTCTCTCCAATGACGAAAGCTTGACGAAGGACGCCATGAAGCGGATCGTCAAGTTCTTGTTGTCGTTCATCGAGAAGGAGCGGCACCAGAAACAGCTCAGCGAGAAGCTGTTGCAGAGATTGTCCAAGGCCGAGACGGAGCAGCAGTGGAACGACGTTGCGTTTGTGCTTGGTGCCCTGCGGACCAAGAACGAAGCAGTGACTCAGGCACTCAGTGAAGGCTACACGACGGTAGCGGCTCGTTGATACTATAGGTTGTTTGTTTTATGTTTTAGTGTTTTTTTATATTTACACGATAAATGGAAGTAAATATAGGCTTTACTTTTTTCCCTTCGGTCCAAAAAATTCGTCAGGATGCTTGAAAACGTTCGTTGCTGTAACACTCCCGAGCTTGTAATCCAGAGGCAGCTGTCTGGAGTACACCTCGCCCTTTTTGAGGTGGTCCTTGACGAGGTCGGCTAGTCCCTCGTGAAACGTTGGGTCTCCGTTGAGTGACTCTGCTCGAATCATCTTGTGTGGGAATTTCAGTTCATCCCTGAGCTCGATGTCTATCTCGTGGAGGGTCTCAATGTGATCCGATGTGAAAGCGACGGGGACAATAACCACACCGGGAATCTCGTCAAGATCCGTTAAAGCTTTCGTTATCTTATCCGTCTTGCCACCAAGCCATGGCTTGGGGCCAACCTGCGATTGCCAAACGAGTCTGTATGGGTTTGAAAAGTTCAGCTCCTCCATCACGGCGTAGACCGTTGCTGCCACCTCTGCAGGGTATGAGTCGCCCCTGTTGATGATGTCCATGGGTAGCGAATGCGCAGAAAAGAGTATTACGACGTCTTCGCGTTTCACCGCCGGGTCAAACTTTGTAAGCGCCTCGCGGATATGGCTGGCAAAAGTCTTGATCAGCGAGGGGTGCTTGGGCCATCTGTCAATGATTGACCATTGGATCGTGCGATCTGGGTCCATCTCTTTTGTTTTCCTGAAAAGTTCGTTCACTGAAGACGCAGAGGTGGAGTAGCTGAATTGCGGATACTGTGAAAACGCCACAGCCCTCTCGATGCCGTCGTCGAGCATTTGCTGAAGCGTGTGCTCTGTCAGTGGGTTGGCATATCTGAATGCGACATAAGGCTTGTGTGGGGCGGTATCAGGGCTAATCTCGTCGAGCCTCTCGCATACTTTCTGACACTGGAACTCACTCCATTTCCTAATGGGCGAGCCTCCGCCAATCTCATCGTATTTTTGCTCGATTGACGGGGTCCTTCTCCATGCAATGAGTCTGCCCAGTACGCTCTGAAATCTTCCGAAGGGGATCAGGTCACCGTCAGACTGATGGGAACGGAGAGTTGTTAGCGAGCGCTAAAGACAATTTCAAATACCAGTGGGATCAGTTACTTACGAAAAGCCTGAGAAGAAAATCGTACGTCTCCTTGACCGTCGAGGGTCCACCCATGTTCATGAACATGATAGCTGTGGCAGGTCGCGGTTTGGCCTCGCTCGACAGAAAGCGGGCCCAGAGACTCACTCTCAGCGGCCGAGATCTCAGCGGCAGGTTCCTAAACATACTGCAACGATTCCAGCGATGAACTCAAGAGCTGCGAAGTTTCGTTCAGAGCCTTGAAGAAAGAAAAAAAAGGAAAGCAATCCAGCCTCGGCGAGTGGCTCAGAGCGGTTTGGCCCGCCCACGCCATTATGCGAGAAGCCCTCTTCAACACTTCAGCCCGCTTACCGCCGAGACGTGAGAGGTGAGAAGCATACCGCGCTGCCATCACGCCATGTCCTTCGATATCAACTGGGACCGTCTGGTGTCAGATACCTCGATTCGCGAAGGTCTGGCGAATTTCCTGAATGAGCAGCTTTCTGCAATTGCGCTGCCCGACTACCTCTCGGACCTGCGCGTCAACAAATGCTCGCTTGGTGATAGGCCGCCCGAAATCACGATAATACACATCGACTCGCCGTTTCCCGAATTTTATGAGGACACTGAACAGATGCCGCCCAACACAGAGAGTAGCACACCGCACTTCTCGGGCGCACACACCTCCACTACAGCGGTGCCGTCCCCACACAGCAGCTCGATGCTGGCGCGGTCGCCGTCGCCGTCGCTTGTGCCGCAGATTGCGAGCAGCCAATATGGAACTCCTGCTGCTGGTACCCTGGGGAGCCCAGCACATAGAGTACCAATGCTGGCTGGCTCTAGCACTGGGCTGAACTATTTGCAGAATTTCAGCGGTATAGGTATCAGTGGGGCGTTCCAGCACAGCCGTGCAGGGTCAACCTCGGCGCTCGATTCGGTCGGGTCCACGGCTATGGCCCTGGGTAACATGAGTATCGATGGTGTACTGGAGCCGTCGCCCTCGTTGCCTCTTGTGAGCGAGGCATCGGTCTCGACCATGGATGCAGAGGGGTCAACGATGATCGAGGATGGTTCCTATGATGATAACAACGATAACCTGCATGATGAGACTCGGGACAAGCCCGGACACGATAGAGAGAAGGATCTACAACTTGTTGTTGAGGTGAAGTTTGATGGCGATATCTACATCGAGGTTACTGCAAATCTGCTGTTGAACTACCCTGCACAAGAATTTATAACACTGCCCGTGCGGTTGAAAATCACCGAACTGTTTATCCACTCGATAGCTATCTTGGCGTATATCGACACGAAGCTTTTTTTGAGCTTTCTCTGTGATGTGGATGACGAGAGTGGTTCCAAATCTCCCAATGAAACGGTGATGACCCCAGCCAATACTGAGGGCCGCAGCAACAGCGGCGGAGGCGAGTCGCGCCAATCATCTGTGGCCTACGTTGATCCGACCACCGTTGTCACAAACAGCAGCAGCAGAGAGAGGATCGATATTGTGAAACGGCTACGGATAGAAGGTGAGCTGGGCAGTTATTCGGATGACGAGGATGGTGTTGGTGGAGGTGCTGGTGGGTTCACGGTGGGCAGCAAAGAAGGTTCGATATTGAGGAATATCGGCAAAATCGAGAAGTTTCTCATAGGTGCCATTAGGACGCTTCTAATCAGCGAACTGGCCTGGCCGAGCTGGATAGTGCTGGATTTCAGCAACGACAACGAGGAGGAGGAGGAGGACAACGAGCCCGAGGACGGGTAGTCGTGCGCGCTCCGGACGTTGATTAGATGGAAAAGATAACTCCGTGGATCTGCAGACACGCCGTTGGGACAACAGGACGCACACCCCCTCGAAGACAGCCAACGGAGGAAGTGCAACGGGTGTCGTTCTTGGTAAATATTTTTTGGTGGAGGAAGGTGGTACTTGGATACCAAGAAGAATATATGTACATATAGATAGTTATGAGTTTGCTCACGACGATATCGAATCCCTCGACCGCTCGCTCTTAGCGGACGAGACAACAATTATGCACTTCCAGCTGTCTTCAAGCCATGTCTGCTGGATCCCTTAGGTATGCCGCAACAGTTCTGCCCTTCAGCTGCATGCAAAAGACCGGGAACACGATTGAGCCCCTACATCACACCCAGAAAACAACAATAGCAGTTTCATGGGATAATCCGAGACACGGAGAAACCGGGAGCGTGCATGCCGAATTCTCAGGAAATGGCCAGCCCAAGCCCTGTCTGCCCCTGATAAGCAGAGTGAAATTTTTTCCTTTTGTGATTCACTGTTGATGCCAACAATTTTGTAGTCCGGTTCTAAGCTCCGGTATCGGCCCCTGTCTGACTGGCATGTCCGAAGGCGGATAGTGTGGCTATGCCCTGCAATAATGGGATGGTGGAGAAGAGAGCTCACGAGCGCAAGTTCCCAGCCAGGTGCACAGTCATTTTTCTCGCTTTCGCCGACCGACTCACCCATCCGCCCGGTGCTTCGTTTTCCTTTTTTTTTGTTCAAACGTGTTTCTTGCTGTGGTTATTCTCTGTGAGTCATTGCCTCCTTTTCTCCTGGATTCAGATATGGCGTTCCTGAGACGGCAGTACGTGGATCTGATAAGGACGGACGGAAGCACGCGGCCGTGTCTTTTCATCCCCGGTCATGCATCCTTTCACACATGTGCGCCTAGGCGCTACCCACTGGCTCACTCAGCAAGCAAGATCAACCACTACGACGTGCTCGGGCTCTCTAGTACGGCCACGGGCCCCGAGATCAAGAAGCGCTTCAGGGAACTGAGTAAAAAATACCACCCGGATGTGAGTACCGCCAACAAGGGTATGTCGGACTCGCAGCGGCGCGCAAGCAATGATCGGTTCATGGCGATAGCGACGAGCTACGAGGTGTTGAGCGACAAGGCGCGCAAGCGCAGCTTTGACGCCGAGTTCAAGTCGAGCGCAGCGTCGGAACGCGAGCGCAGCACGAAAAGACAGGAATTCCACGATCGCTATTATGGCGAGGCACGCACGTACAAGCACCAGCCTAGTGGGCTGAACACAGCGCGTAACCGTGTGCACTACGGGCACGAGGCGGCTCACCGCGGCACGTCGTACTTTGCCGGCCTGCACCGCGAGCCTTCCAACTATGACGTGCCACATTTTGACTATGACAAGCACCTCGAGAAGAATATGCGGCAGGACCGGCGATTGCAGCAGTCCAAGGGGTACAAGGTGGGAGACACGCGTAACCACGATGTGCTCATTCGGTCGCTGAGAAATGGCGTACGGAAGGATATCTATCATGATTCGCAAGGCAGCGACGGAGAATATTATGGGTCGTATGGACGTGTGGATGCGCGCAGCGTTAGTAACGTGTTCAGTGCTGGTGCGGCAGCACGCTCTCGTCACCCAGCAGCTGGGTATGAGTCTCAGTCCGAGCCGGGCTCGGGTTTGCCATCGCTGGGTACCGTTGCAGCTGCTGTGGCTGCAACGATCCTGGTTCTCAACGTGGTTGTTAGTCTCGTGTCGTCGTCTTCGAGCCCGACAAACCAAAGATCGCTTGTTGCTAATGCTGCAGCGACACCGCCGCTACCGATTAAGCCACATGGACTCAGGCAGGCTACTGACGATAACGACAAGAAACAGAGGGTCAACCAGCAGTTGCTGCGCACTGCTACAAAAGACTCGCAGAGACCGCACGACAAGCTACAAGATTTATAACGAGACAAAAGAGAATAAGATAATGTACGAAATTCAGTAAAAGACTCAAGCCCCTTCATCGGACTCTGACAGATGAGGCTGCTGAGGCCGATCGATAACGTTATTGCATTGGGTAACAACCTCACACGGCATCATCGTGAACAGCTCGTAGATCATAAGAAGCACCAGCAACATCATGGTGATTCCAAACAGCTTGGTGATGTTCATCTCTGCAAACGATAGACAAAGGATGGTTATGCCAATGGGCACCCGCGGAAAAATCCGCACGGGTTTGGAAAAGGGGTGCACGCCAGGTGGGTCCCTTGACTTTTCGAGCACAGCCAGAAATGTCAGCGACAGCAGCGCGATGCAGATGCCGCCCGTGAAAAAAAACGACAGCGCGTACCGGTTAACTTCCTCCTCTTCTCCGCCTTCCTCCGCAGCACGCGCAAAAAGCTTCGCTGCAAACGAGAAAGCTTTCTCTTCCGACTCGCTCTCGTGGAGCGGTTTGCTCGTTGATTCATCCTCAAAAGTGCAGAAATCACCCCCGGCGTCAGCCGCCAGAATCAGGCTCGCAATCAGTGGAATGTGCCCCAATAGCCATAGGTATGCGCTCTCCGCGCTGCGCCGCATTGGGTGCACAGCTTTGATACTGCCCTCGCCGTTGAAATACAGCCAAAGGAAAACATAGGCAATGACAAGCATCATGATGCCGCGCGCCAAGCGTACAGTGAACCCAGTTCCGAGTGATGTGCTCGTGACAATCTTGTACAGGAACTCTCCGATGGCGATAACGTAAAAGGCAGAATAGCGCTCCACCTCGTGCTCGATGTTGACCGCGGTTGAGTATCTCAGTTTCAGTTGTTTCTTTGTCCATGGATGATATGACAAGACAAAGAACACAAACTCGAGAAACAAGTTCATAAACGCCAATCCAATCTTGGTGCGCACGGGAACAAAAATCACGGGAATCCAAAGACAGCACGTCACAAAGATCAAAACCCCGTAAAGCCTCATTTGGTGCCTGTGCTGAGGAATGTAATATGAGTACACAAACAAGCTGATCGACAAGCTCATGCGGCACAGGATATAGCTAACGACACAAATCGCCGTTTCTGCGTGCGATTCAAGCACGTTCGAGGCATTGTTGATGTACACCGTGAGCAAGATCATAATCCACAAAATATACAACTTCTGAGACAAGTCCTCGTTGAAGTAGTAATTCATGAAATCTTTAATATCCGACCAAACTTGCCACACGGGCAGGAACAGTAGGATATACTTGAGCAAAGCCTGACCAGAAGCATTCTCTGTGGCCTCGGCCGCAAGGCTCGCGACAATTCCCACGTACATCAGGTCCAAGAACAGCTCCGTCTTCCCGGACTCACCACGCTCACCGCGCGTACGATACAGCGTGCCCTTGTAGAAAAAGTTGAGCGCATACGGCCGCGTGAAATACCAAGACGAGCGGGTTTTTGGTTTACGGATATACCGCACACTCACCTCGCCGTATTTCTGCACAAACTCGTCAAAGTCCTCCTCCTGCTCATCATCTTCATCAATCCAGCGGAACGAGCTCGAGTCTGCGATGCTCGCAGAGTCGTCATTGTTGCTCTGTGAGCCCGCCTCCGGCTGCGTTGTAGCCGCCTCAAACGAGCCTGCAGGCTTCGACCCTTCGTCCTCTTCGTGTGCCATGTGATTCTTCTAGATTTGTGTGATTGTTCCTAGTTGTTCTCAAACGTTTAGTGTCAATGTTAACGACTCCTCGCAGCTGATATCAAAAGTCCAATTGCGGCCGCAGCGACGTACATATTTTAAGGGTCTCGGTTCTGGGCCTGCGGCGTTTCACCTTCTACGCATGGCGAGATGGGGATTGGGTGGGGCACGCCTTGGATCTGGGATCGGCTGCTACAAGCAGAGACGCGTCTGGTAGGTCGCGGTCGCGGGTATCGGAATACTCGGCGAGAAAGAAACACGCGCAACTAACGGCAATGGCACGCGGGGCATTGGTACTGATTGAGGGACTGGACCGTACAGGCAAGTCGACCCAGATCGGACTGTTGTTCGAGCGGATAAAGGAGCATGGCCGACCCGTTGAGCTCGTCAAGTTCCCCGAGCGCACAACACCGATAGGCCAACTTATCAGCACGTACCTCACGGACAAGTCGTTTGTGCTCAGCGATGAGTCGGCGCATTTGCTCTTCAGTGCGAATCGCTGGGAGCTGCGGTCGCATATCATACAGCTGCTCGAG
Organism: Kuraishia cidri; assembly: GCA_030557465.1. Classification (NCBI taxonomy): domain Eukaryota; kingdom Fungi; phylum Ascomycota; class Pichiomycetes; order Pichiales; family Pichiaceae; genus Kuraishia; species Kuraishia cidri. Next base: position 87,992 of record JAKTPE010000014.1, read on the forward strand.
GATGGGGTCACCGTGCTGCTGGATCGGTATGTCTACAGTGGGATTGCGTACTCTGCAGCCAAGGGATTGGACGCAGGTTGGTGTCGTGCGCCTGATGCTGGCCTGCCACGGCCCGATCACGTTGTGTTTTTGAAGTTCAAAAACGAGCGCGAGGTTGCCGATCGTGAGGGTTATGGCGACGAAAGGTATGAAATTGCGAGCTTTCAAGCCAAGGTGAAGGTACAATTCGAGCAGATTGAAAAACAGGAGTCAACCAGTGGGGCATGGACAACACTGCTTGTCGATGGGAATAGCATAGAGCAGGTGCAGGAGAAAGTGTGGACAATTGTCAAAGACCTGTGTCTGGAAGGTACAGATCGGCCGATTGAAAGAATCTGAAAAACTAGAAGCATCATGATGAGAAGTCCAATAATAATAAATCAAACAGTAGTCATACAAGACCTAGTTATACAATCGCAAATTAATCAACAGTCAATGAGACAGGGCGACAAAGGAACAAAAAGTAAAAGAACAAAGTCGCAGTCCACAAAAAAGGGAAAGGTAAAAGAAAAAAATGAATAATAGGTAAGAAATGAAGTAGGAAGAAAAAAAGGAAGGGTTTGAAATAAACGAAAATTTGGGGTAGTTTCTTTTCGTGTTATTGTACAATTCACGTCAAGTGTCTCGTGGACACAGTCTCTCGTTCGCGGTCTCACCACCAGTCGCAGCCTCTCACACTCTCCAGCTCTCATATCATCGCACATTTAGTTTTGGGTCTGCGCGTAGAACGCCGTAAAGGCGGTCAGCATGGTTCCAATCAGGGTCACGTTGCCAAAATGCACCTTCAACAAAACAGATCCCTGGAGGAATGAGTGCTTGACCAAGAGGTAGAGCCACGACGCGCTAGAAAAGTCCGTTGGCTTGAACTGGAACTTGAGCTCACTCTTAACGTCGCTGAAGGAGACTTGAGACTTGAGTAGCACCAGAGTGAACAGAAACTTGGCGATTGAGAAGGTGGTTGGATCGAATGTAAACTCGTAGCCATTGCTAAAGTTGACATAGTACGAGGCAATCGAGGGCAACAGGATCGAAGTGGTGAACCAGACGGTGAATGCCGACAAGTACTCAAACGAAAAGATAAGATCCGCATCCCAAACCTTAACGTTCAAAGCCGACTTGGGCAAGTTGTCCTTGATGAGCTGGGGCAGGTACGAGTTCTTAAGTGGTACCAGCTGGTAGTAGTTCGACAAGAGGAACACAAACTCAAACACCAGCTCGATGTATGTCACAGCAAAGGGAGAGCTAAGTGTGTCGCGGAGAGAATAGTTTGAAGAAACAATGGTGGACTTGACAGACTCAAGTTTCTTAACAGAGCACGACTTGAGCGCGCTGTACTTGGCACTGGAGTATCCCAAAACCTTCTTGAAGAAAGGTGTCTTCTCCGCCTCCTCGTCAGCGTCATCGTCAGTCTCTTCACCTTTTTCTGTCTCCTCGTCAGATTCGTCAACGGTGATTGCCTCGTCACTGTCAGGTATGGACTCAACCTTTGAGTTTTGGCGCGTAGCGGGTTTCTGACCAGGCGACGAGGCCGACTTCAAGTACGACACGAGCTTGGCGTATTTTGGGATTGCCTCGTATTTCTCAACATCTTTCAAAACATGGGCCGAGATGAGGGTAATGTAATCCTTTTTGTATTCAAATCCAGCCGTCTTAATTCCCAGCTCTTCGCTCAGCTCGGCCAACTCGGCCTTGCTCTTTCTGTTGAGACTCATTTTTGTATCTGTGTTTGTGTCCAATACGGTCGGTTTGTCAATTGTGTAACCAAAATAGTGGTGGTGTCTTACTCAACACTGTAGTACCAAAGGGAGGGTTAGGGGGGAAGGTGGTGAAGTGGGAAAATGGCAAACACGCAAAGACATAAACAACACAAAAGAGCGGCGTGCGCCAACTAATTGTTCCCGATCAGGAAAGTGGTAAACAAACACTCTCGTTGCCAGAGCAACCGCAGCAATTACGTAACCGGCCCCATAAGGTCGTGCCCCGCCTAATTCTCCCGGTCGGAGATCCGGTGGCCAAGTCGGAAAGTGGCGCGGGATTGTGGCAGACTTCACCCTCGTTTCTGCGCCTGCCAGGACGACTCGAGTGGTCAGAAAGGGACAAAAACACAATCACGCTTTGAAGACCGGTTGCATGAATCGTACCCTGGAGCGCATGGGAATTTGATAAGGACGACCCACAACCTGCATTCTTCATCCATTGAACTTTAGAATACCGTTTTTTGGGGGCCTGCTGTTCCTCTCGCCTGATACCCCCTCTATAACGAAAAGATCAACATCGGGACCGGAGGTCTGACTGACTGACAAAAAATAACCGCCCCGCGCATACTCCATGAACTCGCCATATGATCGCCCGGGCGCGGACAGCGTCGAGAGCACACTGGCGCATGCTCTCTCGTACCAGACAGCGGTCCCCTTTGCGGCGCGCGGACAGCAGGTGAATCCACATCCCGGAACTTTGTCATCAGCGTCCTCAGACACGGGCCATCAGCCGCACCCGCACCCGCACCCCCACGCGACTCGCGTACAGGTTCCCGTGGGCAATGGCTCGGGGTCGAGGTCGGCTTCACTGTCAGCGGTTCCAAAAGCCGAAGACAGTTCTGTTGGTGGTGGTGGTGGTGCTGGTGATAGCACGGATGCAGCGGCGCGCATGCACAAACGGCAGAATCGGCCCGGGATGAAGTTTGGAGCCAAGAAGAAGTCATGGGTGTGGAATTGGTTTGTTCAGGATAATGGCGATTCGAACGTTGCGGTGTGCGACCAGTGCGGGAAGGTTGTGACGAGGTTGACGAGCGACAAGGGGTCTCCGAAAAAGTTGTCGGAGCACCTCCGCACGCACAAGATTGACAAAGAGACGATCAACCCGGCGCGGGAGGAGCTGCTTGGACCTACGTCTGCGGGTTCGTACCACTCAGCTGCAACGTCGTCAGCATCGGCAACAGGAGGAGTCGGTGCTGTTGCCGATGCCGCCGCTGCCTCGTCGGTAGCACCAGTGTCCGGTTTGAAACACGACCACCCCGGTAATGGGCTCAGGCACAACATACCGCAGCAGCTTCTCAACGATTTTGAAGTCGGGCCATACTCGCAGATCAAATTCCACAAAGACATCATGCGGTTCCTCACCGAGAACAAGCTGCCGATAACGGTTGTCAAGTCGATGAGTTTCAGGCAGATTGTATTCACGCTGCGGCCGGATGCCATAGATGATCTGAACGATCTCGATAACATATATTCCTCCTTTATAGAGGTGTTGAAGAACACCAACCGGCGCGGTGAGCCACCAAACGGATCACCGGGTACGGCACCATGGCTATAGATTTTTTGTACGATAATGACTTACTTACAATTTGGAACCCTCCATGAACACATCGGTGTATATCTCTCGCAGCTCCCACAACGCAGTCACCTTGGCACTGTCGGCCAGCCGCCGTTTCCTCCTCCCCCTCCCGCCGAAACACTCGTCGAGTCCCGCAAGCACAACTTCAACGGGTATAGCGAGGCTCAGCGACGTGAGCACCTCGCCCGTGCTCAGCCTGCCGTTGCTTACCATCACACCGAGCAACGCACCATCTTGGGAGAACACCCCGCCGCCCGACGACCCGCTCCAGCACGAGCACGACGCGAGCAGCAGCACGGGCATATCCACTTTTGCACCGTCTGCAGTCTCGAAGCACGGCATTGACACCACCGACGAGACGGCGCCGGTGGATTCGAGCGGCTCTGACGCTTTGAAAAACAAACCGTAGCCTATTGAGGTGGCCGGGGTGCCTGTGACCGCAACAGTGCTGCCGGTGGTGACGGGAGCCACGTCCCGCGGCACATCGCACTCGATATAGCAGAGGTCAAACGCAGCCGCACCAAACGGCATACGGCACCGTGACACATCCACCTTGACTGCAGCGCCACTGGAAAACCACACCGTGATCGACTCCGGGGACTGGTGGCCACCTTCATCATCTCCCGGGAACACAACGTGCCGATTTGTCACAACGACAGAAGACGAGAGCACAACGCCCGACCCCCAAAACGACCCACCTCGCGTCGAGACAGTTACACCAACGGTGCTTCTTCTGGGGCTTTCCGAGTTGAGTCGACCCGACTCAATCACTTTCGGGGCTACCGTTTCGGTCTCAACCAGTCCATCCACATCGCCAAGCACCACCCCCAGCACATCCCACCCAAGCACAACCATGAGCTCGCCCTGTCCGTCCCTTCGCCGCAGCGACCCAAGCACTACACCAAGCACACTCACACCCGCATTCACACCCCGCAAGCTCACAACACCCCCAACCACGTTGTCCATGTACTTTGCGTCGCACAGCCACAGCCCCTTCGTAGTAGTTGGCGTCGCTGTCCCGCGCAGCGCAAATCCAGCAAACACGGCAATGCTCGATGCAGCAAATGGAGTACACTCAATGTCGACACCAACGGCCGACGTGGGTTGATGTTGTGGAAATGCAACAGGTCGCAATTTCAGTATATCGCTTAGTTTATGACACGGACGCGCAATCAGGACGCGCGCATCGGCTAGGTTCCCCGGTGCGAACTCAAACCCAGCGGAGCCGAGCATGTGCTCGATGGTCGAGTACGCGGACACAGGTAACGGAAGCCACGAGACAGCACTGCAACGTACCCATTGCACTGCTCCTGGTCCAGTGGCTTCGTCATTGACAAGTGCGCGGGCCGTGCAGAACAGCTGTGTCGTTGTGGGTGATTCACGGGCTTCATGCGGTACTGCTGCAATCGAAACAATGAGCTCTGCCCCTTTGCTGTCGGTAAGGAAAGCGCCGGACGTGGCATAAAGCGGGGTATGCGATGTCCGTGAGACAAACCTAAGGGTTATCGGCGTGTATTTCCATGCCATTGTTGTGTGCGAGGGTTGTAGGGCGGGTGTTGTTCTAGCTGTAGAAACTCCGATGAAATAGAGGCAGTGGCACGTGACTTCGAGGGTGGGGGAAGATAGCCGAAAGCGGTAGCTGTAAGAATGGCCAAGCTATAGTGAGCAGCACTTTATCGCACCTAAAAGTAAAACTTTTATCGATCATAACAAAACATAATAAATAATAAATACAAAACACTACCTATAGTATTCAGAACCTCCGTTTCCCGGATTTTGAGTCGCACCGCTCGCACCGCTGCCACCGCTGGGCCTCGAAGCCTCAACGGTTCCACTGGCGTACTGCCCACGAAGCCGTGCATCCAGCGACTCACGCCCAGTGTACCCAGACGGATACGAAACTGGGTTGGGTAATTGCCGTGGCGACGTGGCTGCAATATCCACAGCAGGATTTGCTGTGGTTGTTCCAAATGAAGCACTGGCAGCCGACTGCGCCAGGATCGGTGGCAGGACGATGTGACCCGCTTGTTGTGTCGGTGACGACTCATTTTGTTGTTGTTGTTGTTGGGTGTCAAAACGCATGCGTTTGTTCCCCTGTAATGCCGCACCGTGCTGCTGCTGTAACTGCAAGAGCTGGCTGTTGTTGCTCCTGGAGTGTGCGGGCTGTTGACGTCCCGGGCCGAGCGAAGCCGCAGGCCCAGACCCAGTGGTTGTTGCAAGAGACCCCGATTCACCAAACACATACGACGTAGGCCGCTGAGCTGAGGGATGTTGCTGTTGTTGCTGTTGCGGTTGCTGTTGTTGTTGTTGTTGTTGCTGTTGGTGCTGGTGATACTGGTGTTCCTGGTGCTGTTGCTGCCGCTGCTGTGGCGGCTGACTCTGAAGTTGTGCAGTCGCAAACGTGGGTGATGATAGCGTTGACGAAGGGTAGTTGCGCACAACGTTCTTTGAAAACTCACCCAGCTCGTTACCGCTCAGGTTCAACCGATAGTAGATGTTGTTCATCACCGAACGCAACGCATCCGCAAGTCTATCCACTTTCCCCGTCTCAACGTCGAGCACGTACAACCATGAGATGAAGCTGGACTCAAGATTGCGCAGATAAAAGAAAAAGCGCGAGTCGTCGCTCAGGGTGCTGCGCACGCTATTCTCGTCGGCATCCTTCGTGGCATCAACACGCTGCTCGTGCTGCTGCTGCAACAGTTTCAGCTTTTCATTGTTATTGTTGAACTCCCCAATCGTGATGCTATTGCTGCGGCCGTGATGATGCTGTGTTTCATTGTGTTGCAAAGGCAACAAATCGTTCGATGGATCCGAACCCATTTCGCGAATCACAAACAAAAGTACAGACAGAATCGAGCTCTCCATCAGCCCATTCACCTGCTCGTTGTTGTTGCTGTTGTTGTTGCTGCTGTTGTTGTTACTTCCCTGGTCATTGCTCTCCGAGTCGGCGGAGCCGCCACCAACAGAATCGGAATACATGGCGCGTGGCGACGTCACCGCAAAGAGCTTTCTCTTGTAAAACATCAAAATGCGAATCAGCATGAGGAAGCTTCCCACGATGAACTCTGCAGTCAGGGTAGAGTTTGTAGGTAGGTTGACAAACTTTTTCTGTTTTGCCAAAGTGCCATTGACAAAGATCAACGATATAAACAAAAGGGGCAGAACCGTGATCCCCAGGTTGTTGTTGATGACAAACAGATTGTTGAAGGGAGTGTTGATGTAAGTGGATATGTTGAGCGAGATTTCCTCCGTTGTTAACTCATCGTTCAACCGTTGAGGTGTTTCTGGTTGGGCAGGATTTAGGTTGATGTACCGATTTACATCAAACTCCGTCTCCTTGTGACCTAGCACGTTGTAGTACGTCTCAGCCTCATACATGAACTCTTTCAATGTCAGGCTCAGCAGTATCCAATTGTAGTGGTCTTTAGGGAAAAACACATAGTTGGAAATGAGATCTGTAAACTTGAGTGGACAATTGATCAACAACCTGCGTTTGGTCAAAATCAGCAGGTTCAAGAATTGAATGTGGCTCTGGTTATTCACATACTTGTTGTTTATCACAAGCATATTGTGGCCTGCTCCGTTGATGTTTTCACTCGAGTCAACAATGTTCATCTGGTGCGTCGCGCTCAATCCGTCGTGAGCCATGTCTGCCACGTTCAGCCTCTCGAGCTCATCTTTACCAACTCCATCGTTCAGCAATCCTATTGTCGAGTCAGCCTGGTTGAACTGGTGGTGATTGTAGTGGCCATGGCCAAACTTGTGGGTTGCATTGGTGGTGGAAGTGCCAGGTCCTCCAGTCGCAGAGCCACTAGCGCTGGCGCCGCCGCCGCCGCCGGTACCAGCAGAGGATGTTGGCCCCTGACTATTAATGTTCGTGCTCTCAAAGATGTTGTACCCATAGTTGAACGATTTGTTGGCCAGGATGATGGCGTTATGCAAAAAGTTCTTGTTATCGTTAAACAGCCCGTGCTGTATAACAACCTGTGGGTTTGTCGACTGGTTGTCGTTAAACTTTATCATCTGTAATTCATTCATCAGTGCGCAAATCACGATTTTTTCTCTAAATCCCAGTGCATACTTGAACTTTGCCGGGCCCGGTGTCCCCTCCGGTGTGCCAGAATCATCTGCCTCCTCAGTAGAGTGCTTTGAAAAAACGTTGGACGACACAGACAAGTTTTTCATCAATGTCCCCAAGGTTTGATCAACCGCAGTGGTTTCGTGGTTTGGGTAGTGCGAGCTGTAGTCTTCATTGGGTAGCGTCTTCTTCAGTAAGTAGATGTGCAGTGAAGACGGAGACTTGTTGTAGACAAACGAGTACAGCGACAGCAAAGTGTAGGCATACCAGTAAAAGCTTTTAACAGGGGTAGGTTTCCCCTCTGGCTCATTTGAGATCTGGGTGCTAATGATATTGTTGAGGTATTCAAAGAGCACATCGATCGGGATGCTGACGTGCTGTCGTAGCAGCGCCTGGTTGTGCACGTTGGCAAAGTAGTTGAGGTAGATGTAGCATAGGATGATGAGGTTTTCGACAAACTCGTCAAAGTTGGTGGAGTTATAGTTGATCGACTGGCTCGACACCTTTGCAATGATGATAGACCACGATTTGTTGAACAGTTTGATCGAATCGGCCGTTGCGTTGCACTCGCATGCTCCCATGCAAATGATGAGGTAGAGGAGTTCATTCGACTCGGTCAGGTTGAGCAGTTTGTTGAAATTGAGGATCGGGATGTTGTTGTGGCAAGACGTTCCGTAAACCAGTAAATAGTTTGAGATTGCACTTGACAAGTTGAGAGTGTGTGACAGGCGGGAGAATTTTTTGCACAGAGTCAGGAGGGAGATGATGTTACGCTCAGTGAGCACGTTTGGGTTTGTAATGATGACATTACTTTGGGGGTGCTGGGAGTGAATACTGCGCTGGTGTTGGTGCTGGTGGTGGGTTTGATGATGCTGCTGGTGCTGTTGCTGTTGCTGAGAACTGCTATTTGCAATTGTTGTTGCTGACGCTGACGCTGTTGAAGCATTATGCGGGTCGTTTGGCAGCGTCGGGTGGGAAGCGGTGATGGATGTGGGGGAGGGCGGCTGCGAGAGCGAAGAGGCGGGCGCGACGCCAGCGGCTGTTGATGGAGCAGACGAGGAGGACGAGGAGGCGGCGTTGACGGCGGCGTCGATGTTAGCCTTGAGCAGCAGGCCGTGGACTGTTCTGCAGTGGCGCTGTAGCAGGTCTCTTCTCACAAACGAGTTGTGGCATATGTTACAGTTGAAGGGCTTTTCCTTTGTGTGGGATCGTTCGTGTCTGAGCTTGTGTTCTGAGCGAGAGAATGAGCGGGCGCAGAATGAGCATATGTATCGTTTGTGAGGCGGCATTGTGCGATATCATGAACAGAACCATCAGCTCATCAGCAGAAACAGTTGCTAAAGAAGAAGAGGAAGAAGAAGAAGAGGACAACAAGAGATAAATGGCCAGCGGATACAACACGGCGAATGTCATAGCGAAATATCGATCGAGCGTGTTACCCCTCCCGCTGTCCCTTCTGCGGGGTATATTTATTGTTTACCGTTTGATCTTGTATTTCTTATATTTTGCTTGTTGTATTGAAATTGTTATATCTGATGTCATCTATCGTGCTAGCTAGGCTTTTTGTGTGTTTCGTTGCATTTGCTATCTCTGGTACAGTTTGTGGGTATTGGTGTACTTGTATATACTTGTATAGTAATAGTGAATTTATAGGCCGGGGTACGTACCACCCGATTATTGGTTCCATCACTGTCGCCAACAGCACGCCCACACGCCCACCGATCTATGTACACCCCTCGGTGCAGCCCTCTGCCCTCTGGCCAACCCCCCTGCCAACCTCTGGCCACCCTCGCCAGCCACCGACTCAAGTCCACACCAACAACACAAGCGACACCCGCCAACCCCCATCCCGCTCCTCTTCTTCCCCACCATTCCAGGTACCGCGCTCGCCCGGCCGGGTAACCGGGACGGGACATCCCGCGGGTCACGTGCCCTTCATTTCGGTGTGTGTTTTTTTTCCTTACGCTCCCCCAAGCGCCAACGCGAAAGAGAAAGGACCTGTCCAGGAAGAACGCAGTGGGTGCGGTTTTAACTACCGCAGCATGTGCAATTTAGTAGGTAACTTACCATTTTCTGCCCTCACGAAGAGAACGTCCACAATGATTAGACTTACTTTGCGTTATCGTCATGACCGTGCTCTCTGAAAAGAGAGCACCGCTTGAAATCAACCAACACCTACATGAACACAAAACCGATTCCCTTCCAGGCAGTGTATCCACTCGCTAGCAACTTTGTACTAACCAACACACAGAAACATTAGATCGTTTTTCTAATCTAGATTGCTCGTTATAAATTAAACAATTTCAAGATCTTTCTCCCCACATTGGGCTTACCCGTAGACTCTCTCGCTTGCCGCTCCCGTCCCATGCCGCTGGGCTCACTAACCGCCCGTCGCTGTGCCGGGGTCGCCGGGGCTGGGCCCGCAACAGCCACCGGTACCGGCGCTCTCGCTGGTTCCGGTACCGGCACAGACACAAACATAGGTGTCTCCTCGATTTCCTCGGGTAAAGCAACGGTTATACTCTCAGAGCGATCCCTTTCTCTCTCCCTCTCCTCGCGCAATTTTTCCTTTGACGCGCGTCTAAAGAAACTAGCCCGCTTTTTCTTCTCCTTCTTCTCAGCCGGGGCTGGTGCGTATGTTGGCTCCTGTGTTGGTATTGAGGCTGGAGCTGGAGCTAGAGCAGGAGCCGGTGCTGGCGCTGGGGCAGCAACCACCAATTCCTGAGGCACATCACCACCACCCTCGAGTCTTTCCGACGCCTGTGCCCTCGCACGCTCAAGCCTCTTGAGCTCCTCCTTCCTTTCCTTCTTCCCCTGTTTCTTGATCCGGTTCCTCTCCTTCGCCTCCTCCTTCGCTGCCCGCTCAGCAGCCTTCTTCGCAGCCTTTTGCTCCGCAACCGCCTCGGGCCGCAGCGAGTGTCTCTTGAACCCGCCATACCTCTCCGACTGCACAGAGTACCGTGCAGTTGACGACACAGACATCACGCGGCTGTGCCTGTCGTCCTCGTAGTAGCCATCCTCCTCCGCACCTTCATCGTAGTCTTCCTCTCCCCGGCGGAACGACGACTCACTAGCTCCATCATCGTAATCGTAATGCTGCTGCTGCTGCTGCTGCTGCTGCTGTTGCTGTTGCTGAGGTGGCATCCCACCCGGTCCGTAAACCTTCTCCATCGCCGCACGGTACGCAATCTCATACATCTCCTCCGGCGTGGGTGTCGGCTGCGCTCTTGGCTTCGCAACGCTCTGAGTCTCTGCGGGTGCATCGATCTTGACGCTTTTCCGCGCAGGCTGCTGCGACGACGAAACAAGAGACGACGATCTGGACTGCGTGGTTAACGGAGCAGCCGGCGCCGCGGACTCGAACCGCATCGACGACCGCATCCGCGGCGTGCTGCGTTCCTGCGAGCTCGCCAATGACGGCAGGTCCTCCGTCACCTTTTCAGAGTAGTCAAGTGGCGGTGGCGCGCGCGGCGTATGTGGTGGTGTCGCGCGGGCCGTGCGTGGTGTCGAGCGTCTCGTGCGCGGAATTGCCGACGATGATAATGATGCTGACGTGGCTGCAATTGCCGCCGCGGCCGCTGGTGCCGGGGCTGGAAGAGACGCGGGCATCAGGTCGTATGCATCCGAGTACACCGAGTCCCCTGAATCATCATCGTCATCGTCCGAGTCGCGTGCCGCTGTAGTCGCACGGCTTCGTCTGACCGATTTCCCACGCGATAGCACCTGTGGTGGAGGCTGCAGCTGGTTGTTCATGCTCACCGATGAGCTCTTCTTAAGGATCGAGCGCACTGGAGAGCGCGCTTCCGCTCGGCTCGGTGGAGAGTAGCTCTTCTCCTCGTTTGGCTGCGTCAGTCGACGGTACGTGTGCGCATGGTGCCGTTCCTGAGGCCGTGGCACCACCTCCTGCTCCTCTTCCTCTTCCTCTTCCTCCTCAACGACAATCTCTTCGGGCTGGTCAAAGTGAGGGTAGAAGTCCTCGTCAAACTCCTCAACAATGCTCTGTAGTTCGTTTGTCCCATCACTAAGTACACTCCCGGCATATTCTAAACTGGCACTCCCGCGATTCCGCGGCCCGCGCGCCGGCGCCTGTGCCGGCGGCGACTTGATCGTTGTCGTCTTGACAATCTCAAAAGACCCCAGCTTCTGGATTGTCTGTTTCGTGATTGACCGCGTCCGCCCATCGAGGCTCTGCTCTCTCGTTGTCCGGATTATCGTGTTCCCATCCGGGCCCGGTCTCGTCGTTGTCGAGGTGATCGAGTTTGCTCGCCGTGGTTGCTGCTGCTGCTGCAGTTGTTGTTGTTGTTGTGGCTGCGGAGGCGGCTGCATCGTTGAAGACGTCAACGATGAAGTTCGCGAACCTGGTCTCCGGAACGACCGGGAGCTAAGCGACATCGTACGATCACCGCTCATAGCTCGTTGTTGCTGCTGCTGTTGTTGTTGTGGGCGCTGGGGCTGAGGCCGCCGCGCAGCCGCACTCGCGCTCTCAACACCACCATATTGTTTACGCAGAGCGGCAGCTGCCGCTTGGCCGGATAGACTCGACATCGACTGGCTTCTCTGAGCAGCAGCATAGGCTGAAGAACGGGGTACATTCGGAGCCGCGCGACGTTCATCAAAGACTAGCTGGCTCTGCACCGGCGTGCTTGGCGTGGAGTAATAGTACACACCAGGGTCCTAAAACAAGAGGGTTAGTATACCGGAAAAGACATGGGAAAACAAAAGACACCAAAGACATACCCTCCGGGACGACCGTCTCGATAGACCAAAAACCATACTTTGTTTTTGAAAGTGTAGGTATAACAGAAAAAGGGGCTAATTGTAGAGCAATTGGGAAAAGGTAGATGTGGCTACCATACACCTGTATAAATACACACACACGCAAAAGTCATCTGGGCTGCCCCTTTTGAAATTCCACAAGCGAAGACAGAGAAAACGGTTACCGTGGTTACATCATCTCTGCTTACCCGGCCGTGGAGTGTTTCAACAAGATGGTTACCCGGCTCTGTTGTTTTTTTGCCCGGGCCAATGGTCGTGCCCCCTCCAAACCAATCAGAGCGCCCTCGATCCGAAAATGCTCAACAACTGGTCAGCGTTCGGTACAAAAAGGACACACGTCCCGCATTTTTTCAATTAATCTACACGAACCAATTAAACTAACCCCTTTTCATTTGAGAAAATGTCCACCGTCGACGAATTGAAGTCTCTTGTCACCAAGCTGCAGGATCGCATACACACGCTCGAGGAAAAAGCCGGGCTTGTTCCCGTGCTGCCGCCAGCGATCCGCATGGTGCTGATCGGTCCTCCCGGTGCCGGTAAGGGAACGCAAGCACCCAACCTCAAGGAGAAGTTCTGCGCGTGCCACCTCGCGACTGGAGACATGCTCCGTTCGCAGGTTGCGCAGAAGACTGCTCTGGGCCAGGAGGCCAAGAAGATCATGGCTCAGGGTGGACTCGTTTCCGATGAAATCATGGTGAACATGATCAAGAGCGAGCTCGAGGGCAACTCGGAGTGCAAGAACGGGTTCATCCTCGATGGGTTCCCCCGTACGATCCCACAGGCCGAGAAGCTCGATTCGATGCTCAAGGAGAACAACCAGGCGCTGCAAAAGGCCATTGAGCTCAAGATCGATGATGAACTGTTGGTTTCGAGAATCACCGGTAGACTGGTGCACCCAGCTTCGGGTAGATCCTACCACAAGCTGTTCAACCCACCAAAGGTTGAGATGCAGGATGACATAACGGGTGAGCCTCTGATCCAGAGATCCGACGACAATGCCGAGGCGTTGAAAAACAGATTGGTGACGTACCACACTCAGACCGAGCCCATCGTTGCGTACTACCAGAAGCAGGGCATTTGGGCAGGCATTGACGCTAGTCAGTCTCCAAAGAAGGTTTGGTCAGACATCCTTGGCTGCTTTGGTTCGAAATGAGAAAGATTCAAGTGTAAATATTTTCAGCGTATAGCATTATTGCCAAACTATGTGATGATTCCTACCATCACTTTTTTAACCATTAAACACCAACCGACGGTCTCCGCGATCTACTGGTAGAAAATACCAGTAGATTGACAAATCTCGCTAATCCCCACCAATTTCAGCCAAATGAAGCATATCTCACTTCCCAAATAGGCATCTTTCCGAATCTGGTCAGACGACCGTTTATGCTCTCGGGGCGCCCACAAGAGATAACGCACAAACGAGGAGATGGAGATTGTACCGCGGGTTATCTTTTGAACTCGATCTATAAAGTCCGAGCCGGATCTCCTCAGTTTTTTTTTTTCAATTGAACAATGTTTTCTTTTCAGATATCGTACGGACGACACAAACCAAAATGAAGGCCTCCTCGGTACTCCTCCTCCTTGGCTGTTGTATCGCCTCGACGAACGCACTGCCGGCGTGGCTGTCGCGCAGACAACCCGAACTCGCCGCCGCTGACGAGTACGTCTTCCCCGACACAGCATCTGCCGAGTTGTTCCCCATGCCGGCATGTGCCGGAATAACGCTCGAGGAAGCAACGATCGACCAGCTCCAGGACTACATGTCCCGCGGGGTGCTCACGTCAGTCGACCTAGCAACGTGCTACCTCGCGCGCTATCTCCAGCTGAACCCATACGTCAACTCGGTGCTGCAGCTGAACCCGGACCTGCTCGCAATCGCGCAGACTCTCGATGCCGAGCGCGCAGCGGGCAAGACCCGCGGCCCACTCCACGGTATTCCCTTCCTTGTGAAGGACAATTTTGCCACGAAGGACAAGCTGGGCACGGCTGCTGGGTCGTATGCGCTGCTGGGCAGTATTGTACCCAGAGATGCGTTTGTTGTGGGTAAACTGCGCGATGCTGGTGCGTTGCTCATGGGCCACTCGACGCTGTCCGAGTGGGCGGACATGCGCTCCAACAGCTACTCCGAGGGCTATTCGGCAATTGGCGGACAGGCGCGCTGCCCGTACAACCTCACGATCAATCCTGGTGGATCGAGCTCCGGCTCGGCCGCTGGCGTCGCGGCCAACATGGCGATGTTTGCACTGGGCACCGAGACGGATGGGTCAATCATTGATCCATCGTGTCGGAACGGTGTTGTCGGGTTCAAGCCGACGGTCGGCCTCACTTCTCGTAATGGTGTTGTCCCTGAGTCGGAGCACCAGGACACGACGGGCCCGATTGCGAGGACCGTGCGTGATGCAGTGTACGTTTTCCAAAGCATGTACGGTGTGGACGAGCGTGACAACTACACGCTGGCACAGGTGGGGAACACACCCGAGGATGGAGATTACCTGAAATTTCTCAGCGACAAGAGCGCGCTGAAAGGAGCAAAGTTTGGACTGCCATGGGCAAGACTGTGGGAGCAGTACCACGCGGACGAGATCGATGTACTGCTGGAATCGATCGAGGCGCTGCGTGCCGCGGGTGCCACCGTGTACAACAACACCGATTTCAAGAACCCAGAGTACATTTCACCCGATGGATGGGACTGGGACTACGGTACCACGCGCGGGTTCCCCAATGAGTCGGAGTACACCGTTGTCAAGGTTGATTTCTACAACAACATCCGCACCTACCTGTCTGAGCTCACCAACACCGAGATGACGTCGCTCGACGATATCGTCAAGTACAACGACGAGTACGTGGGCACAGAGGGCGGGATCGCTGACGTTCACCCAGCGTTTGCATCAGGCCAGGATGGGTTTCTCGCGTCGCTCGCGTGGTGCGGAGAGCGCAACGCAACCTACTACGAGGCACTCGAGTTCATGCACCGTACAACTCGCGAGGAAGGAATCGACTACGCTCTCAACTATACCGACCCAACCACGGGTGAGAACTTCCAGCTCGATGGACTCCTTGTGCCCAGCGGCACGAGTGTAACGTACCAACAGGCCGCGCAGGCTGGATACCCAATGGTGACGATTCCTCTGGGGCTCAACTCTGATGCCAGACCGTTCGGCCTCGGGATCATGCAGAGCGCATGGCAGGAACCGCAGCTCATCAAGTACGGCTCGGCCATCGAGGATTTGTTCCGTGCTCGTACTGTGCCACTATTCCACAGTTATCTTGCAAAGAATGTGCCTGTGACGTGAAGCTGAAAAGAAAAAAAAAACAAGTCCGGGATGGGAGTGGATCAACGGAGACCCACATCGGATGGACCACACCCCAGCTCGCACGACCAAACTCTATATAAGCCCTCTCAGGACAATAAGGGAAAAGAATAACACGCTAGGAATTATGTACACATTCACCGGGGTCGAAACCGACAGAATATAGCCATAAATCCATTCCTCTCGCTATCAGAAAAGAAAGAAAAAAAAGAGCGTTTATACCTGATTGCAGAAACGTATGACCCCTCCGTATGCACCACCCGCGCGAGTGGGAGCCAGACCGGGGGTTGGCGAGCCCCCAGTATGCATCCGCCCTGAAAAACCGGGCGTGCCGGTAGGTACCCCAGACGGAGGCGCCGATGCTGGGACGTGCGCTTGGAGATTCGGCGCGTGCGATTGGACACAGCAGGCCCAGCGGGACCGAGTGCCGTTGCGAAGATGCGTGGATTTCACCCGCGGATTCCGAGTGCCCATGCGAGCACCCCTTGTTGAATAGCGAACAGCTCAAACACAAGCCAACGGTAGTGGGCCATGTCTGTGCAAATATATATTTGTAAACAGGTGTGTGGGTACAGCCAACCGGCCCACACACGTCCCGTTGCCGCTCTCCGGACACCGGCACCGGCACCGGCACCGGAGTCCCCATCGGGCAAAACCGCCACCATAACCGGCCCATCCGCGCAAACCGGCCGGCCAGAGCCCCCACCCCCTGTTTTGGCGGGCGTCTGTCGAGAGAGAAAAAGTTGGCGATTTAAAGAACAGCAAATCCTTGTTTCGATACCCTTCCTGCTTCCATCCGTCCTCTCCTTTTGCCTCCGTGGTATAAGAAGCAACTTCACTTCTCCCATTCCGTTATCCGCTGAAGTAGAAAAAAAATTCCAAAGACATGTCCTCCATTCTGAAACAGAGAGTTAGGTACGCGCCGTATCTCAAGAAGCTCAGAACGCCGGAAGAGTGCGTTGAGCTCTTCAAGCACGGACAGTACCTCGGGTGGTCGGGGTTCACCGGTGTGGGTGCCCCCAAAGTGGTGCCCACGGCGCTTGCACAGCACGTTGAGGATAACAACTTGCAAGGCAAACTTGCCTTCAATTTGTTTGTCGGAGCGTCTGCTGGTCCCGAGGAGTCGAGATGGGCAGACAACTCGATGCTGCTGAGAAGAGCGCCACACCAGGTCGGTAAGCCCATCTCCAAGGCGATCAACGATGGAAGAACACAATTCTTTGACAAGCACTTGTCAATGTTCCCACAGGACCTGACGTATGGCTTTTACACCCGGCAGAAGGAGAACGATCTGCTGGACTTCACCATCATCGAGGCTACCGCCATTACCGAGGATGGCTCGATCGTCCCCGGTCCCGCCGTTGGTGGTTCGCCCGAGATGTTGTCCGTCTCTGACAAGATCATCATCGAACTCAACACAAAGACGCCCTCGTTTGAAGGTTTGCACGACATCGATCTGCCCGTGAATCCTCCACACAGACAGCCATACCCATACGTGACGGCTGACCACAAGTGTGGCCGCACATCGATCCCTGTCGACCCAGAGCGCGTCGTTGCCATTGTCGAGTCGACTGAGGCTGACAAAGTTCCTCCAAACACACCATCGGATGCCATGTCTCGCGCAATTGCCAACAATCTGATTGAGTTCTTCGAGCAGGAGGTGAAATACGGCAGACTTCCACCCAACCTGCACCCTCTGCAGTCCGGTATTGGTAACATTGCCAATGCCGTGATTGAGGGACTTGCTGGTGCCTCGTTCAAGAACCTCACGGTGTGGACAGAGGTGTTGCAGGACTCGTTCTTGGACTTCTTCGAGGGTGGCTCGCTCGACTATGCCACAGCCACCTCGATAAGACTGACCGAGAATGGTTTCAAGAAGTTTTTCGACAACTGGGACCTCTACCACAACAAGCTGTGTCTGAGATCTCAGGTTGTGTCTAACTCGCCAGAGATTATCAGAAGACTCGGTGTCATTGCCATGAACACCCCTGTTGAGATTGATATCTACGGCCACGCCAACTCGACCAACGTGAATGGGTCCAGAATGCTCCACGGTATTGGTGGATCTGGTGACTTTTTGAGAAATGCCAAGTTGTCGATCATGCACACGCCAGCTGCTCGTCCATCTAAGACCGACAAGACGGGTATCAGTTGTATCGTTCCATTTGCGTCTCACGTTGACCAGACCGAGCACGATCTCGACATTGTCGTTACCGATGTTGGTCTTGCCGATCTGCGTGGATTGTCGCCAAAGGAGCGTGCCGTCACCATCATCAAGAACTGTGCTCATCCAGACTACGTGCCTATCCTGATGGACTACTATGACCGTGCGGTTTACTACGCCACGAAGAAGGGTGCTCTGCACGAGCCACACATCCTCAGAGATGCCCTCAAGATGCACCTCAACCTTGAGGATTTCGGCAGCATGAAGATCGACTCCTGGGACAAGAAGTTTTGAAAAGGAGAGGGGATAAAAAAAATTGTATTTATTTCATCGTAGGCTGTCCTTGTGTCTTTTTCTTGAAACCCGTGCTAGAGCTAATAGATTTTTTTTTGACTGCTTCGGTCCTCTCTCTCTGTATTCCCCTCAAAGACCCAACAACAGCGAGCGGCCACCGCCGCGTAGTTGAGGAGTGTGTAAACAATAACAGAACGGGTGCCGCGGCCGAAGCTGCCATGTTTTTTTTTCCGCTCGCTGGTGCAGGGCGGAGGGGTAGCTTGTGGGGGGTCTTCGCGATGCCTTGTCTCTCAACAGCCACAATTTATATGTTGAGAAGAAGCAAAAATATAGAAATCCTCCGAATCCGGGAATCGAACCCGGATTTGCACGGTGAGAGCGTACTGTGATAGCCATTACACTAATTCGGATTTCGTTCAAAACAAATTCTTGAGCCTGTAGCTGTGTGATTGCAGCCGTGCTTTCCACGTGACCACAGCTTACCCAATGCGGTCACGGCTGATACCTGCCACAGAGAGAAAGGCAAGAACTGTTCTGGTGTCTGCGTTTCCCATAGCAAACAACATCGACCCTCCTTCTTTTTGCAACCATAACAGATGCTTCTGGCTCCCTCATTTTTACATCTAGACAGCACCACCACATTCCAAACAATATGACCGCCACGTCATCTGCCGCCTCCGGCCTCAAGGGTCTATCAATCGTTCTCCCCTCGGTGCTTGTCGTTACGTTTGAGTCTCTCGTGTCGGTAGTTACATGGCTTCTGCCCCATTGGATAATACACATGTTCACAAGGTGTGTCAAGGTTATCTTTCGCATACCGTCTGTTGTTGGGCTGCACCGGCGGGACCCGATATACGATGCTTTCATCGCGGAGATGGGCGATGGTGAGGACGATGACGATAGCGGGAAAGCCACCGATGATGCAGCCGTCACTTCGAGCTCGGCTTATAACCTCTACACGCGGATCAAGTTGCTGAAAAGCGCCAGGGATATACACCAGATGTGTGCTGTTTTCAACTTCCAGGTGGACGATCATTTAGTGCGAACTGCTGATAACTATCTCCTCACGTGCCACAGGCTCAGCCCCGCGCGCAACGGTATAGAGCCAAACGGAAAGGTGGTTTATCTACAGCATGGGCTGTTGATGAATAGCGAGATATGGGTCACGATGTATGAAAAGTATCTGAACATACCGTATGTTCTGTGCTCGTTGGGGTACGACGTGTGGCTGGGCAATAACAGAGGAAACAAGTATAGCTGCAAGAGTTTGGACGTTAACCTCAACACTAAGGAGTTTTGGAATTTCTCCATCGATGAGTTTGCACTATACGATATCCCCGCCATGATCAAATACATCCTGGAGTATACCGATAAGCCGAGCCTGACGTATGTTGGGTTCAGCCAAGGTTGTACGCAGATCCTCTCTGCCGCGTCGGTTGTGTCGGAGCTCAACACGCAAATTGACAAGCTGGTGCTGATTGCACCTGCAACCACGCCGCATGGACTACACAACTGGTTGATTAACTCGATCATGAATCTGTCGCCGAACTTGATGTACCTCATCTTTGGGAAGAAGATACTGCTGCCGAGTGCCAATTTCTGGAAATCTATCATCTATCCTCCTCTATTCATGAAGATTATTGATCTATCGAACGAGCTGCTGTTCAACTGGAAAAGCTTAAACATCAACTACATGCAGAAATTCATCTCGTACAATCACCTGTACTCTACAACGAGCGTCAGGTCGGTGGTGCACTGGTTCCAGATCATCCAAACCAAGAAACTGCAAATGTTCCAGGAAGCCAAAACGTCGCTCGTGGGGACACTCCTGCTGATGCAGGATTTCTCATCGATGAACAATTTCAGCCCGTTTCAGTACCCTACAAACACAAACATCCACATCCCAATTCTGCTGGTGTACGGGAAAACAGACTCGCTTGTTGATATCGACATCATGACGAAGCAGCTTCCTGTACGCAACGTGAGCATAATAGGTGTGGATGGGTACGAGCACCTCGACCTCGTGTGGGGGGACGGGATCAAGGAGCACGTGATTGACAATATCCTGGAGTTTCTCTCTGACTCTGTTGTGTTCAAGCAGGGCGCCAACCACCACCACCACCCCAACCAACAGCAGCCACGGCTTGTTGCTGCCGCCGCCTCCAGCACGTTGCCTCTACCGCAGCTCGATGGCTCCCTGGCGTCATCATCGGACACCACCGTCGTCGGGAACAACGACGACGAGTCCGCGATGGCCGCCACCCTGAGACTCCTGTACCGTGCGGGCTCATAGCAATTAGCACTGCTCTGCATGGCTTGGCTGTTCCGGGACGCTGTCGCTGTGTCGTGTTTTATCTGCTTTGTCCTCGGCACCACGATGACGTAATCGCCTGCTGCTTCCTTCTCTGTCACCCCGCCGCGCGCGGCTCACCGGGCCCCGGAATTTAAGCTTAAACCGGCAGCATGTGCCACCCACCGGGGGCTGCAACAGGGCAAAGCGAACAAAATCTGATTGTTTTTTAATGCGCATGCGGTGGTGGTGGCTGTACGCTTGGCTCCTATCGGTGGTCTGTCATAATTCTTTATTATTATTAATACAATCACGCTCGCTGCTCCTCCTTTTTTTTTTGTTCTCCTTCTTAACAACACACACACACACATGGAATCGTACCACGGCTTAGTACTTTCGCCCAAGGACGCGATAGTGCTACTTGAGGCCGCAAGACAGGGTATAGTGCCCACGGTGACGCGCCGTGTATCTGAGTTCGATCGACACCGGCTTATCGTCAGCGGAGCCGTGTTTGTCTGGGATGAACGCGAATCGGGGATGAAACGCTGGACCGATGGCAAATCGTGGAGTGCAAGCCGCGTAAGTGGCAGTTTCCTGGTGTACCGCGAGATGGAGAATGCGGGGGGCAACGCCACCGCGGCCACCATCACCTCAACCACTCCACACACCGGACCGGACGAGACTTTCCGGTACAAGCAGGACGGGCTCGTGAAGCAGAGCTTTTCAATGACGCTGAATAATGGACTGAAACTACATCTTATCAGCTATGTTCAAAACGCATACCTGAAAGGCGAGATTGCCGCAGCGCAGCTGGGTGCACTAGTGCGACCATCGCTTGATCCGCGCTTTGCGAGCCTTACACTTGACAAGGAACTATACCCTGAGCATATCTGGCTTGATGGAACAACTTTTGCTGGTGGGTCCGGAGGAGGAGGAGGCGTGATGGGTGTAGCACCTGATCCGGGTTTTGGTCGTGCGCCAAGACCGACTGCTCCGCCACCACCGCAACAGCAACATGAATCGTGGTTTGCGCAGCAGCAGCACCAGCAGCATAATCAGCAGTACGCGATGTACAGTCCTCCGGTACTGCGATCACCGTTGGACACTGGATTTACTCCGATCAGTCCGGCTGGGCAGTTTGTGCCGCAGCACGTACTGCACCGCCACAACCACCATAACAATTATCAGTACGAGGATTCCAGTCCACGGCTGCCGGAGAACGACTACAGACCTTCGGGTTATGGTGGCGGGGGCAGTAATACAGGCCATGAAGATGGTAAAGTACTCAATGTTCTTGACCGGGCATTCCGGTAAAAAAATAAAAAGGTGTATAAAAAATTAGGTTATAGGGTGTTTTTTTGTGTGTGTATTTTGCAATTTTATCTTTTCTTGGCTTGTTTTTAGGCTGGCGATTATTGGACTTCGGATCTGTCGCTGGCGGCGAAACTTGCTCGCGCCAAGAGCGCGTGGTGGTTACCCGGATTGTGGGATTTTGGATCACGTGGCTGTGTGTGGTTTTGGGTGGTGCACGCTGGTTCTTATCCTGGAGACCAAGAACAGAACAGAGACAGAGAGTAAGGTAGAAGATGGGAGGAAAAAGAAGGATAAATAGTCACTCCAAGACAGAACTACTTCAACATAAACAACAACAACCACAGCAGTATGGCACCTAGGAGAGACCACACATCAGCATCAGAGTCGGAAGCCAGGCCCAAAGGCTCGGCGAACCAGAACACCGCCAATTCGAGTAATAGCAGGGCGTCAACCAAAGCACGCAACCTAGCAATGCAGCAGGCACAGAAGGAGTTTCTTGCCAAACACATCCACTCTAATGGGCCAGACGACTTCCCCTTGCCAGAGCCACTGGACTTTGAGTCATTACCGAACGGAGCTCTGAGGAGGTACAAGGAGGTTTACCTCAAGGATGAGGGTATCCCAACGTCACAAACGATGAATGGCTATCTTCTCGAGAGTAAGCTGGGTGAGGATACATACACTTCGAAGAACACAGCACGGATATCGAAGCCAGAGCTTGCGTCCGCGTGCAAGAAACATTTTGTCAATGCGGCATGTAAGGAGAGCGAGATCATAACGAATTTTATCTACAAGGTGAACAACCAAGGTGAGTATTTTTTAGTGGTGGTGTCTTTTGACTTGAAAGTTACTAACGCGATCCAAAAAAGACAAAAAGTTCAAGCTCAACTTCAACCAGTGAACATGACTATTGTGTATAATTTAATCTACTCTGCGACCTTCGCTCTTGCGCGCTTGATCATCTCCTCTCTTTTCTTTGCAAAGTTGGATGCTCGTTCCTCCTTCGTACCAGCCCACCCTGGCACACTCTTCTCTGATGTCTTTGCGCCGGTGCTGCTCCCCGTTGGGCCCTCACCTTCTGGAAACGGCAACGCACCATCACGCAAGTACCGTTCAACGGTATCGCTGACGGATCCCGACCGCGCCAGGTCCAACCGGATCTGCGATTCGCTAAGCTGTGGCGCTAGCGACTGAACAACCTCAATCATGCCCTGCGACACAGCACGGCGCGGTGTTTGTGTTTGTGTTTGTGCTTGTGTCTGGATCTGTGTTTGTGTAGTTGTGCTCGCGTCCTGTGCGGAGACATCCGCAGATATGAACCACCTAAGGAACACAAATGCAATGACGAGAGTGAGGACAAAAGTCACCGTTGAGTTATCCATTGTGCTATTTATTTATTTTTGATATCTTTTCAGTTGCCTTTATTTTGCTTTCTCTGTGTTTCTGTGTCTATGTGACGTTTTACTTATAGCGAACCGCCATGGCGCGGGCATGGTGGGCCCAGGCGCGTGCGGGTAACACCGGGATCAGTCTTTTGTCACCAGTGTTGGTGCAACCTTTCGCTTCTTAGCCTTGTTCGTGCCAACAACTTCAGAGGATCCTGATGGAATAGCCGGAGGAGTCGCTTCAACTGCTGGCACCTCAGCCGTTACCGTTGCCGGTGCCTCCGCCTCCGAAGCTGTAAACACGGACTCATCAGCCTCCGTGATATCAATCACCTCAACGCTGCGATCATCACCACCATGGCTAATGTAATCCAGCACCGAAGCCTGTGCTGGCCCCGATGGTCCAGGTGACGCGCATGCTCCTGCTGCTGGCGCACCCGACAACGACGATACCGACCCAGCGCGCACTGACCCTTCAGAGGGAGCAATCATGGGGGACGACACAGCGGAGTAGTTCGTTGCGGAAGCACCGCGGTTGAACGCTGGTCGTGGTTGTTGTGGTTGCTGCTGGTGCTGCTGGTGCTGTTCCCTGAGAAATGTAGCCACGTCGTATGTGAGGACTTCACCGAGGAGCGCTGGGTCAAGCACGAGCGATGAGCAGAAGCCGTCTGCCGAGGATATCATCAGCGTGCGTCCATCGCTCGACCATGAGACATCTGTAATAATCGCGTAGTGTATGTTTGAAACGTATCCCAATGGCTTGAGCTGCTGTGTGTCAAAGAGGATCACTGAGTCCTGTGTAGCAACGGCAAACACCATGCGGTAAGGCAAGTTGAAAACCTGGATATCTTCCTCCTCCTCCTCCTCTTTTGTTCCCTCCTCCTCGGTGATCTTGCGCAGCTTGTACAGGATGTTGGAGAATCGAACCGAAACAGCTGGCTTTTTAAGTCCCGGGAGATGCGCCACGGGGGGTCTGTTCAACCCTGCGCGCGTGTGTATAAACACCGTGTTCGTCGTTGTGGCTGATGCGGAGGTGGCATCCTCAGCACTAGTCTCCTCGCAATTATAGCTCTTGTATATCCCGCTCGACGTGAGCAGCAAGCTCCCATCCGGCGAAAAGCTCAACCGACGGAAAAAAGATTGTAAAGTTTCGTTGTGATATAGCGACGTCGACCGGTAAGCCATGGGAAACCCGTACGCAGAAGGAGGATCCATAGTGCGCACAGCAGGCAGTGGTAATTGTGGGCTTGGTGAGATCGACCTAGCTATCGTGTTGGTGTTTGTGTTTGTCGTTGTGTTTGATCCGGTTGACGATGTGGAAAGTCGACGTTTGTGTGTCGACATCGGCGGGTTCATTAACGACACCGAGGGTGTTGTTGGTGTGCTCGAGGCGGGTGGTGGCACCGCCGCTGCTGCTGCTGTGGATGATGTAGCGGGCTGTTGCACTGGTGGAGGCAACAGCGCTGTATCCTTGTCTTTCTTCTTCAAATTCTCCAGTGTAAGTTGCGGTGCGGCTGTTCCCCCACCCGGTGGGAGGGATGGAGAAGTGAACGACGCAGGTATCCGGGACGCAGGCAACTCGGCACGCGATATCTTGTAGTATGTAGTCGGTGCCAATGACAGCCCATCGGCAGCTGCGTTCAGCTTGTAGACGTTAACCGACCTGTCGGCTGACTGAGACGCAATGTACTCATTACGCGGATCCCACGTCACACCTTGGACATAGTGGTTGTGCTCTGCAATCTGTTTCACTTGTTGTCCCGTCGCAACGCTGTATATGCGCGTCACGTTATCCATTGACCCAGTGAGCACGTACTTCGAGTCCGGCGACCATGCCAGATCGTATATCTCCGATGTCGATGACCGGTACGCGTGTTTGAGAGCCCAGCTCTCTTTGACGTCATCGTCTTTATCTGCGCCAAACTCACGCACAACCGTGTCTGAGAGATGCCAGATCATTATTGTACCGTCATCACTCGCCGAGGCCAGTAGTTCGCCCTTGCTGTCGAACCGCACAACGTTGACTGCCTGTGTGTGTTTCGCGAGCGTCGAGAGGTACTCCACCGACTTCACCTCCGTTTCGTCTTCATTGTAGACGAGTCGCCAAATCTGTCCGGTCAGTCATCGAATCATTGCAAAAGACGAAAACGATAATATAATACACACCCTCACGTTATTGTCACCCCCTCCAGTGGCCAGTCTGGCTGATTTTCTCCCCCGGGCGTTAGGCTGGAAGTCTACACTGTACACCGGCAAGTTACTCTCGTGCCAATGCACCGTGATCGTGGAGGCTTTCAGCATTTGGCGGAGAGAGGACCCAGTCAAACGCAAACGCAAACGCAAATATCCAGTTCTATGAGTGAGCACCCACGAGTTGCAATATCTCGGTTGTTCCCGCTTGTCGTCCTTCTGTCCTGAATCAACAACGGGTCGTGTAATTTTGGGTCCCCCTTACGCGTCGCCGTGTAAATATGAGCACGTTGTTAAAACCGACTCTCTATATACACACACTTACATCATATAGTTGTGTCAACTGAACCTTTCTGCTTCTCAGCCACCGCCTCGGTGTAGATCTTGAGAACCTGGCTGTACCCAACTGTGGTCTCAAACCGCACAATCTCCTCCGTCATCTCCCAGTTTGTAATCTCAGCACACTCGGCATACGTTGCACCGGGCACTTTAGCGACAACGAGTATAGGCGCCGACAACAGCGTTCTGACGTCCTCAGTGTTTGCCATTGCCTTGACTGCGTATATGCGTCCCGGAATTGACCCTTGGTACGCTGTGAAAAACACAACTTTCTTGCCTATACCACCGAGCGCAGCCACATCCGACCGTGAGAGCTGATTACGTGCAATTGGGATCCCGCAACAGTCGTACTCGAGCTCGTCATCTGTACCTGTTGGAGGAAACCCAATCTTCGCAAAATGCTCAAGCAGCGCGATTCGACTGGCCAAGTCGAGAACGTATGATGCGTGGAACACGCTCTTGCGCAGTTCAGCCGTGCCGTAGCCCCTTGTTCTTGCCGTCTCGTCATTGAGCGTGTGGTTGTGCTGCTCGATGAGGTGCTCGACGATACGTCGCTCCGTTGGGGGATCCAGAAACGATGCGCGCTCAGGAACAAGCACCGGGTGGTAGAAGAACGCGCGATCGGGGTGCCGCCGAGCGTACTCCGTGACGTACTCCGTGAACCCAGACATTTGCAGAGCGCGATCGTCGTAGATTGTCAAGTCGTTCGTGGAGGTGTAGTAATCGAGTAACTCCCCAATCACGGTTTGCTTGAACTCCAGCGTGTCACCCGCGCCGTCCGATCTCAGCACCACTGCGTCAAAGTTGAGTCGTCTCCGCTGCAGCATCTCACTGACAATATCCTCAAACGCAGCACGTCCACGGCCAGTCATGGCAATTGCAATGACCGAATCATCCGCAATGGACATCTCTGCTAGTTTTACAACGTCATCACACCATAATCCTTCCCATGCTCTTTCAGACTCGATATCCCAGCCTTCACCCGAGGCAATCAGAAAAGACGGCTCAGACCACCATCCCTTATCGTTTATCCCGTGTCTTTTTTTCAGTATAGAGATACTGCTCTGGTTGAAGAGATATGTGTTGGGGACAGGCGTGCGGAATAGCGTGTTGTCAAAATCATAAATGTGGATAGCCCGTATCCTCGAGGCATCATTCAGGTTGTCATTATTATGATCCCATGTATTCCACTTTCCCAACGGTGATCCATCATCCATCCTTTTCCATTCTTATCCAGTCAACCAAAGACAGATAGATACCCGAAACCGGCTAAAAAAATGTCACATCATCGAGGAGAAAAGGCGTTATCAGAGATCACGTGATGCTGATGTTGTTCTCTTGTCGGTATTAAGCGACAAACCTCAACTTTTCTTGAAATCTTCTCTTTCTTCTTTTTTTTTTTGGAGAGAGTATAGAAAGGCATGGGGGGAATTCTACCAGACACAATCAAGCGTGTTGCAATCATAGGAGCTGGTCCCTGCGGATCCGGTGTGGCTAAAGCACTTTTGGCCGAACA
This sequence comes from Kuraishia cidri, assembly GCA_030557465.1. NCBI lineage: Eukaryota > Fungi > Ascomycota > Pichiomycetes > Pichiales > Pichiaceae > Kuraishia > Kuraishia cidri. The sequence continues at coordinate 115,024 of JAKTPE010000014.1, forward strand.
GGCCTTTGACACGATAACGCTCTTTGAAAAACGGCACAACACAGGAGGGCTATGGAACTACGATGCCAATGTCCCGGTGGTGGTTATCCCCAGTGAAGATGCACACTTACCCCTCGTTCCACTGCGCTCAACCACAGACAGGTATATCTGGCCCACGCCGGTTTATGACCTCCTGGACACGAATGTCCCATCGGCGTTAATGGCGTATGCGGATACGCCGTGGCCGTCGGGTGTGCCGCTGTTTCCGCGGCGTGCCGAGGTGCTGGAGTACATGCAGAGGTACTCCCATGAGATTGAGCCGAGGGTGCTCTTCTCGAGGAATGTCGTGGACGTGAGACGGACGGGTGCTGGTGTGTGGGTTGTGACGCACCGCGCTGTGAATGATGCAACGCAGGGTGGTGTGGTTGCTGACCCGGCTGTGCCTGATGTTGGCGTCGAGTTCGATGCCGTTGTGCTTGCGAGTGGATCGTACGACTCGCCGTGCGTCCCTGATAAACCAGGGCTGGCTGCGTGGGATGAGGCATATCCTGGGTCGATAACACACGCCAAGGGATATCGTCATCCAAGACAGTTTGCAGATGTGCCCCCAGAGGGCAACATTGTTGTTGTGGGTAACTCAGCATCGGCGTGCGATATTGCGTACCAGCTAGTGACTGTGCTGGGCCGGCAAGTGTACAAATCCGCAAGGTCAGAAGCTAAGCTGCCGGCAGGTTCAGACGATCGGATCCTGACCGTTGTGGATATCGCCAGGTTCAATCCTGAGCACCGCCGCATTGAGCTTGTCGATGGGAGAGCAATCGAAAATGTCGCCCGTGTCATTTTTGCAACGGGATACCTCAAGTCATTGCCGTACCTCCGCGATATCAACACCGGTGCGTACCCGATAATCACAAATGGCGATCGCGCACATGGGCTGTACCGCCAGCTACTAAGCTACAGACACCCCGGGCTCGCCATAGTTGGTCTTCCGCGGTTCGTACTCCCGACACGGCTGTCTGAAACCCAGGGAGCATGGCTCGCGAGGATTTTCTCCGGACGCGTGCCTCTAGCCTATGACGACGCAGAGAAGTATGCTTTAGAGGAGGCGGACCAGGTTAAGGCAAAGGGAAACGGACGCGCGTTCCATGATTTGCAATACCCTGAAGACGTGCTGTACTCACGTATGCTGAACAGGGAGATATGGAGCGCGAAGGGTGCGAAGGGACTGTTCCCCGTTGAGTGGAATTACGAGCAGACTCGTGTTCGTGGTGGGATCAAAGAACTCAAAGAGAATTACATTGATTATCGTGCACGGACGGGAAAATTGGCTGATTCGATTGAGGAACTCGAGAGGGAGAATGGGCTGGTTATGCCTGCTGTTGACAAGTCGATTTTCGGGTTTGACTAAACATTAGACTGGTGTGATAGATTGTTAGTTAAAATAAATCTACAGTTTACAACGATGGAAAAAGTTTATCACATAAAATCGATGCCAATTAGCAAAACTATTCAAAAAAGCAAATCAAACGATGTCGGGTCTATTATGATGCTCCATCTTGTACTCCTGAGCATCATGAACTTCAGCAGCCCCCTTGCTTGGCGTACTCGTGCCCTCAATAACCTCAACCTCGCCAGAGTAAAGCGACTGCTTCTCGGCATAGCTGTCCTTGATGAAACTGGAGTAATCATTCGCATACTCGTCAAACGTCTCGGCCATCTCATACAGGTCCATACCCATCATCTCGGCCTCTTCAGAAGCGCGTAGTTTACACCCGGGGATCTTGTCAACCAGGAAGCAGATGGCATAGGTGGCGACAAACGACCACACCGTGATTGTGACCCATCCAGCGAACTGGTACCCCATTTGCTTCCAGTGGTGGAAGATCCAACCGCCTGGGATCTCGGTGACTCCGTCGAGGCCGGCAATGTACGGTGAGGCAAAGACGCCAAGACAGATTGACCCGAGGATCCCACCAACACCGTGAACCACGAACGAGTGGGTCGTGTCGTCGATGCCAAGCCACTCGTTTGCAGGGTACAGCAGGCGGCAGCACGCAGCGACGAACGCCGAGGTGATCGATGCCCAGTACGGAGAGTAAAACCCGCACGAGGGAGTGATGTTGACGAGCCCGACAACGGCGCCCTCGCACGCGGCGATCACCGAGAACTTCTTCGTGATGGCGTAGTCAACCATCGTGAACGTGAAACTCGCAAATGAAGCAGCGAGGTGGGTGTTGGCCATGATGTAGCCAGTGCGCACGTTGACGGAAATAAGCGTGCCTGAGTTGAAACACAACCACGAGAACCAGATGATGGAAACGCCGATGAAGACAGTCAGGGGCGAGTGCGCACGGTGGTCTTTCTTCGTCTTGGGGTCCTTCCATTCTTTGCGCTTGCCGATGAACAGCGAATAGGACAAGGAGGCGACACCAGAGGCAATGTGGACGGGCCCGCCGCCTGCAAAGTCAAGAGCACCGAGCTTGTACAGGAACCCGTTCGCAGCCCACGTAGCATATGCAAATGGGCAGTAGCACACCGTTGTCCATATGAACCCGACAATCATCGAAGGAAGCAATCTGGCACGCTCGGCAATTGCACCGACGAAAATCTGGACAGTTGCAACTGGGAAGAACACCGAAAAGGTGAAATAGATAATGCTTGGTATTGAGCCACCCTCGAACAGTGGGCCCGCACCTAGATTCTGGAGCGCGCCCATGCGGAAGTTACCCATCACGGATGAAGAGGAAGTGGTGGAGCACGCCAGAGAGTAGCCAAAGAGAAACCATTGGATGGTGACCACGCAGGTTGTCATGTACGATTGGAAGAGCATCTGGACGACATTCTTGCGTTTAAGAGCACCACCGTAGAACAAGCCAATGGCTGGGGTCAGAATCATGACACCAACCGTGCAAAACATGACATAGCCCATGTCTGCCGTTGACAGAGTTGATGTTTCCTCATCGAGGGTTGACAGGTCTCGCTGCTGCTGCCTGATGAGCAGAGCAGATCCAAAACCCGAATTTGCGTAGCCCATGATCGGTTGGTGGTTGTCGCCATAAAAGGGGGGGGGCAAAGACAGAAAGTGGCAGTGACTAGATATATATATCTTGTCGGATGGTAACAATGTAAACGAGAAAGAAAATCAATGTTCAAGAATTTAATGCAAGGGTTTAACGGGTTGATGTGTCTGTGCTAACCGGAGAGATAGCGATATCTTTGGAGGCTGTCATTTGGCGATCGTTTGATCTGTTTGGCACTGGCGGGATCACTGATTGTATGGCGGCGGGACGGATAGCCGGGTGTACATGGATATACCTGATGCGGCGTGTCCCGCTAGTCTCTGGCTGTTTGATATCTCTGACAAGTTCCTGTTCCTGTCCAGAGTAATAAGCAGATGTACAAGGTTTAAAGCGCACGCGGGCGGTGGGTGTGGGGATGTGGATAGTGCCCGATTAGGCAGTTGGAATGTCCCCCTCTCGCAAGCGGATCTGTCCTTATAAAAAAGGGCGAACCTCTCTTGAAGCCATCCTCCCTGAAGCGGATAAAAGACGCGGTGGTTTTGCCGCCTCTTTGTGGCAACTTGGTGCATTTACATCTCAAGTTGACGTTGGGTGGGCCGATGCTGGGTATCGGGCATATGATATCGTATAACATTTCTCGTTCATTCAATAATTCAATAACACTTAGAACACTACGGTCTTTCCATCCGGTGGATTGAAAGTAGGAGACTGTCTCATTGACAATCTGTCTGTCTGATTGACATCTAACAGACTTTCGGCCCGTCAGAGAGTTAGTCTGACAGTCTGACAGCCTAGTCAAACAGGAACAGACCTCATATCTATTGAAACCGTTGGATTATCCGGGTTGCATTCAACGTCAAGTTCCACCTTCCACTTGCGCGAATCATCCCCCTCAAATCCATGACTTGTATAATCTCTGTAATGCCAGACAACTTTACCGTCATCGCGAACTTCCTGTTCACGATCAAATTTATAATCAACACCAGCCATGTGGTTGATATCTCTCAGCAAGTGCTTATCAACATGATGGTGCAAGTTGCGTACAAACTTCTTGGACCTCGAATTCATCGTTGGTTTGATCTTTTCGGGGTTGTTGTGAATCTCAGTAACAATGAATGGTGGGAGGTAGTCAAGATGGGCGTGTAGGAAGTCGTAGTCGTTATCCCATGATTCATCCTTGAGATACTGCTCAAATGACTCCAAGTCGTCAAATGTTCGTCTCTCCGGCGGTACTTCAGAGTTACGACGCACTGGTGGTGGAGAAAGAGCAGAAATCTTGGTTGGCTCGGTGTGGGCGATGATTTTGGCGTTCTTCTTTCCCATGGTGAGATGTTGGTGGTTGGTAGTTTGGTTGGTTGGTTGGTTGGTTGTTAGCAGTAACTAGTCTCACAGTAGTAGAGTCAGACTGGTTGAGTAAACACCACCATAAGAAAAGGATTAGAATAGAGAAATCTACGCAATATAAATAAAATCGGAAAAGTAGAGTAGGAGTCCGAATATATTATACTATGTAAACCATAATTATGGTGTTGTATACAAAAAAAGAAGAAACAAATAGAGGAAGAGCCAGCAAATGGAGCAGCAGCAGAGAGAGCAAATGTGATGATGATGATGATGATGTGTCGAAATGTGGGGATATCGTATTTATGAATTGTGGGGATTTTTGGTTGTTTTTTATATTTGACTGTTTCTGGCAGCTTCCTCTATAGTTGTATTCTATATATTTGAGTATATACTTGTATATATATATATATATGAATCTATCTATAATCGTATTTCTGTAGTGAATGTATTTGTAGCTGACAAGCTGTATGAGCTCGACTTATTCTACCAATCTACAACCAACTGGAAACAGCAGCTGATGCTCTCCACTCATTGCACGCCACTGGAGATATTTACACAATTGACCCTTCAACTGAGGGGAATCAACCCAACACCACTCAACCAGTAAGTTTCCAGCCTCAACCGGTTCAGTGGAGAGAAACACAGCACCAACAACTAAACAGCCACAAACAGCCACAAGCAACCAGAGACCGTCCAACTACCAGCTCACGCTGTCAAGATGATACGCATCACAAAATACAGTACACACCAACAGCTCAGAGACGTCCAGTGCTCAGCATAAAACACAATACGAGAACACACACGAACAGCCCTTCCACGTGATACAGAGACATCCAATCAACTTCCCCAGACAAATGCCCCGGCTCAGCCGACTGTGCAACGTCAGTGCAACCAACCACCACCACCACCACCAAAGCGACGGCTATCCAGCCAGCCACGTCGAATATATTCGGTGCATATCACTCACAACACTTACCCATGATATCAAACAAAGAGTACGTGGAAATATATATACAAATCTCACCAGCCTTCCGCATTTTTGCCTGTCTCCTGGTTCACCCAGAGTGAAATCTGGGAAATGTCAGAATGCGGTGAAATTCTCTGAGCCTCCTCCATGTAGCCGCAGACGCCAATAGGGCATTGTTCGAATAAATTGGGGTAATTTCAGGAACTTGTGAATTGGCGTGACACCAATAACACAGAGTGCTATGATTGCTACTGAAATATGATACACTTCAAGACATCAAGAGAAGAGAATATATATATATATATATGTTGTCAAAAACTAGCGAAGGCATCATATAATAAAGATCGCCCATGTTTCCTACCGTTCTTCCAGAAGGTGATCAGCGATACACCATGGAACTAAAATGGTCGTTCGAAGGAAAAGAGAAGCAGTGCGCTATGCGCCAGTGCGTCAGCGCGTCAGCGCGTCAGTATCACTAACTAATTGGTTCTGCCCCTGGCTAGTTCTGGTCAGCGGACTGAATGACCTGCAAGGTCGCTAAACCAGTTTAGTCTGGTCCAGCCACGTTCGCACAGCGCAAAATATTACACGAATATAATCACAAAATATCACACCATGTTCTCCAGTAATATTACATTAATATTGCACTCTCGCAGACGTGTTTCCATTCACTTGTCAAGTGTCAAGTGCCTGTGATCTTCAGTGTAAGGGGTCTCTGTTCATTCGTCATATAGTTGAGGTATGCAGAAAACACGGTGCATGACGCCGACACAGCCCGTCTGCTTTTCTCTCTTTTTGAAGCTGGGGATTTCAATGGGGATTATTACACTGGGGTGATTAGAATATCATGATATTTGAACGTTAGATATCTGGAATTGGCAATCTAAATGACCAGAAACAAAGAAGATGAGAAAATGGTGATCGATAGAATGAAACAAGAACAACATGACGATAGGAGAAGATTAAAAGATGAATTATGTCGTGAACGTGAAGACAAAGTAAATGCCTGAGAATGTGCAGCCCGGAAAGTAGAAACAGAAATAGTAAAAATGGCTATGGATCCAATCCATATCCAGCTCATTAGAATAAAAACCAGCGGAAGAGTAACATCGTCTAATCAATAGACATAGTTTGGTCTTCCTCCACGAAAAATGGGAACTCTTTGCTCTCCAGCTGTCTTGAAAACGTTTCGAGAATTTTCAGTGTTCCTTTTGGCATGGTGAATGAGAAACCAGTAATTGTGAGCTCATAAGTGTATGTAATTGAACCACCCATATCCTGGATCGCTTGTTTCACTTCATTCAGACGGCTGTTCAGTGGTTGATATGTTAGCTTGTGAAGGGAAAGAAAGAAAGAAAGAGGCAAAAAAAACGTGGAGAATATACTCACTGTTTGGGTGTTGTTTTGCCAGTTTCAAAGACAAGAATATATGTTGACGCCAGAACAGATGTCGACCACAATGCCAACACGAATATGGATATGGCAGCTATGCTAAATCTCATAGCGGACTGTGTGTGTGTGTAAGCCGATGGGTTGACCAAGAGCAAAGAAGAAGAGGAAGAACAACAAGTGACATATCGTATCCTATATATATCTTGCCGAAAACATAAAAAAGTACATAACATGCACATTGTGTAATTGTTCAGGCAGAGCGCAATTTGGGACGCGCACTCGAAATTGCGGGTGAAGTTTGGGTGGTGCACGCCGAGCCACGATCTCGGTCCTCGGATCTTCTGGTCTTGTATATCCTCTCGCTCTCTCAACATGTGTCCTGATTCAACAACTTTCTGTTCACACATCTGCACATCATCTCCTTGCACAATGACATTCTTCAACAGGTCCGCTGGAAACTACTACTCTGCATTTCTGTCGTCGGTCTCCCTTGCAATCACAATCGTCGCAGCGAACGCAGTGTGGAGGCTTCCACTGCCACCATCTCTCCAAGCTGCTGGTCATGGACAATTTCTCACAAATGTATCACTAGTTGTATCGATGGTTTATTTCTCATTGAACATTGTCACACACCTCACAAAATCGACTTTTCTATTCGCGGTCAAGACCCATTTACACACCGCTGCAACTATTCTCGAAACGACGGTGTCAACTGTTTACTGGCCACTGAGGTTATTCTATCTGCATCTGATTATACATCGTGATTCTGCTATCCCCATTTTGCTTGATCTCAGCATTCACTGTTTGCCAACTGTGTCTCTGTTACTTGAATTTTACCTCTTCATGCCTCAGTGGACGATCCCTAAAAAATGGGCACTATCGCTTGTTGTCTCGTTAGCTATTGGGTACTGGGAACTGCTAGAGTTTCTCATGGATGAAACAAGTAAGTTCCCGTATCCTTTTCTTGAAAATGAATTCGAAACGCAGATTGCAATCTTTCTATTTGTTTCACTGTTTTCATACCTTGACTTTCTCTTGCACAGGTGGCTGTACTCAAAAGTTGTGGGCACGGGGAGAGCTATAAAGGAGAGAGTCGAATAGACACTGGTATTGACCCATATATATATTTATGTTTCAGTATATACAACACCCATACTAGAGACCCACTTTGTGTACCTAACCTCTCCGTATATAATTGAGATAAGCACGTGAAGAATTGGCCCGTACACGTTTTTCCTGTTTCGGTGACACATGGACAACCTCGAAGGTTAAGCCTCACCCTGGGCGGTCAGACACAAATACACAGAAACAAAAAACACACAAACACAAACACACAGACACACACACATGCAGATAGGCAATAGGAAAGACCTTTTGGGTCTATCCCATTTTCTGGTTGTTCTACTCTGTGTGAGTTCAGTCAACGCTTTTGCGACACCGCAGTGGCTCACCGAGAATGGTCTATGGCTGTATGCTCTCCAACAAATATCCCCCTTGAGCACCCATGCTTCACAACTATCCATCCTTGATGCGTTGCTGTCACAGCAGAGCATTGACGCTGTTGCAGTGGAACAATCACAAGAGGCACAAGTGCATTATACTGCTGTTCCACGTGATTTATGGCCTGTTGACCTTGACTTATACAAGTCGCAGTATGTTGTAAGGTTTAGCTATGACGACCCAGCGACGAGGGATGCTTTGGTGACTGCTACAAAAACTTTGGAGCTTGATATATGGACACGCTCAGTCACAAGACGGTTTATCGATGTGCGTGTTACAGCCAGCGATGCAAGAAGACTCGTGGAGTTGCTGCCTGCGTCGGCAGTCACATCTCTTGGTATGTCCCTCGTCATTGCCGACTTGCCACAGCGTGTCTTTGAGTCTTACCCACAAGTGGTCGAAGCTGGCGGCGCGGAGATAACGGCAGACCTCTTCTTCAAGACATACAGAGACCTCCCTACGGTGTATGCGTGGTTTGACCTGCTCGTGCAGACATACCCCCACCTTCTTGAGATAGTCACGATAGGACAAACATTTGAAGGCCGTGAACTCAAGGCGCTTCGTGTATCAACGCATAAGCACGACGATGATGGCACTAGTGGGAATAAAGAGACAAAGACAATAGTTGTTACTGGTGGTTTGCATGCACGCGAATGGATTTCTGTTTCCAGTGCGTGCTATGTCCTGTATCGTTTGATACAGGACTACGAAAAAGGGCACGCCAAGGCTACCTTTTACCTCAATCATCTTGATTTCCTGTTTTTACCCGTGATGAATCCAGATGGATACGAGTATACATGGCATACTAACAGACTATGGCGTAAGAACAGACAGGAAACATATCACCCCAGATGTTTTGGAATTGATATTGACCATTCTTTTGACTTCCATTTTCAACGAAGCGACGATCTACCATGTGGTGAGGATTATTCTGGGGAGGGTGCTTTTGAGAGCTTGGAAAGTAATATGTGGAACACTTTCCTTAACGATACAAAAGTTACACATCCGGTATATGGATACATTGATCTGCATTCATACGCACAGGAAATCCTTTATCCATACGCATTTTCATGCTCTGAATTACCAAGAGATGAAGAAAACTTACTTGAATTAGCATACGGCTTATCGAAGGCTATCAGGCTAAGCTCGGGGAAACATTATGGTGTGTTGAGTGCATGTGAGGATAGAGGTGCTGATTTGTTGCCTTCGTTGGGAAGCGGATCAGCTTTGGATTACATGTATCATAATCGTGCACATTGGGCATTCCAGTTGAAGCTCAGAGACTCAGGGACGCATGGATTCTTACTACCTAGTAAATTCATTTTGCCTGTGGGTAAGGAGGTTTATGCTTCTGTCAAGTATTTTTCTTCTTTTGTCTTGGGGCTGGATCCTTGATTTCTTTCGTTTACAAAAGCTGTTCTGAATGCGTGTTTATTTATTGTGACTCATATGTGGTCTAGCTACACTTCTTCCATGTTTTTTTTGAAATGACTTTCTTGAAGCTCGCTGCCAACTTGTACATGATATTCAAAAGTCTCCACTTGATGTGTTGCTCTTTTCTGCCGCACAACCTGGATGGAAGTTTTGTAAGTTTTGTAGACCCCAACTGGACCAACCCACGTGAATTAGACAACCCATTAAAGACAAGGAAATTGTTTGAAATATATCACGAGTCCACAAAGTATTCATGAATAAATATACAAAGTTTACTCACTAGTATATTCTCATGTGTCCAGGTTGCTACTCTACAGATCCATTTACCGCATGAACAAACTTCTAATGGTGAGACAAATTATATCATCGTAATCTGAGCACTTAGGAGTTAGCAGCTAGCAAAAGCTTTACTTCAATATCAAAGTTCCATAAAAATCAATGGTTCCAATCCAGGGGTGGGGTGGTGGTTCTAGTGATTTTGCCGAGCCCTTCGTTTAGCCCGCAACGGTTCCTGATTGAAGCACGTCCACCACCTTGACGTAATGCACAGACATATTCAAGAGTGATTCGCTTTTTATTTGTTTACAACAATCAATATCTTTTCTATATTTATGTGCTCTGGTATGTTTTGCAGTGTATTTACTGAACGAGAGATCGTTTGGTCTACAGAAGTGCAGTAACAAGTTGGGGTTGGACTCTATCTGTCAAAATACTTTTAGTGGTTTTTTTTTTACCTGATGTTCAGTACAAGTGAGTGCTATTTCTCAACCTCCAAAAGATGAAAATAAGCGATTGAGCAAGCTCAAATGCCCTCTCGCACGCTCACTCCGGTTTATGTTTCTTCACCAAGCTAGTAATCAGCTCAAACACAACCTGGGCTGCATTCGTTGCAGTAACCTCCGAATGATCAAATGCCGGACTCACCTCAACAACATCCGCACCAACCAAATTCAGTCCGTCGAGCCCCCTCAAGAGATAGATCAGCTCACGCGGAAGTAATCCACCAGGCTCAATTGTTCCTGTCCCCGGCGCAAACGCCGGATCAAGACAATCGATATCAACTGAAATATACACCGGTGCGTCTTTAGGTATACGAGCATGCAATGCCGAAACAACAGCATCAACGCCCCTCCTCCACACTTCATCAGCGTCGATCCTCATGAATCCAACGGTATCGTCATCTTCGTAGTCTTCGTAACTTGTCCCCGACAGCCGTGTACGCAAGCCAACATGGGCATTCGCATCTTTGCGCAGCAGTTCCTCTTCATAAGCCAACCACAGCATCGAGCCATGCGTGAACCTGCTCTGATCACTATGCCAGAACGAAGGGTACTTCGACGGCGCCCACGTATCCAAATGCGCATCGAAGTGAATTACAGCAATGGGGCCATAACGCGAGTGGAGGGCGCGCAAGTGGGGCAGCAGAACAGAGTGGTCACCACCTAGTGCCACAAGCCTCGGTGGGACATCTCGCTGCAGGAGCTGCCCGAATGCCTTCGTCATCTGCTCGAGCGCGAGCGCGTTATCCATTGGCGATACAGGTATGTCACCGCAGTCAAGCACGCTGGCCCATGACTGGTATGGGTTTATGCCTGCTCTGTGGTTGAACCCGCGCATTGACGTCTGGCGCTGCGAGGCAGCACGGATAGCCCGCGGGCCAAACCTCGCACCGGGGCGGTACGTCGTTGCTGTGTCGAACGGTACGCCGATGATGCCGATGTCGTAGTTGGCCGATGTATCAACTAGACATTTTGAGTAGTTCAGGTGGGCGAATGTGGGCAGCCCTGTGAATGGCCAGTCTTCGCCCCATAGCTGTTCATGGGTTGGTTCATCTGCAGCTAGGTATATTTGGGCATATCCCAGGCTTGCCAGAGCCAATTGGCCCAGCAGTGTCAGTTTCATCGTTGTTGAATGGCAAGAACCCACAAAAAAAACGAAAAGTTGTGAAGATGGCGCTGTATTTATCGTTATCGGTGGAGCGAACCCAATATGGAAGGAGCACGCGGGGCGGTGAAATAATTATGTCAAAGAGTGAATCAAACTACACTTGTTATATAAAAATCATAAAACTTGAGTGATACCACCAGTCTTAACATCATAGACATATCCAGTGACTGGTCCCTTGATAACAGGGTCGTTCTCAAAGAATTTAACGTCCTCACGCACACTCTCTTCAACATCAGAAAATGGTAAAAAGGCAACGTGATCAAGCGAAGTGCCCGTGTTCTTCTTGACAATTCCACGGATAGTGGCATCGTCAAAAGTGAGCATACCGCAGTCGGTGTGGTGGATAACAACGGTTTCTTCTGTTCCGAGCAGGGTCTGCGAAATAACCAGAGAACGGTACGCATCCGAAGCACGTCCACCCGCATTACGGATAACGTGGACATCTCCCTCCTCCAAACCAAGAGCGCGTGCTGGGTCTATCGCCGTTGTTAGAATATCACAACGCTAAGGGTTATTGCAGCAGAACAACTCACCGATTCTCGCATCCATGCAGATAACAACGGCTGCCTTGCGGCCAGGTGGCAGTGGCAGGTCTCCCTTTGCAAACTGCTTCTTGTACTTCTCGTTGGCTTGTTCGAATTCTCTGGCAATGGGCATCTTGTGTCACTACTACTGCTACTACTACAAAATTGCCACCCGACCAGCCGGATAGAACTGTCAGTATATATAGAAGTATATACCACAGAGTACATAGAGCTACACCAAAAGCGGTCGTCTCTGATGAAACTGTGGCTGCTGAACTTTGAGTGCCGAGCGCCACAACCGCTCACCGGAACCGGGTAAATAGACGATACGCAGTTGACAGGACCCGGACTACCCCAGAGCCGAACACCGACAGATACCGGAAACAAAATGTAATTGAAACAGAGCAACAAAATATAATCAATGAGTATACACGTAGCCAAGGCTATTAGACCAGTTTGACCTGCGCAGCGACGTCTCCTGGCTTATCGTCAGAGGAAGAAACATCGCCCACAACAACCTCGTCAAGAACGCCTTCTTTATTCCTTTCAGCTTCCAAATCAGCTTCAACAACTGCATTTGGGTCATCGAGGTTAGACACCGGTCCGTGATACACTTTATACTTGTAAGTGTAGAAATAAACAAGCGCGAGAATCCATACACCACAGTTGATCACAACGGTGTAGTTCATCGTGTCTTTATGAACGGTACGACTGCTAGGGAACATGCAGAGAACAAGAACAAATGCAATCCATGCACACGTCACCCAGTTAACAATTGGACTCAGCGTGTCACCCAGGTAGAACACTCCCGGCTTGAATTTAGAGCGACCACTAGTCATACGCAGAAGCATAGGCATGCCCCAAGCCACGTAGTTACCTGCAACAGCCAGGGAAAACAGAGCATTGGCAGCGGTTGCACCCGCTAGGGTTAAGCAGCCAAGAGCTAAAGCCAATATACCGGCAAAGGCGACCGCGCGAAGCGGAACACGCATACGCCGATCGACAACTTTTACATATGACGACAGGGGTAGACCGTTATCCCTTGCAAATGCCCAGATCTGTCTCGACAGCGCAGTCAAGAGCGAAGCACCCATCAGCCACTGGCATATGGCGATAAGAGCCATCATTGCCACGGCCCACCGCTTTCCCAGGGAATCGTAAACGATCTGAGCCATTGCGAAGCCGGTGTCTGATCCGGTAACATTTGCAACGTTTGAATCCATGCACGCCGCCATGCAGATACAAATAAACCATCCGACAACCCAGCAAACAGTTGTAGCTGCTAGGATGCCAATAGGGATTCCGCGGGATGCATTTTTGGCTTCCTCAGACATGTGTACACATGAGTCAAAGGCTCCGATTGTCCAAATCGCAGTCATCATAGACAGCATAAACTGCCATCCAGTAGACCAATCGCTCAAGTTTTCAATCGTACCGAAAATGAATTTGGCATCGTTGAAACCCTTGTTTTTGGCAGTACCGATTGGAACAGCAATGAAGAACAGGATAATGATCCCGGAGTTACAGATGATCGAGGTAGTCTGCAGTTTGGAAACTGCCCGACTGGTGAGACATGTTGCTATAATGTGGGTGATACATGCACCAGCGAACACTCCATATGTCTTGCCGCTGGTGATGACGAAAGTACCATCACTGTTGATGTATACCGCCGCCAAGACTTCAAGCGACAAACCATAGTTGATAGAACACAGTCCGCCAACAAGGGCAACTGTGTTCGAGAGACCAATCATGTATGACAGAGGCACGCGGATCGAATCTGGGGCATAGTAGTTGGTCCAGTAATAGAGACCTCCACTTGTGGGGATAGCTGATCCGAGCTCGCTCATACCGGTTCCAATTCCAATGATGAAGATTCCAGCAACAAACCATGACCACACAAAGCTTTTTGGACATGTTAGTAAAAGGGAAACAGGGAAAAAGAAGTAGACAAGAAACTCACCCAGCAGGTCCAGCGGTTAGTCCAGTAGATGTGGTGCTTGCAATCGATGGAAGCAGACCCATGATAGAGTAGGCCACTCCGAAAATCTGCAGAGTTGAAAAAGTACGCTTCAGCTCCTGTTTGTATCCGATCTCAGTGAGCAGGTCAACATCGTTGGCAACGTGTCTCGCATCGATCTCGCGGATCGCAGACTGGTTCGAGCGAATCGCCTCGAGTCTCGGGCCAGTGATGGACTTTACAGATGTTAGCATTGTGAGAGAGTGCCACGATGGAGCCGACAACAAGAAAAAGACTATGCAGATATCAATCCATCGGTGCAGTGAGTCAAGTATATATAGAATCCACTGAATGTATTATAATGTAGGCTGATATATAGCACACGGCCGTCGATAAGGGCAACCTGCCATATGGGGAAGGTGAAGTTTTAGATGCCGAAAGGGGAATCTTTGTGGGACGTTCGCGTATCTCAGATGGCGGTCGATGGGTCCTGCGATGGTTGGAAAATATCACAGTGCGTGGGCGATGTGCAGGGTTCTGTGGAAAGACTGAGAGACGACGCAGATGGTAGAGTATAATAGAACTCTATATGTCGCTTCGGCCTGTTTTCGGATGTTGCTGCTGTTGTTGTTATTCTTCCTATCTCTTGAAATCGTATCATTTGGTCGAAGTATAGCTTTGGCTTGTCGATAAGCCGAAAGTGGGCCCGCGGTGCAGTTATTGTGATGTCTCCTTCTCCAGATGGTGTTCTTTTATCACTCATTCCAATTGTTTCTGTAGACTTGGCTGCTCTTGGCCTGTTAGGTTGGGCAACCGTTGCTGAACCGTCTGTTTCAATGGGTGGATCCGTATCGTCCAATCAAGACACATCCACTCAGACGATAATATTTGATCGACATCTGTATCCGTCCACAAGTTGTAGTCTACAACGCGGTTCAACTTTCTATTTCTCTCTCTCTCTCTCCGTTAGTATTTGTTCCTGAAAATCTGGTGTTGCTCAAACAGGGCCGTTATCGGCCTCACCGGCGCCGTTGTCTTCGCGGAAATCAGACGGGCGTTTGACCGGTTGTTGAGATTGGCGTTTGTACAGCCTGTGTACAAGACATATATACTGCACCAATTCTCCAGTATTCACTGATATTTTGTATCTTGTCTCTTTCTATTCTCTTTCTGTCTGTCCATTACTTTATTTTAGGATAAATTATTTTTGGGGCGTTCTCGGTGTTTGCAGAATTTCTGGTGATGAAAAAAAAGTGAAAACGAGTAAATTCAAACAAAAATATATGAAATAAAATGATCAAGTCAAGTGTAATATAGAAGCACCCCCGACATACGAATTGTGGTAAATTCTTATGTTTTGTTTGCACTGATCAGCCGTTCTGTGTGTGTAGTTGTGAATACCGTCTCTATTGAGCTGTTGTCACCCTCTCTCTCCACACTTCCGCGGATGTGCCGCGGCCTCGGTCATCCGATTGACACAAAACGGGCATCGCTATAGAGACATCATCAACCCACAAAGTGGTACAAACACCAAAGATATATCCAGCTTCATCCAGACGTTCGAGACGGATGATGGATACTCCAGCTTCTTCCTCTTATTGAAAGAGACACAACACACTAGAAAGATGCGGAATCTCACAGAGTATACACAGCAAATAGAGCACATCCGCGCCACAGAGTACCCGCAACTGGTCTCTCCGGATGGCACCCCACAAACATATCTGGACCATGCTGGAATGACACTGTACTCGAAGTCGCTGCTAGAGAGAACATCCCAGATCATGATGTCGACACTGCTGGGGAATCCGCACTCGCAGTCCTTCAGCTCACAGAACAGTACTCGTTTAGTTGAAGAGACACGGCTAAGCGTGCTGTCACTATTTGGCGCTGACCCCGCGGTCTACGACGTGGCGTTCACGATGAATGCAACTCACGCGATCAAAATACTTTCACAGGCGTTTGCAGATTCATTTCCTGAATTTGCATATGCTTACAATACGAATTCGCACACTTCGATGGTTGGCGTGCGTGCGATTGCCGCAACGTCGCTTGCATTTGAGTCGCTCGAGGATTACAAAACGGGTTTAGCGGAGGGACTTCTTGGATCTAATACACCCCTCTTGGTATCGTGGACGGGTCAGTCCAATTTCAACGGCGAGAGGTCCCCCGTGAACGAATGGAACACAGCATTCAAGAGTAACCGTACGCGGCAAGTGTATACCGTGCTTGACGCGAGCTCTCTCTCCACAACATCTCCACCAAACCTGGGCGCAACGATGTCGGCACCGGATTTCATGTGTGTCTCCTTTTACAAAATGTTCGGCATGCCAGACATTGGTGGACTCATCTTCAAGAGACACGCCGCTGACGCCGTGTTCAAGGGTAAAAAATATTTTGGAGGAGGAACAGTTGATGCTTTAACACCCACGGGAAACTTTGTAAGGAGAAAGAAGAACCTGACGGCTGTGATTGAAGATGGTACTTTGCCAATTCACTCGATAGCTCAGCTGGCTGCGGCAATCAAGGTGCACGCAGAGACGTACGGCTCGTTTAGCCTCATCTCGCAGTACGTGACACACCTCACGAACTATTTCACAGACAAATTGGAGAAGATGAATTACGATAACGGCAGTCCAATGGTTGAGCTACACGCCGCGCCTTCGACCACCTCGCAGAGAGGGCCCGTCATTGCGCTCTCGCTTAAATCGCCCACGAGTTCATACATGGGCTACCACGATTTTGAGAAATTCGCCGCGGTGCACAACATATCCGTCCGCACCGGCACAGTGTGTAATATCGGGGGCGTTAGCAAGTGGTTGCAGCGCACTGAAGCCGATATCAGAAGCGATGCCGCACTAGGGCACACATGTGGCGACCACATGGATGTGATCGATGGCAGACCAACGGGCGTGGTGCGTGCCAGTCTAGGTGCAATGAGCTCAGTAGCGGATATCGACCATTTCTGTACATGCCTTCGTGATTTCCTCGTGGATGTTCCGAGAGTGCGGCCGCAGTATGCTCTTGCGCATGGTGTGCGAGTCGAACAGCTGTGCGTATACCCTATCAAATCGTGCCGGGGGTTTGCTGTGCCGCGCGACATGCCATGGCGTGTAACACCTCTTGGGCTAGAATATGACCGCATGTTTTGTCTTGTGAGTTTACTGGATAACGCACCGCTCACGTTGAAACACAACCGGCGAATGGTGCATGTGAAGCCGCGCATTGACCCAACATTGCGCGTGCTAACAATCGAAAATGACGAGGGCCGTCGTGTTGTCGTCAACTTTGATTTTAACAAACACACTTGGAAAACAGTTACGTCCGCAAACACGGCTCGCCGATACGAGTGTCTTATGGATGATGACGTGCGGGCATTTTTGAGCGACACGGTGGGCACGCCGTGTGTGTTGGGGAGACTAGTCAAAGGAGTACCTTGTGGACCGCGCAAGGGGGATGCCGCTGACGTTGCGTCGAACTCAATGCAGAACAAGTCTGCGTTTTTGCTGATTAGTTCAGCGAGTTTGGCTAAAGTTTCTGAGATGGAGCCCTTGTCGTTGGTGAACCCTGAAACGAGCAGCAGCAGCAGCAGCAGCAGCAGCAGCAGTGGTGATGAGGAAAACCCGCCATCACCATCGCAGCTCGAACGCATTGCACCGCGGTTTCGTGGAAACATCATCGTTGGCGGGGAGGGATTGGGGGCATATGTCGAGGACGGCTGGGCCACACTTGAAATTGGTCAACGCGGGTTGAGATTGCGCACAGTTGCACGCTGCGACCGGTGTCACATGATCACGATCGATTCTAAGACGGGGGCACGCGATGCGTCACTGTACGCACTGCTTGCACGCGAGCGTAAAGAGAACGGAAAGGTGTACTTTGGGTCAAATATGAACGTCGACGAGACATTCTGGGAGGGTGGTGCATACATACAGGTAGGCGACACCGTGAGGGTTCGTCAGCTGGTTTAGCGGAGCAGCCTTGGGCATAAATTACGGTTTTTTTGAGAGGGAGGAGGAATATCTCTCGGTCAGTTTATATATATATTTTGGGAATAGCATGGGGTTGGTGATTTGTATTCATGTACTCAGGGTTCAGCGTGGCGGACTCAATCGGCGTAGCTCACAGAGCGACATCCACAACTGTGTAGCCATGTCCTATATAAGACCGCATCCACCATTTCCACTGCACTTTCACGCAACAATCAAAATGGCACCCGCTCCCGTGGACATGGAGCAGCTGTCGGAGCTGACAACGGCAGTACATCCATTCAAGAACCCGCACTGGAAGGCGCCGCGGCGCCGGCACAAGCCCGCGAAGCAGATCGTTGGCGACGATCTCAAGCGTATCCAGAGCAAGGACCCGGCAGAGCGCAATGTTGATGAGGTGACATACTTCACGGTTCAAGCGCCGCCTTCGCTGCGGCCGCGTAAGACGTATTGCGATGTGACGGGTCTTCCGACGAGTTACCGCTCCCCACACAACCAGGTGCGGTACTACAACGTTGAAGTGTACGACGTGGTCAAGAACCTCGGCGCTGGCGTCGACCAGCAATATCTTGGGCTACGCGGGGCGAACGTTGTGTTGAGGTGAATTTGAAGCTATGCGGGTATATACCTATACATCTGCGGAACAGAAGAGGACGGTGTAAGAGACACAGGACTGACTCATGACGCTGCTTCGTTCCACCGCTGCACTATCTGTGCGACTCGCTTGTCGAATACCGGGCTCTCAATTGGCTCCGCACTGTTTGATGTGCGAAACGGATTGCACACCAGCCGCAAAAATACTTTGTGTATCTCTCTGAATATCAGTTGCAAAGCGTCATTTCCCACTTCCTTCCGCGACGTGCCTAGCACGATTTTAAGCCCTGTGTTAGTCTCGAAGCCATACACGTAGACTCCGTCTTGAATGAATAGCAGGCTCCCGCCCTTGGGTGACGGTTCGTAGAACGGCGACTCGAATATGTCTAGCGACATGTGAGAGAGAAAGTTGTACTTGAGGAGCTCGTTCGCTGCTTTTTCTTCTATGAACGACACCTGCTGAGGAGATTCGGCCAAATCATCCTGCTTGTTGACTGTGCTCTCTTCATGCTCATCCGACTCGGTAGCAAGCGGTTCTGTGGGAGGTTTGGGCAGCTCCTTCTCCTGCGGCGGGAAAGATTGTATGTACAGGGGCCGGTTCTGAGAAAGAATGTTAGTAAATGGGCATATTTTCGAAACTAAAGGTGACCACGTACATCTCTTGTTATCAACGACACAAAGAATATCGTCATTTTTATAGCGTCCGGGACTGGCGTATGGAGTTGTTGTCGCTCGTGTCTGTGGCTTTGTGTCTCCAGGTTTCACTCCGATCTCAGTCGCTTGGTGAACCTTGGGCCGATGGCAGTGGCTCCTGTACAAACGCGTACATTCGAAACAACATAAGAACAAAAATTGAATATTCAGATTATTACAAAAATGACTTGGATAGATGAACCAAGAATATTACAAAAGTGACGTTGGATACGATGCGTGTGTTATGCTTTTTCGTGAAATGGAAAACTGGCGGGCTCACTCTTTCAGGCTTCATCGATGAACACCTCGTTGTTGTCCGCAACAGCCTGGGCTAGTGTTTTAGAGTCGCTCTCCCTGTATGCGTAGAATTGGATGAAAATGATCACGTCCTCAAACAATGTGCCGGCCGACCCCAACAGCCACGACAGGTTGATCAGAACGTACTTTGCATCGCTGCGGTAGAACAAAATCTGCAGGGCATACGTCACGTTGCCAAAAGTTGAAAACATAAAGAACAAAAGACTGAGGCCTTTGCACGACTTCTTGACCCAGTTCTGGTACATTTGCGGCAGACGCGCTGTGAGATACAGGAACGCAGAGATATATCCCAGAATCTGCGCACCCACCTTGATCTCTTCACCAGGTGCAGAGCCGCCGTCGCCGTCGCCACCACCATTGTCACCATCGTTAGAGTCCGTGACACGGGCAGATAGAAAGTAGCCAGCTACGCCTGCAAGTAAGACGAACCCAAGTGGAAGAATGAACCGCGTGACGATCGAATGGTTATCAGGATCCAGCACGAGAGAGTCCACTGAGTTTCTCCTGTGAGAATTGCGCGACCGATTCGACTTGTGCGACGCTCTGCGTTCAGTTTCGCCCTCCAAGAGAGCTGTACTCTCCGAGACAGGCGTCAGTACCTGGTGCTCGCCCTGGTGCTCCGTCTCGGCCTGGAGGTGGTGGTGATGGTGCGCGTGGTGGTGCTTGCGCTTTGGATACACAAACGTGTAGTAGATATAAGACGCGATAATCAATCCATCCGCAACGCAGAACCACACCGCTAGTAGTATAACCTGTGGTAGCAGACCAGCCCATATCGCGCCGGATAAATTGGCAATATCGCCTAGGAACCATAGTCCGAGAAAGGGCAGTGAGATTCCGTCGGCACTCTTCAACCGCCACTGCTCAATGAGCTGTGGCATGAGTAGAACTAACCAGCATGCAAGCCTGTAAATGCGTTCCATTGCGTTAGATCAGAGTCTCTATGCTTCAGTTTTAAAGTTGTAGATCCGTTTTTGACTTACGAGGTTGAGCCTGCGATTCCAGACAACGAAACGCGCAGAGGCGAGGGAGTGTACTGAGAATGCTCCATGGCACTCGACATCGAGTACGAGAACAGCAAAGACGCCATTTTTTGTTTCGCACTGTAACACGGCCGTTTGTCCCCATACTGGCTGCCCTCACCCGAAGATTGAAACAGGCTCAGTCACCAGCTCCGGGTAGTGCGAATACCAACCAGTCATTGGGTTGTGAGCGATGAGCAGAAGATGAAGGGTCTGTTCAACTTGAGAGGAGAGAGAGAAGAAAAAAAGTTTTCATCTTGCAACAAGCTGTTTCGTCTCTCGACATCAACTCCAATCGTTCATCGATATATATCCACTAGAATTTCACAAAAATGGTATGTTAGTTTTGCTTTTGCTGTTCTCCTCGGCTGAGGGATCTTAAGACTTTGGATACAACCGCTACACTGGTGCCCTTTTTCCTGTTTCTAGGAACGGCGTGTGTTCGGAAAGTGTACCATTTCGTTCTTAATATTCATATAACC
This sequence comes from Kuraishia cidri, assembly GCA_030557465.1. NCBI lineage: Eukaryota > Fungi > Ascomycota > Pichiomycetes > Pichiales > Pichiaceae > Kuraishia > Kuraishia cidri. Next base: position 136,183 of record JAKTPE010000014.1, read on the forward strand.
TTTAGTGAGCTAGGGGTGCTGATAAGGTCAGCGCCCTCATTCATCGATGAACTTTACAATATTCTGATCAGAATGTGTATATTTTCTTTTGAACCACAGGCTGAGTTTCTTGTTTTTACAGAAACTGTAGGGGTGTTGGAGTTTGTTGTATCTATATCGTTTTGAAATCCCTTTTGCCTTGGCAAAAGATGGACCATACGTTATTAACATCTCTTTTCCTCAATGACACAGCCTTCAAAGAAAGTTGCCGCAGCTCCTTTAGCCAATAAGAACAGCAAGAAGATTGCCCCTAAGAACCCTCTCGTTGAGGCGACGCCTAGAAACTATGGCATCGGTCAGGCAATCCAGCCAAAGAGAAACCTCTCTCGTTTTGTCAAATGGCCGGAATACGTGAGACTGCAGAGACAGAAGAAGATTCTTTCTCTCAGACTCAAGGTTCCTCCAGCCATTGCGCAGTTCTCTGCCACTCTGGACAAGAACACGGCCGCCGAATCTTTCAAGCTCCTCAACAAGTACAGGCCTGAGACTGTTGCTGAGAAGAAGGAGAGACTCACCAAGGAGGCTGCTGCCATTGCCGATGGTAAGAAGAAGGAGGATGTGTCCGCCAAGCCTTTTGTTGTCAAGTATGGTTTGAACCACGTTGTCTCGCTCGTTGAGAACAAGAAGGCCAAGCTCGTGCTCATTGCCAACGATGTTGACCCAATTGAGCTCGTTGTGTTTTTGCCTGCTCTCTGCAGAAAGATGGGTGTGCCTTATGCTATTGTCAAGGGCAAGGCCAGACTCGGCACTCTGGTGCACAAGAAGACTTCCGCCGTCGCTGCGCTGACCGAGGTCAAGCCAGAGGATGAGGCTGCTCTAGCCAAGCTGATTTCTACCATCAATGCAAACTTTACAGACAAGTACGAGGACAGCAGGAGACACTGGGGCGGTGGCATCATGGGCGCCAAGGCCCAGGCCAAGGCATCCTCAAGAGCCAGGGCGATTGCTTCCGCTTCTGGCTCCAGCAATTAGTTCTTGAATACAACTATGTATTATAATGAACAACCATAAATGAAGAAATATTCCTATAAGAACTAGATTGAACTAAACTGTGCACCAAGTATATAAATCACGTGATCTTCAACAGGGCTACGGAGCCCTTAGTTTTTTAACAGGGTAACGGCAGCCTCTGGAGTCTGTTGGTGCAGGGCGGGCATACAGATATTTCACGGTTGGAAAGAGAGCCTGGAGCATACCACGGAAATCAGCAAGCATCCATAGATATAACCAGTAAGTTGAACTATTGAAACGACAGAGTATACTCGGCGATGCTATGGCACATATGTGTGAGGGAAAGATTGGAATTGTTAGGCGTTTTTACGACACAGTGAACAGCTTGGTTTGCTGAACCAGTCAAAGGGAAAAGACAATACACAAATAACACGTCAATCACGGATGATACCGTTTCTCAGTCACGGAGAGAATGAGGCCCTTTTCGCACCTCAGAACCCCCTGTTTGGAAGACATTTTCAAATCAAAAGGGCGTTAGAATCACCACAGCTACAGTTGCACTCAAATAACGCCCGATTTCAACTCTTCGCTCTGAAATATCTCACCATGCCTGCCGCTGAGTACTCTTTGCATGTTTTTGAGAATCATTACTAACTTTCTGTCTTCAGAAAATGGCCAAGTCAAAGAACCACACAGCTCACAACCAGACCAGAAAGGCTCACCGTAACGGTATCAAGAAGCCAAAGACCAACAGATACCCATCTCTGAAGGGTGTCGACTCCAAGTTCCGTCGTAACCACAAGTACGCTTTGCACGGTACGGCTAAGGCTCTTGCTGCCAAGAAGCAGGAGTAAATGTGCTGTTCAAATGGTGTATCCTAGAATGTTGGTGATTTCTCCGAACCAGAGTGAATGAATATGGAGGTTTATTGTTGCATCTATTTGTCCAATTTGATAATCTGTTCTTAATTTCTAGGTTGGAGGAAGAAAGGAAAACGTCGAGTTAATGTATATTCATACGTTGAGGATCTTTTTATGCGTAGTTTGGTTTTGTGGCAGTGAGAGTAGAGTGCTTTCGCGTTTGTGGAACTAAGCGTCCCACTTCACTTCGTTTCGACTGCCTCCCTTGGTAAATGCCTTTTCCTTTATAGTAGCGACTGGTCTTGTTTTATTAGCTAGCGCGATGTCGGTGTTCGAAGAAGCTCTTGCGAATGTTCTCCAGCCGCCAGCTGGTGTTATCACTGCAGCGCAAGAGGGCGAGGAGGTACTGATCCAAGAACCAGAGGTTCTGGCTGACATCTCCGAAGAGGTGGACATGATTGCGGCCGCAGCGGCTAATCTAGTAGTTCCCACCTTGACATCAAATGTGTTCCCAGCAATTACTAACTGACGTTTAGGCCATCTCCGGAACTACAGCGGATTCACCAAAGGGTCTTCTGAGACGCGGATCGAGACAACGCCGTCATGCGTTTGGGCGCGGCGGAAAAGTGAGTTTAAAGCAACGCAATGACAGACTGAGAAATAGCGGTAACTAACTTGTGAGATCAAGGCGACAAAGGCAAAGGTTGAGTCCGAGGTTACGTCTCCGTCTGCAGGATCCACAAATGAGAACAGCATTGGAGCCACTGACTCCGCCGTTTTGGAAAGTGCAGTTCCCTCAGAGGCCGGTGACAGGAACGAGAGACCCCATTTTCGCAGGCATCGTCGCAGGAGCAGAAAGAGTAAGGGAGTGAGCACCCTTCAGACTGCAGAGGAACCGGCAGTTGAAGCTACCACCGGACTTACGACACTAGCTGAGCAACCTGCAACTAGCCAACTTGCTTCAAAGAAACCGCGGTTCCGCCATCGCCATCATCATCGTCTCTTTTCTAAAGGTTTGAGCATCGCGGAGGCCACTCTTGTGGAAGGTGAGGAGGTGAAAGTTGAAGAGACCACGGCATCGCCAGATACATCTGAAACACCAGCTCAGTCATGAGTAGCTGCTGCACTTTCACCTTGTCAACGAATATTTTAGCTGATTGCTCGATCTATCTCATAAAATCTTCTCATTGAGCCTATAGATCATATCCCGTTCGAAAAAAAAGAAAAAAGAAACAATAAAAGCACAGATCATACAGTGGTAAATAGGAATTGGTAGATTGTAAAATCAATCCTGGGTCTTTTGAGTACCACGCAGCAAACCAGTTCTTCTGGCAGCAATGAGACCAGCCTTCTGACCTGGCACGGCACCTCTGGAAATGGTGGATGCCTTACCGATATGCTGGTGGTTACCACCACCGTGAGGATGGTCGACTGGGTTCATCGCCACACCTCTGGTCTTTGGCCACGAGTTTCTCTTAACCTTGTACTTGTGGAATGCTCTACCAGCCTTGAGCAAAGGCTTGTCAATTCTACCACCTCCAGCAACAACACCAATCACACCTCTGGCATCCGAGGAGATGATCTTCTTCGCGCCCGAAGGCAGCTTCACTCTGGTCTTACCCTCGTCTGGGTTGTGTCCGATGATGATAACGTAGTTACCCGAAGTTCTTCCAAGAGCACCACGGTCGCCTGGCTTCTCCTCAACGTTGGACACGATGGTACCTTCAGGGAGGGACCCGAGCGGCAGCACGTTACCAATGTTCAACGAAGCCTTCTTACCGGCGTAGATGAACTGACCGGTGTACACACCCTCGTTCGCGATGAAAGTCTCCTCGCGGAGCTTGTACTTGTATGGGTCACGGAAGGCAACCCTGGCGAGTGGAGCACCTCTACCTGGATCATGGATGATCTGCTTCACGATACCACGAATGTATCCGTGACGCTCAGCATAGTCCAATGTTCTGAGTCTCGCGGCACCCTTTCTCAGCCTCGTGTGGGAGGTGAAGATGGAGCCGGCACCCTTTCTCTGGTTACGAATGACCCTACCTGTGAAGAATTCATCGTTAGTCCTCTGTTGTTGTTGCAGTTGTGCTACCCCTTTTGACTTCTGCGCTTCGAAATATGACAGCTTTGTGTCACCCCACAGGGAACAAAGGGTGTGATAAAAACACAGAAAATCAAGCCATGGGTTTAACAGATTCGAACATACCCATTTTGCAGAATTATTTATACCTTGAAGGTTATATATTCAACTATTAAAGGACCCGACAATTCTCTTCACCAAATAACCAAAAACGGTAGAGGGAAGAGAAAATTGAAAAGTCGTGCACCAACCTAAGTAGAGGTCAACCCGAGCCCTGAACTACATCACGTGTGGAACTACCCCAGACTTCCTCAGAGCTAGATCTGCTCTTTTGTTGTTATCGAATCCGTATGTATCATTAAAATTCGTTTGCGTTCACCGACAGCGATTCATTCCTTGGTAAGAATGACCCAAGGCGGCTGTTTCTGATTCTTTCCAGGAGAGTGCCGAAAGTTCTGCTCCTACTCTCCTCAACCTTCCTCAATCTGAACATCATGACCACAAACACAAAGTTGAAAATACTGATGAGCACAAAAGGCCCAGACGAGAACCAGTCACCAAACCAACCCCCAAACCTGTTTATGATGAGGATGCCAAATCCAGCAACGAGTGAAGACACACCGGAGATACAGCCCTTGTAAGGATAATATTCCTCACGCGAGTTGATGTTCGAAAGCATCGTCATTGAGATGATGATGAAGCTGATCTGCGCCATGCCCATGAGACATGCGTAGACGTAGATAACGACGCTTTCATCCGGCTTCGACACGGACGCCATTCCAAGAAACCCAACTAGCGAAAACGCATTCGCAAGCAGCAGAACGTGAGCGTGGTTGTTAAACCTGTCAATCATGATCCCGATGATGGGCGCAAACAACAGCGCAACCAGGTTGGTTATACCTGTGAGAATTGACGAGAGGATAAACGAGTCACGACAGTGGACTTTGTCTGTGTCGCTGGTGGAGCATTTCCCGGAATCGTAGAAATAGTGGTTGACGTAGAATGGCACAAACACAGTTACTGTGATGGTGATGCATCTAGCCATAAAGCCACCAAAGTACGCCAGCAAAATCATTGGGTTCTGGATCGAGAGTTGTAAACCGTGCTTGATCGACTGCATGTATGTCATCTTGCTGTGCACTGTGCCGAACATGAGCTCGTCATCAGCAATTGAGTCCAGATCCTCGTCTCCCTCCTGTATGTCCAAACCGTCAAACAGCTCGTCAAGGTCATCTCTGAACAACTTCTTTTTTTCGTCATTGTAAAGCACCAAAAAGAGGAAGCCAGCCGTTACAATCGCGATGAACCCAACAAGGTAATACGACTTCCTCACCGCAACGCTCGCGGGGTTAGTTTGGCCAAAGAACACGGGCAGTCTCAGGTACACGGCTACGGAAAACACAGCACCAAGTCCCGTCAGAACACCAACGATAGATACCCTCTTACCCTCTTTTCTCTTCTTGTTGATCAAGTTGATGTCTTCAATGTTGGATGCAGCAGGATGGTTGGAACCCGTCAGAGGGGCCGTTGTAGATTCAGTGGGGAAACCGCCTTCAAGTCCCTCGGTGGCCTGAGCCAAAGTGGCAGCCAGGTTATCTTCAGTCTCTGGAGCATCCCCACCACCGAGGCTGACGCTGTGGAGCGACCAGCTGCGGAAGAAGTCTTTGATGACAAAGTTGGAGTTGTTGAGTTCGATCAGCATCACCGTGAGCACGTTAATCGATGCGGTTGCACCAACGGCAAAAAATAGTCTCCAAAACAACATCCCGGGGTAAACTGATCTCTTCACAAAGAATGCAAACCCGAAAAAGCTGAGTCCCATGATTAGCATTCCCACACACTGCAGTGGTCTTGATCCGATCCTGTCACACAGCACACCCACGAATGGAACAAGGACAATCGTGAGGAGTTCATCGTAGAACCCTAGTGATCCTATGTACGAGCCAACTTTTGATCCGATCCCAAGGACGTCAGTCAGGAAGAACGCTTGAGTTGCTGCAAGGAAAACCACAAACGATATGTTCGAAAAACAAGCTATCAAGAAGCCAAGAAAGTTAAGCGAGGTGTAATTTTGTATCTTCTTCGAGGGGCTCGATGGCCTCGCTGGGGGAGAAGCGTCAGACATTGGTGAGATGATAGCCTGGCTTGGATCTTTGCACGGTATAATTTCAACACTCAATGACAACTGCACTATCCTTTAGGTCCATGAAAAGTTTCTTCCCGCTCGGTACTCCAATCCGAGGGCATATAAATGCTTACACCGTTATTCAGCGCCAGCTCAGCCTGGGCACATTATCTCCGACTTCTCCATCTTGGAAATCTCATCACGTGGAGCTTCTGATTACGTGAGATGTGACACATCGCACATTTTCCGGATTACATCAGCGCCCACATAATCACACAAAGAGTAAACAAAGGATGGCGGATGTGTAAACAAAACCATCACAGATATCAAGATCACGACCCGCGTCTGTACTGAGAAAAAAGGACGGCACCAGGACGCGTTCTTGAACCTTTGAATCGTCACCAGAGGTATGCGCGTAGAGGAACTGATAATCGATGGGTTCAAGTCGTATGCGGCAAGAACGGTTGTTTCTGGCTGGGATCCACAGTTCAACGCGATCACTGGTCTCAACGGTTCGGGCAAATCGAATATCCTTGATGCGATCTGTTTTGTGCTCGGTATTTCGAGTATGACCACTGTGAGGGCGTCGAATTTGCAGGATCTCATTTACAAAAGAGGCCAGGCCGGTGTGACTAAAGCCAGTGTTACGATTGTGTTTGACAATTCTGATACTGCCAAATCGCCTATAGGTTTTGAAAACGTGAGCAAGATCAGCGTCACTAGGCAAATCGTGCTTGGTGGGACATCCAAGTATTTGATCAATGGTCACAGGGCCCAGCAGCAAACTGTTCTGCAGTTGTTCCAAAGCGTTCAGCTGAATATCAACAACCCCAATTTTCTTATCATGCAGGGTAAGATCACCAAAGTGTTGAACATGAAGCCAGCAGAGATTTTGTCTCTGATTGAGGAAGCGGCAGGGACAAAGATGTATGAGGATAGAAGGGAAAAGGCTGAGAAAACAATGGCAAAGAAGGATATCAAGCTTCATGAGATCCGCACGTTGCTCAAAGAGGAGATTGTGCCAAAGCTCGAGAAGTTAAGAAATGAGAAAAAGTTCTTCCTTGAGTTCCAAGTGACCCAGACCGATTTGGAAAAGCTCACCAAGATTGTTGCTGCTCATGATTACAAGAGATATCTCACGAGATTTGAAAAGCACGCGGGCGACCTGAACGAGAGACAGAGCAACCTCGATCAGTTACAGAATCAATGCAAGACGTTGACTGCAGAAATTGCTGCTCTTGAAGAGGATCTAGAGAAGATGAAGGAGCAAAAACGAAAAGAGCTGAACAATGACGGAAAGCTCAAAAACCTCGAGGCTTCTGAAACGAGTTTATCGAACGAGGCAGCAAGACTCGGCACCATGCGCGATCTCAAAGCCGAAAACATAAATGAGGAAACCGAAAAGAAGGCCGCCAGTGAAAAGCAGATCAAGACTATTTCCATGAGCATCGAAAAAAAGGTGGCTGTGTTTGCAAAACTTGAAAGTGAGTACACTAGTGCGAAAAACGCATTGGATGAGCTCAAGGTTCAGCAACAAAAGAAAGACGAACTGCTGTCGACGCTGTCAACCGGAGTCTCTTCAAAGGGGTCCACTGATGGAGGCTACCAGGCGCAACTCCAAGATACACGCAAGAACCTTTCCGACTCCAACGTCAAGATCGAAAAGGCCAAATTGAAAATCGACCACCTGAAGACCGAGATCAAGGACAACAAGCCCAAGATCGCCAAGGCAAAGAAGGAGAATGAGCACACCCTAAAGGAGATAGAACAGCACAACGGCAAGTGTGAGAAACTTGAGGCGGAGCTGTCGAAAGTTGGGTTCAATCCACAGGCACTCAAGGAGCTAAAGGACAAGGAGAGGTATGTCATGCAGCGGCTTCACGAGGCAACTGACGAGGCAGACTACCTCAAGCGCAAAATTGCGAACCTGGAATTTTCATACTCGAAGCCCTCGGCTAACTTTGATCCACGCTCTGTCAAGGGCATAGCAGCACAGCTTTTCTCGATTGACGAGGCTCAGTCCAAATCAGCTACTGCTCTGGAGGTTTGCGCCGGTGGTCGTTTGTACAACGTTGTCGTGGACACGGAAGTGACTGGGTCGCAGTTGCTCGAGCGCGGTCAGCTGCGTAGGCGAGTCACGATTATCCCCCTGAACAAGATCGCAGCTAGGACGTTGGATGCCAGAGCGCTGCATGTCGCTAAAGAGTTATGCCCCGGGAAAGTTGAGCTTGCGCTCAACCTTATAGGCTACGAGGACGAGGTGTCCAAAGCCATGGAGTTCATCTTTGGTAGTCGGCTCATTTGCGATGATGCCGAGACAGCCAAGAAAGTGACTTTCCACCCACAGGTGAGAGCAGCATCGATAACGCTCGATGGAGACACGTATGATCCAGAGGGGAGACTTTCCGGTGGTTCGAGAAAGGGTGGCAACTCTATCCTGCTGAGTATACAAAAGTACAACATCGCAAACAAAAAAGCACAGGATCTCAAGGGCGAAGCTAAGCTCATTGCCGACAGCCTCAGGGAGTTGCTTGAACTCAGCGAGAAGACTAAGTCCATACAGCACAGTCTAAGCATGGAGCAGCATCAGCTGTCTCTTTTGGAAAAGGCGCTCGATTCGAGTGCGTCAGCTGTGATCCTCAAGAAAGACGCTGCGAATGAAGAGGAGATCAAAACTCTGACGGAATCAATCAGCGCGGAGAGTGAACTCGTTGCCAAGTTCCAGAGCGAAGTGGCGTCGATCGAAAAGGACATGAAGGAATTCAGCAGCGACAAAGGGTCCAAACTCAAGAAACTGCAAGCCGAAGTGAACAACTTGACGCAGCAAATCGACAAGGACGAGAAGAAACTGAAGGAGAAGTTTGACGTCTACCAGTCCACCCAGATCGAGAATGAGCAGATGAGCGGGGATCTCGAGGCGTTGTCTGAAGCTGTGAAGGATGTGGAAGGGAACATTGCTGAGCTCAGTGCCGAAAGGCAAGACATAGACAAGACTATCGAGGAGATCAGCGGCAAGCTAGCCAAGGTGAGGGAACAGCTTCAGTCCGAGAAAGCCAAACTTCTCGGAATAAACGAAGAACTGAACGATCTCACCAAGATCTTGGGGCGCAAGCAGAAACAACTCAACGAGTCGAGCCTGCAGATTCAGAAATTATCGCACGAGCTTGAAAAAGTATCGCACTCTCATAAATCGCTCGAGAGGGCGCTGCAGCAGATCGTCGAGGAGAACGAATGGGTATCCGACGAGAACATCCTGGCAAGTGTGCTTGAACAGAACCCAAACATCAACCTTGAAGAATGCCACGAGCGGATATCTCAGCTTGCCGGTCGTTTCCAAGGGATGAAACGGAAGGTTAACCCCAACATCATGAGCATGATTGACAACGTCGAGAAGAAGGAAACCGCGCTGATCCACATGATCAAGACGATCGAGAAGGATAAGGGCAAGATCGAGGATACGGTCAACCGGCTGAACGACTACAAGCGTACAACGTTAGTTGAGACATGGCATAAAGTGTCTGAGGACTTTGGACAGATTTTCGGCGATTTACTTCCCAACTCATTCGCGAAGCTGGTTCCACCCGATGGTAAAGACGTGACGCAGGGTCTTGAGGTGAAAGTCATGCTCGGCAAGATATGGAAGGAGAGCCTTGTTGAGCTGTCAGGCGGACAGAGATCGCTGATTGCGCTATCGCTGATCATGGCGTTGTTGCAGTTCAAGCCTGCGCCGATGTATATCCTTGACGAGGTTGATGCAGCGCTTGATCTCAGTCATACGCAGAATATTGGACACTTGGTGAAAACACGGTTCAAGGGCTCGCAGTTTATCATCGTGTCGCTTAAGGAGGGGATGTTTTCGAACGCGAATCGCGTCTTTAGAACGAGATTCCAAGACGGTACATCCGTTGTCACTGCAACATGAAGCAGCCTTTCTTCGTTTTTTTATATCTGTATGATACCCCTTTGCTCTAACTCGTGTAACATTCATCCAAATATGTTTATCTAATAGTCATTCGACTCCGCATCCTCATCCTCACCATGATACACCCTGTCCCACCTCTTGAACCTCAATCCATCAAACGCCTCCCTCTCCCATGCTCGCCGAACAGTATAGCCACCCAGCCAAGGCATGAAAACACAAACGATAAACCAATACACCGCACCTAGCCCCAGCACACCCATACCGACAAGCGCAAACGACCTATCGCTATCGCGCTCACCAAAAGGTAAGAACGGCGATACAACAACAGACACACTACCGCCAAAACACACAGCGATGAGCCATGTTGGGGCACGCAGCGGTGCAACTATTCCCTTGAACCGCGGCCGCACGCGGAGCAGCAGCGCAGCAGCGAGAATGGCGTGGAACAGCTGGTTGGGGTATATCTGCATCGACACGATGTAGTTGTATACTCCCGACGAACCGCGCGGGAGACATATCACAGCACATGACACGATGGCGTGCCAAGCGAGCGCCACCAACGGTGTTCCGAATGGGTTGTTCGAGAGCAGCGTGCGTGAGAAAGGTAGGAAGCCCTCGCGTGCCACTTCCTGGGTCATACGTGAGTCGGAGTACACCACGACAAACACGTTTCCCGCTGCTGAGATGGCAATCACAAGTGAGAGTAGCCAGTCTCCTAGTTTTTGGCCAAATAGTCTCGTGAACAGCATCGCACCGATTAGTTGTCCACCGTTCAGGATTTCTGTGTGCGGGATTACAACAAGATAGCATAGGTTCATCACGATGTAGGCAACGAGGATGAGGAAGATCGAGAGCGGGCCCGCGATGCGTAATGTTTGGATCGGGTTGACAATCTCGTTTTGGACCGTGTGCGCAGTCGTCCATCCTCCAAATGAGTAGATGGCTTTCAAAACCGCCGCGGCGTAGAGCGAACCCGAGAAATGCGACCAGTCGGGGAGCTCAATCAGAGAAGCTTTTGTTAGGTGGTTTGGGATGTGGGTCAGCGATGAGGGCAGGACCAAGACATAAACACCGGTGAGGATCATCACAAAGAGTAAGAAGAGTTTGATACCGCCAATTGAGTTTTGGACGAGCACACCGGACTTTCTCGAGACCCCATGGATGAGTGCCGTTGCAATGATCAGGAGGATGCCGAGTTTTCTGGACTCATAGTCGTCCTTGTCGTAGCCAAACGCATATCGCACGTACTGGCCAAAGACAATGGCATTTGACGAAGACAGAGAAAACAGCACTGTGAAGCAGCCAAACACAATACTCGTGAAATACTGAGGGTACGGAAAGATGTACTCAAGAAAGGCCTTTGTGGCCCCATTTATCGGAAGTAGAGACCCCAGCTCGAGATACAACGACAGCCCACTGACTGCAATGACACCACCGACAAACCAAGTTGTAAGAAACAACGGGACCGAGCCTTGACAGTCGACAAATATACCACCTGGTGTGGCAAATATGCCGGAACCCATCATACGTGCCACAAAGAGGATAACCGTTGAGTATAGGCCCAGACGGCGAGTATGCGGCAGGCTCTCGTCGAGGGGTATCAAGGACCTCGCAACGGGGTCTCTCGACTTGGCATCGTCTATTACATCCTGGGGCGGGTTATTTATCGTGTGTGGTTCTGCCGTGCCTGGTGGTTCGAACGAGTAGTATCTCTGTGGGGCTGTATTCAGAAGGGGTGTTGTTGACCCTTCGAGGTTGACGTCCGGCACCGGGTCAGCCATTTGTCTATGCTTTTTTTACGTCAAAAAATGGTGATAACAGTACGCAAATGAGACCCCCTGAAAGGCATATTGAGTCAATTGTGAGAAAGTTTCGCGTAAGTTTATTACTTTGATGGCTGAGAGTTACTCATTTGAAGGTGGTGGAGTTAACGTCCGAGGGGCGGGTAACACCGGCGCCCCGGTTCCACAGTTTTTGCGCGATTCCCCGAGGCTATCTGCTGGGGAGTGAACATGGCAGTCGGGAAGAATGCTGTTGGACAGTGTTGTAAAAAATAGAAGTGAGGTGGTGCAGTGTGTATGCGATTGTAACACCGAAGAGAGAGAAAGTATCCACCGAGACAACTATGCGGGTCTGTATCTGATCCATCTCCCCATAGAGATAAGAGGGTGTGCAGCGCGATCTCCAGAGAAGACATCCCGACACCCCGACATCCCCACACACCATCGAGGAAACTCCGACGCCGTGCCGAGTCAGCAGAGTCAGCAGAGCCGACTCTGCAGCCACCAGAGTCGTGCGGAGTCAGCCCGCTGCCCCGACAACGCACGGACTCGGCCCCCATCCCCTGACTCGGCCCCATTGTCCTGCGTCATCGACTCTGTCCGCGCTCGCCAACGGCCGCCAATGTATTTCTGGCACATTTATATTCAACGTTTATCCGTCTGTTCTATCTCCGATATATATTCGTCTTGTCTGGCTATCGCCTGGCTGTTCTTGCTCTTGTTCTCACTCAACGCCACCAGGGGGGACGGGGACTCGCGAATCAGAGCGCTCGGAACACTCCAGCAAATGGGATTGCTCCATTTCCAAACACCCGGCTAGCCGCCGAAAAATTTTCCGACACAGACACCGGGCTTTGTGCGTGGTGTGGTGTACGGGTTTTCTGGCACGGGCTCCAGTCTCTTTCCATCCCACCACTACAGCAATATCTATGGCAATGCCACAGAGAATTGGAACCGGCTGGGTATACCACAATGTAGCTGTGTCACTGACTCGCAATATATTGTGAGCCTCTGGTGGTTCAATCGGCGGGTCGAGCGTAGCCTCTCGGACTTGACAAGGCTACGACTTGTGGCTCTGAACGGCAGGAGATGAGCCGCACGGTGACTAATCTGTAGAGGCACAAACTCACCAGACTTTCTGGATATATAGATTGGAATATCTCCCCAGCCTCGATCTTCCTCGTTGAACCTGCTCGACAACTGATTGCGTTTAAACCAACCTTAATTCTTGGTATAGTACTGGTTTTCTCAAAGATGACACAAGACCAATTCTATCCTACCCACAATGAGTTTAGAAGTATGTTATCACCACACCTTGAATAATTCTTGGTTCTATTGCTAACAACCTCGAAAGGCGACACTTTTACCGTGCCTTCAAAATCCATGATTGAAGCAGTCACAATGGCATCCGTCGGCGACTCAGTCTACAAGGAAGACCAAGACACACTCGATCTTGAAAAGAAAGTCGCACAGATGTCAGGCAAAGAATCTGGTCTATTCTGTGTTTCCGGAACGATGTCCAACCAAATTGCACTTAGAAGTCACCTGTTACAGCCACCACACCGGATTCTGTGCGACTTCAGAGGTCATGTATATGCTCACGAGGCTGGTGGTTTAGCCACCCTGTGCCAAGCCATGGTTACACCTGTGATTCCAAGCAATGGTCTTTACCTAACGTTGGAGGATGTGATTGATAATTACATTCCCGACGATGGCGATATACACATGGCACCTACAAAAGTTGTCTCCCTTGAGAACACAATCCACGGTATAATTATGCCAATCGATGAGATCGAGAGGATTTCAGATTGGTGTAGGCATAACAACGTTCGACTTCACCTGGACGGTGCTCGTCTATGGAATGCTTCTGCCGAGACTGGTATACCCATTGCAGAGTACTGTCAATACTTTGACTCTGTGTCTCTGTGTCTTTCGAAATCCCTCGGCGCTCCAATCGGTTCGATCCTCGTTGGCCCACGCAGCTTTATCGAAAAGGCTAACCACTTCAAGAAGCAGAATGGTGGCGGAATACGGCAGGCCGGTATGCTGACCCGTATGGCTTCAATTGCAATCGATGAGAACTTCTCGAAACTGAAACAGTCTCATGCGTACGCTAAAGATTTTGCGAATTTTGTAACTACACATGGGATAGCTCTGGAGGCCCCGGCAGATACGAATTTTGTCTTTCTCGACCCGAAAAAGGTGAAAATCAACCCTGATGTGCTGAGAGAGATTGCACAGCGGAATAACGTTAAAGTGATGGGTAACAGATTTGCATTCCACTACCAAAATTCCCAAACGGCTATTGAGAATTTGAAAAAGACAGTTTTAGAGGCTTATGAACACTCGCTTGAGCATCCATACACTTCTCGCGGTGCAGTGCGGCTTTACCGTTCCGGGTCTACTTCGAGTGCTAATTCTGACTCGACTCTCGCAGCAGCTTCAACCAAGCTGGAAAAAAAGGTTTGATGGCATGGGATGGGTTTTAAAGGGTACAACAGTCTTCAGTATGACTAGAACTATACTGAAACTCGCAGGGCATTGCCACTCCGAGTTCTACACACAATATATAAAAAACCGAAATAGAGATAAACTAATCTGATAATTGGATAAGCAAACACAAAACGCAAAATAGTAGCGAGCCATGGACACATCACGTGACGGTCCCTGAGCCACAAAAAACTCATCAGTGCCCTTTTGTGAAGTGGACCCTCCACATCGCACATCTCTGAGCGGCTAACCAGCGCATTACTCCTATTCGCACTGAAAGCACGAGGCGCCATCTGAAATCAGACACCGTGCAGACTCACCACATCACCGTGTCTGCAGAGAAGGAAGTTCACCGGATATTCTGTTGGAGAACCAGCAAAATCGTCAGGCACCAAGACCAAAGGGCACAGACACAGACATAGACACAGACACACAACATCCGCATTCCAACCATGCTGCTGTCGTGGCTTCTAGCTGCTCTGGCCCTGGCATGGCTTTTCCGGAGGTTCATCTTGCTGACGAGAGTACCGCTCGATGACTCAGTCAAGGTGCTCAACGTTAACATACCCAAGGTTCCACGGATATCGATCGACAAGGTGACGGATCAGTCAATAGCGATTCATTGGGATACGCCAACTACGCCAACATCCGCTGGGTTTTCCAAAGAGGTTCCTCTGTCCGAGGCCGGCCCCACACATGCCTCCGCTGCTGCTCCGGCTTCAGCGGGTGGTCCACCAATAATACTAAACACATCGCCCAACGCCATCAGCCATTACGTGTTGTACATCAACGGCGTTCAAGTGTCCGCTATTGACGGATGTCAGAAATCGTGTTTCCTGGCGGGCTTGTTACCCAATAACAGCTACCAGATAGATCTCGTTGCTTTCAACATGGCTAACTTCAAATCGAAGTCATGGCCCATATACGTAAAGACAAACGAGGCAAAGGCAGAGGGACCAAACAGGCCGACGGCAGCGAATGGGTTCAAGACTAGCATGCAGGATGACCCCGAGGATTTGCTGAACTATCTGGCACATGCTAAAGAGGAGGAGAAGGAGAAGCTGAAAATGCACAATACTTTCCGTCAGCAATCCCCCCATGGCAGAAGATCGAGGTCAAATACTCTGGAGATGATTAATGAACAAAACGCTCCAGCACCCGAAAAGATTACGAATATTGAGGATTTACGGTTCTTGTTGGAATCGGGACAGGAGGATCTTCGGTCAATTCTACAGCAGCAGGTTCAGTGTCAGGTTGACTTTAAAGATGAAGAGAGCTTTTTGAATTCGAGCAGAAACGATTTAAGGGAGAGGAAAAAGATTGAAGATAACAACAGGACAAGTGTTAAGTCTGAAGTGAAGTATCTCGAAGAGGCTAGAAGAGCTGTTGAGATTAAAATTAGCAAAAACCAGTCTAAGTTGGATGAGAGAAGCAAGACACTCAAGAATAAAGAGGAAGATATCGAGAGATGGAAGCAGATGCTCAAATCCAAGAATGATACACGACAGAGACATAGTGCAAACGAAGGTTCGGTCATTGAAAGGCTGGTGTTACAGGTGGACCAACTCAACAAGGAGATTTTCTCGTTACAATCTGAAATTCACGATATCGAAGAGGAGATAAAGGAGGAGGCAACAAGCCGAAAGTTTTACGACTCACTCAAACAGCAGCTGCTTCCTATTTTCAAGTCTCTCACAGTTTCCACAGATATACACACCGGTGCCGTTAGTTTGGATGGCCGAAAGTCTCTCGAAAAACTTGGGGACTTTAAGCCGGACTGGAAGGTGTTGATTGAGGATCAAATCTCTGAGGATTCAACGCGAGATGCTAAATGGAGAGCACTGCAGTTGAAAGAGGTTCAACGATGCCAGAATATAAAGAACCATTATGAATCGATAATGGCTGAGGTCAAGAGGGCTGGAGCTCTTCAGCAGTCTGAAGAGAGTTCGATGTACACTGCAAATAGTGTGCTGCAGCGTGCATACAACACCAACAACAACAGCCAGCCGGACATCATGCCGGGATACCTACAGGGTGTGACGCAGTCAGTGCCTAGAATGAACATGTTTAACGGTCCATCCACCTATAACGAGACGTTGGCGTCCCCTGATAGTTCTGGTGCTGTGCCAATGGCCACAGCCTCGCACTATGAGCCCGAAGCTCACCAAATCCCAGTTGGATCGACAAACAGCATGAATAGTTTATGGGGTAACAATAACTATTTCAACGGTGGCAGTGTTAACAGCAGAAGACAACCGGATAATCTGGCAATCGATACCGACCCTCATCTGGTCTTCAGTGACAAGGCCGGGGAAGGTGCCCTTGCTTCCCCCAGTGTGGATATGCTCCTGCCGCAGTCGTTGATTGACAGTGAAGATCTCGACAAGTTCTTCAAGATCACCGACGCAGACATGATGCCTAGCACATCGCAGATTTCATCTCCAGGAGCAACAAGCACCGACGTTATGTCTAACCACAGCCAGGCTCCCGGAGACAGAAACTCAACACAGATCAGCACCATTGATTTTTTCAACTCGTTTGGATTAAAGCCATCTTCCGAGCACCCATCGCGCATAGCTTCGATGAACTCATCATCTAACATGGCTCCATCGTCAAGTCGTGGTGGATTCATCAATGGTAATCCTTTGCTTTCATTTCATGCGACCGATAGTCACCCAGTGAGTCCTGACCTTTCTGTTGACCGTTCGCCCTTTGGACCAATCCATTCGAATTTCCCAGGAGACAACAACACAAATACTGACGGAGTTTCTCCATTTTCGCCAAAGAGACTATCGAGTGTTTTCGGATTTGGGAAAAAGTCAGATTTAATGTCGTCGTCTTCTGCATCGCAGGGGAACGCCATGGGTCCACCTGGTTCTGGATCGGGTCGTCGTGATAATAGCAACAATGCGACGTCCAAGTTTTTTGGAATGCTGAAAAGGCAAACGAGCCACACAGACAACAATGGAGATCATATATCAAACACAAACAGTTTCCCCAGCACGTTGAGTCCACAGCAGGAATATTCTAGTCCTATTGATATTAGTGGCGGGAGAACAAGAAGCGAGAGTTTTGGAAGCAGCATCTGGAATAATACTCCTATGCAGAAAGTCGGCTCCATTCCGGACTCGAGCGATGCACTTAGCTGGGGGATGTCTAACAGCTACAGCAATTTCAGCCCCAAGGAGGAAATCAACCAGAACATTGATTCGTTCATGGCTGAGAAGAAGAACAGGCGCAGCTCTTCTTTCAATGCCAATTTCACACCTCTGAGAGTGGTGCGTACTCCGCCAAATATTCAAGTGAGCGATGCCGATGTGGTTTCGACGCCGGGTGTCTACGAAGGTGGCACGGCTGGTGGTGACACAGCCAAGGAGTCAGCTCACTCGACTGCCCAATCGATGAGCAGCAGCGTGATGGATATCGTTGGGTCCGACATAGATGGTGATAGAAGCGATGACCAGGTTCCCTCGTCTCCTTCCTTCTTCAAGAAGAAGATTTTCCCCTTTGGTACTTCCCCCACGAAAGTGCCAACAAAGGGAAGTGACAAGTCAAGCTTGGCGTTTACATCTTCGACTGATGAGGTGTCCGGAGACTCATCGCATTATGGTAACACCTTGGGTGCTGCTGGGTTTGGGTCCCAGACGGCAGTAGCGATACCCACGACGGGTGTTAGCGGAGCCAGTGGAACCACAGCGGCACACTCGAAATCATCACGGTTCTTCTCCAAGATTTCAAGACGTAACTCGCAAATCACGACAAACAGCACATCACAAACATCTGCGGCGTCGCAAAGCTCGAGCACGCAAGCATCAATGGGATTGGTGAACCCAGTTGCAGCGCTGAGCCCACAGTCTGCGAGCAAGGATGGATCAGGATCCGGGACAGGCTCTACTTCGGCATCTGCGTCTGCGAGCACGGGTGGCACCGGGTCTACTTCATCTACGTCACGTTTTGCCAGACGGTTGAGTTTCCTCAGTAAGAAGGAAAAAGATGAGAAGCCCAGGGAGGGCAAGACGAAGGATGATAAGATTAAGGAGAAGGGAGGTAAGGAGAAGCAAGCTGCTGTGTTGGATTCCGACACAAGCATTATTGAGGAGGCTAGCGATGAGTCGGAAAAGAATGAGGAGCTGTGAGGTTGCGTCCAAGCGCTGATCGTTAATAGTAATAGGGAGCGGATCAAAAAAAATTGTGGTATTAGCATTGATCGTTAAAAATGAAAGATGATGATGTGATGATGATGATGATAGTATATACACAAAGCGAAAGAATAAATCAGAACTCAGGGTTGAAGTTAGCAAGCCGCTGGTTTGGATTGACGGGACGCGCGCCCGCTGGCTCTGGACCAGCAACGACCTCAAACTCATCGGCACCCGACCAATCGACACTGGTCTTTCTTGTGTTGGAAAGGTCGGTGTTTTTGAGGATCTTGGGCCGTTCCGCGCCCCATTCAACACTAACGTCTTCGAACCCATCGACCCATGATTTCTTGTACATCTGTTTGAGTTTTTCCTCTTGTTTTTGGCGCTCCTCCTCCTGTGCCATCCACTCCATGTGTTTGAGATCGTCGGAGGATGGTTCGTAAATGTGCCAGATGACATAGTGCGGGAGACCAATCACAGACAGACCCATGCGTTTACACATCTTGCCGAACGCCTCTGTCTCGGCGTGTTTCTCGAACGAGAACGCAGGAAAGTGCGCACCCATCTTGAACACGTTGGCACGCGACAGGATCGACACGCCGCCGATACCGTCGAGAGCCATCTCAACCTCGGGGTCGCCGTACGGGTCGCGCAGGTACGCGAGATGCGGTCTCCACGTCGCGTACTCCAAGTAACCCTCGACAATCACCGCGTCCTCGTCGAGCGTGCGCGCGAGCTGCAGCCCGCCATCGCTCTCCTGCCACGAGTTGAGGTCGTACGGTTGCTGGTTTCCAAGCCAGTCCGGCAGCGGACGCCACACGTTCGGCACAATCACATCGCGGTTGTGGTGCATTAGGTCTTCGAGGACCGTTGCTGGGATCGTTTCGACATCCACGTCTCGCCAGTACACCCACGAGTGGTATGGTTTGATCGCAACTGATGACAGCCAGTTACGCGCACGCGCCATCAGCTTACGGCGCGGTCCCTGTGCGGCGAATCCGTGCCTATCGGAGAAACCTTGTCCGATAACCTGGCCAAAATCTTTTTCAAAGATCTCGATCTCGCCAAAATGCACAGACTTGTCCTTGTCAGTTTGTAATGCTAACAAGTTTTGTCGTAGCACGCCCATCGTGTCGTCCGACGAGTCAGAAACGAGAAATGCAAGATCTATAAGATGGTGTGGGTACGACATGTTCCTCATGTGTCCGAAAAACATCGGTAAATGCGCTGCAGCGTCTCGTAGCGGCACGCAAAATAGCACGCGCTCCTCGCGCTGCCATCCCGCCTCTGAGCCGTCGTAGTTCTTGAGATCGTAGAACTCGGCAGTGGGTATTCCCGAGAGATCGGGTACGTATAGCTGTGTCATATAGGATGCAATGAGATAGTAGCCGAAAACAACGAGCGACACCAGCACTGCTCCTATCGATAGAGGAACAACGCCTCTTTTCAGGTGGCTCTTCGAGCCCCACTTGCGCTTGTCTATCGATGAGGGTCTTGTTACACGTTGGTGTTAGTATGGGGCGAGACACAGACTCAGCAAAACACAACAGCAAGTCAAAACTCACTTTAAAAGATAGCTGTCCATTGTTATGATTTCAGCAGACATCACATATACTCAGATCAAAGAGAAAAACAAAAACAAAACAAAAAAGATGCCCAGATCTTGCGGCTCACACGGCCACGCGGTCAGAACTGGTGTCGGATGCAGAATGCGTAGCAATCGGAAAGCAACAGAAGAGTGGTGGTGCAGGAAAGAGTTAACACGCACAGCTGGCCAACCTCTATAACAAGCGACGACCGATAAAATTTTTATGGGATCGTCCCGGTCTATGTGATTTTTGTGTGTTTCTCCAGTTTGCAGTATTATTGATGGTGTTTGTGATGGTTTATATTTGGCGTGTCGCGGTGTCGCTACTGCGGCCGGGTAACTTGAGTGTCGACCCAGACAACGTGCGTCCTGTTTGTGTGTGTCTGGAGACACATTGATATATATGAATATTTGCAGGTCAGATGAACACCGCGCTTACAGATACGTGCCTTGAAGAGCTTCTGATAGCAGGTGGCACCTTTTTAAGCGTGGTGGTGGTGGTGGTGGTGGTGGCGGTGGCGGTCGTAGGAGTGATTCTGAAGTCAGGTACACCAGGCCGCTCCTGCTTCTGTTCCTTTGCCGCTGATAGTGGCGGCCCAGAACCGGCAAGACTCTGAGGCAGCCGCCGTTTGGGTCCCTTTGCCCTCGACTTTGTCATGTGCGTGAGTTTTGCGCTCTCAGCGGGCTCTCTGGTCGACGTCGGTGCCGAGACCGTCTTCGACAATGCAGCCAAGGACCCACCCACGGGAATTGCACCGGGAGTCGCAAACGGCAGCCTCACCATGCCGGGGAGACCCCTCGGCGCTGTCCTCTGCGGGATTGTATTCGCGCGCGGCGGTGTCTTGATAGTGAACCCGGGGTCCTGCTCGCTCACCTCGGCTGTAGAGCGTTCCCTCCGCGCACCCATCGCAGCAGCACGGCGTTGCGCCTCCGTGAGCACCAGGCTCGGCTTACGCGCGGGGACAGAGGGCCGCAGTTTGCCCATCCGCAGCAGCGCCTCTGGCTGCTGTTGCGGTGGTTGTGCGCGCTCAGGTGATGCCCGTAGGCGGCCGAGTCTCTGAAGCGCCTCTGGTTGTTCGGGTGTGTGGGGAGCGCGCTCGGGGGAAGCAGACCGCAGCGTGCGCATCTTCTGGAGTGCCTCTGTCTCTTGGGCCGGTGCTGCAATTGCGCGTACCGTAGGGCGCAGGGCAAAGGCGGGCTTCTGCGGTGCTTCTGGCGCGCTTTTTGCCTTGACGGTAGCAGCAGTGAAAGTGGCGCCGCCCTCATGCAGCGGGGTCGGCTTCTCTGGGACCTTTGGCCGCGGCTTGATGGTGGCCTTCGCGTGTGGTTTGTCGATGCTCTGTTCAGTTGGGGTGGACGACGTCGCAGGCCGCTGACGCATGAGGAACCGGGCCGTCGACCGTAGGTCCGGTTCGCGTTCGCCGGCAGACGAGTCCACCTTGTTTCGCATCAGCGCGGGAGCCTTTGCGGCCGCGGTCGCGGAGATCACCGCGATGGCTGAGGGCATGGGGATGTAGTTGCGCGGCTGTTCGCGGACGGCTGGCTTCGCGGACGGCATCGTGGTATTCGTGCTTTTCCAGCTGCTCGGCTTGGGGTTGGGCTTCGGTGGGGATTTCACAATCGACGGAGATTTCGCCTTTGGCTTGGGCTCAGCGGCCGCTTTCTTCGGAGTGAAGTATCTCAGCGAAGTTGTGTCATTCTCGTCATCGCTTGAGTCTGAATCAATGACGATAACCTCTGGCTGTTGCGAGCGGGGCAAGATGTCTGTCCGCCTCAATGGCTTCATCACCGCGTCGTAGCGAATCAGCTCGGGCCCCAGATTCTTTTTCGTCCTCTCTGCTCCAGCCTTTGGCGACAGTTGTGTCGTCTGAAGCCGCGCAGAGAGCGCAAGAACGTCCTGCGAGGGTTCCGGCTCACTGGGCTCTTCCCTAGCTCTCACACGCGGCACCTGTATCGTAGTGCTCTCCAGATCATCGTTCTCCTTTGTGTTCAAATAGCTCAGGTTGACCGATTTGGCCGGCACGAGTGGTGGTTTCTTGCTGCTAGGGGGCGCATACGGGGAATTGCCCAGGCGTTTTTTCTTGAGCGCAATATCATCCTCAAGTTTCTGCCGCCGCAGGGCATCCTCCTCTGATCTCCTCGTGTCGAGTTCCCTCACTCTCGACAGAAAGCCTTCAACGTTGGGGTCAACAACTGATGACGACATGATCGGCAGGGGGTGGATAGGAAGGGTGAGAGACAGAGTAAAGCTCTGGGGTGGTGAAAAAAAGAGTGAGTAGGGGAGAATAAGGGGTAAAAAGTGACAGGGAGAACACGCAGAGGTTTGTAGTGGGTGGCCAGCAGATTATTACTGGTTTGTGACGGGTACCGTTCTCATGTTGTCAGACTGCTAGGCTTCTTCTCGGTAGTCACGTGAGTGACTAGCCTGTTACCCTGTTCCGTGAACCTCTACTTTATAACTAATAAGTATTATATTATACTGGTACAAAAGGGATATAAAAGACAATTACATGTGCAGGTTACCAGCAGGCTGTCTCCAACAAAACCCAGTTGCAATTAGATGACTCCCAACGGCCAACGGGCCACAAAGCGCTCCAAGGGAGCACAGCCGTGCCACAAAAGCCATCCCAACCTGCCGTTCTGGCAAGTTGCTAAAGTGAATAGAAAAAACGATCATAAACCGATATAAAGTGTATAACTAATCAGGAGAGCAACATTCACTGAGTCAACCTGAACCAATAGAAAACCAGCCAACCACCAAACCCAACCCCCACAAAAGGCAACCAAAAACAACCGAAACGTTTGAAATGAACCAATAAAAAAGGGGAAAATAACCAAAAAAACCAACCGGATATATACAAAAATGATAAAATGACCACGAATAATTGTAAAAAAAAAGTTAGTGCAGTTGCACTGCTGAGCAGAGAGCAGAGTCCCTCGCGTGGTGGTGGTGGTGATGACAAGAATCAGTCACCAGCGCCAATCAGCGAACAGAGCAAATGTTATCAATCTCCAGGATGAACATGCCCTCTTTGAACTTCTGGGGTTTCTCTTCAGCCTCCAGGTATTCCCAGCCCAGTAGGGAATTGCACTGGTGGCACATGATATCGCAGACAGAGTACCATCCGGTGGTCATTCTGCGTCTTTCTGGTTTACCTCTCACGATGTTAACGCTGTGGGGAAAGAAAGGGGGGAAAAGAGATTAGCCGGATGCACACATAGAGCACAAGAAAATAAAGAATGAGGATAGTACGTACACATTGTTGACTAGGTAGGCGTCGCCAGTGGATCCGTGGTATCTATCGCTGACGATGAGACTCGAGACGGAGAGGTGGGTGAGGCAATTGCCGCAGCCGTAGGTGATCACCTTGCCACCATCGTCAGAGTGGGCGTGGTAGCGGTGGCCGTAGTGGTTGTGGTGGTCCGAGAAGGACGAGTGTTTGAGCAGGTCGGTGTTGTCGAAGTAGGAGGAGTAGCGCAGACCCATTTTGCACGATACTCCTCTGTCTCT
Source organism: Kuraishia cidri (assembly GCA_030557465.1). Classification (NCBI taxonomy): domain Eukaryota; kingdom Fungi; phylum Ascomycota; class Pichiomycetes; order Pichiales; family Pichiaceae; genus Kuraishia; species Kuraishia cidri. Next base: position 159,675 of record JAKTPE010000014.1, read on the forward strand.
TTGTGCTTCTTCGGGTGGGTCCTTCCAGGCTCTCTCGCTATCTGAGCCAGAGTGTTTCCGTGGGGCTTCACCACCAGACGGGCGGCGTGCGGGACTCAATTCCGCATCCGCCCGGTGTCCTCTGGCAGAGAGAGACAGAACTGAGAGAGGCGGCAGTGTGGATGGCGATATACCCCGGAATTATATAGCGAGGGCTATAGAGTGTGAGCTGCCGTTACTTTCTCCTCTCTCGCCCACTTTTTTCCTTCTCAGACAGTGCGTGCCCACCTCCTTCGGTGCTCTGATCTCGGCACTCATGCCTTGGAAACCACAACCGCGTTTGAGATATGGAGTACATCAAAATAGCAAAGGTGCGTGCGTTTTTCTCTTTCTTCTTTGGTTTTGTTCTTGTGAGCCGGGTGGCTGTAGCACTTCACTAACACTGTTTCTAGGTCTCGAAGATCACCCTACACAAACGGGGCCAGTCGACACGGGGAACTCTGCATCTCACAACACACCATCTCATATTCACACTCCCCCCGCCTCCATCTGCACCCGGTGAGCCACAAAAAGGATCGCGAGAGCTATGGCTGTGCTACCCCATGATAGAAAAAGTCGAGTTCAAGCTTGGATCCGCGCTGCTATACCTTGACGGTGCCAATGCCACGAGCGCGGTCCCGATCCCGATCCAGGAAGAACACCACTCGCCATCTCCGCACTCGCACCACAGATTTGCTATCGACCTGGGCGTGTCATACAAAGAGCTCTGCAAAGGCGCAAACCTGCGAGTGAAATGCCGAGATTTCACATTTCTCGCTTTTGACTTTGAAGACCCGAAGAAATGCAACGATGTGTTTGAAAGCATCATGAAACTCACGTGTCTCGAGACGATAGACAAAGTATACGCATTCATCTACACCCCGGTGCGGATCGAGGCCCCGCTGAACGGTTGGGAGGACTACGACGTGGTGCGCGAGTTTGAGCGCCAAGGGGTGCGGTTTGACGAAAATGATAGTGGTGACTGGCGTATTTCGCGGGTGAACGAACAGTACAAGCTATGTCCGTCGTACCCGGCGATGCTATGCGTGCCTGCAGCCATATCCGACAGCGTGTTGAGCCACGCCGCGAAATTCAGGTCAAAGCACCGATTGCCTGCACTGACATACCACTATGCCTATAACGGGTGCTCGATCGTGCGATGTTCGCAGCCTCTCGTTGGCCTGAAACAGTCGAGATCGTTCCAGGACGAGCGGTTACTGGCCGAGGTGTTCCGCACCACAACCCCGACACCGGGTACCAACAACCTGATCGTGGATGCGCGTCCTCTGGCGAACGCAATGGCTCAGACCGCGCTCGGTGCAGGTACAGAAAGCATGGATAATTACCCCGGATGCAAAAAGATATTCCTCAACATTGACAACATCCACGTGATGCGCGAGAGCCTGGGGAAGATCACCGAGGCATTGAAAAACAGCGACATATCCACAGCACCGCCCAACCGCGAGCTGCTGCACAAGTCCGGGTGGCTCAAACACGTTTCCAACATGCTGTACGGGGTCGATGTGCTCGTCAAGTCGATCCATCTGAACAACAGCCACTTGATCGTGCACTGCTCGGACGGGTGGGACCGCACGTCGCAGGTGTGCTCGCTCGTTGAGCTGTGCCTGGACCCGTACTACCGCACGATCGACGGGTTTGCCGTGCTTGTCGAGAAGGACTGGCTGTCGTTTGGACACCGGTTCAACGAGCGCTCGGGACACCTGCAGAGCGAGACCAAGTTTGTCAACAATTCCGATTTCTCAACGACGAATCAAGCGCAGCAGGCCATCAAGAGCGTGTCGAACCATTTCAAGCACCGCAAGCACGTCAAGTTCACGTCGCCCGTGTTTCACCAGTTCTTGGATTGCATCTACCAGCTGCTGCGGCAGAACCCAGACGCGTTTGAGTTCAACGAGCGGTTCCTGCGTCGGCTGGTGTACCACCTGTACTCGTGCCAGTACGGCACGTTTCTGTATGACTGCGAACACGAACGCCGCGTCAGCGGCGTTGAGACAACCACGAGATCGGTATGGGATTACTTCAAAGCGCGACGCCACGAGTTTGTCAACGCGGCGTATGCGCCCGCGCCCCCACTAAACACAGCAGAAGCAGAAACCGGTGTGGTTTACCCTAATTCGAGCAACGTCAGATGGTGGTATCAGCTGTTTGGCCGGTCGGACCAGGAGATGAATTTTGCAAACAAAGCAGCTAAACCGGTGCTGAGTCCACAGAGCCCGGGCCCTCTGAGTCCACCACCGGTGCAGTCACAAGAGCAAAAGGCTGGACTGGCAGTAGCGCCGGATGAGGGGTTTGCGCTGGAGCACGCGCTCGAGCAGCTTGAAACGTCGACGGCGACGTATGACGCGCGGTCTGAGTCGTCGCTGGACGAGCTTGACGATGCGGGGGCCGAAGATGGTGGGATCAGCATGCAGAGTAACCTGCGTGCTCGGGAGCATAAGACTGATGCTACGGGTGAGGATCCGTTAGGGGTCGGTGTCGCCGATGTGCATGAGGAGAGATGGACTCCTGGGCGTGCTCATTGAGGTGGTCGCCGCCTTGTGTGAAATCACAGCTACACACTGATGAGTTGATAGACACCAGCATATAGGGAACCACTGCTGCATGGATATGTAGTATTTTTTTTTTATTTTGTTTTTACAACTTCGCAACGGGCTCCCTCCACACGACACCACACCACTGAGCCACCTCCATAGCCAGCGCCCTCGCGCCCCTCACCTCCTCAACCCCACACCCTGTCCCCAACGCTCCACGCAGATGCCCCTTGAGCTGCGGGTTCACATCCTGCGGCACAAGACACGCAACAACCACGAGACTCGTCTCGGCCGCGCTCAGCACGCCGACGTAGCTCAGCAGCGGCGCGTACACGTGGTGCAGCGTGTGCGTCCACAGGTCCGGGTACGCGGTCTGCAGCTGGTGCGCCACGCGCCGCGACACCTTGCCGTACACCGTGTCCCAGAATTTCACACCGCGGGATATCACAGCGGCGGAGTACGGCTCGCGCTGTGGGGTTGTGGCGCGCAGCGCCACGGGCGTCGTGTCGCGCAGGATCGAGAGCGCGTTGATCGCGCGCGGGAGACCGCTCAGCGCGCTCGTCTTCAGGATCGCCTCGCGGGTCTTGGCCGTTATCGTCGTGGCGGCTGTCGCCGTGGTGGGGTATGTGTCGGGCTGGGGCGTGCCGTGCGCGGCGGAGTGTGCAAACTCAGCAGCTGCGCGCGACGCGGCCGCGGTGGTTGTCTCCGTGTGCGGGCTGTCGTTGGCGTGGATGTGCATTGCATAATGGTAGAGCGTTGGGATTTCGTGTGGGTGGTTGCACACGGTGAGCGCTGCAGCAGCGATGAAAAACCACGTCTGCGAGAGGTGCGGGTACGTTGACAATCGCGTCAGCCTCGCTGGTGTGAGAACTGTCATCTTTATGAGCTGTCTGTGGTGGTGAGGGTGACCAAGAACGTTGGTGGTGAAGCTGTGGATGACATCAAATGTTGGGGGCCCGGGTCGTGTGGCCACCGAACGGCTGCGATTACAACTAGCGGCCACTGTGGTTATCATAAAAGTGTTCCTGTAATATTCCTGTCATTGCCGAATGGTTGGTTGCCTCATTGCCGAATGGTTGGTTGCCTCACCAACTCACCTCCAACTAGCAATACCAATTAAAATTCAAAGAGTAACATGAACACCAAAAAAGTGCCACGGGATAAAAACTAACTAGTATCATCGAGGCCGGCTGATAGAGCAAGAGAAATAACATGTGCACCCTCTACGATGCAGATAGGAAAAAACAGGATAACAGAGGGTGGTGTAATAATAATGATAATAGAGAGATAAAAAAAAAGAGGCACACACACACACACACACACACTAAAATATGTTTCCAACTCCCTTCCAAAAACCAACAAAATATTCTTTCTCCGCGATTATAGCACGACGCACCTCTTCTTACGCTCTCTCTTCTCCTTGGTCATCAGAGAAGCCCTGGTTGCATTCTCGAAAACCTCTCTCACACCCTGGTTCAATTTGGCAGAGCACTCAAGATACTTGAGAGCACCAATCTTCTCAGCAACGGACGAGCCCTCAGCAGAAGACACCGGCTGCTGGGATGTAGAGTGCAAACGTTCGATTGTTCTTGGATCGTTTCTGAGATCAACTTTGCATCCAACAAGGATGATGGGCACACCCTGGCAAAAGTGCAGCACCTCTGAGATCCACTTCTCCTGGACGTTGTCCAGAGTGTCTGGAGCATCGATAGAGAAACAGATGAGAATCACGTTGGAATCTGGATAAGACAGTGGTCTGAGTCTGTCGTAGTCCTCCTGGCCGGCAGTATCCCAGAGCGCCAGCTCAACTCTTCTTCCGTCCACCTCAACGTCGGCAACGTAGTTCTCAAAGACGGTTGGGACGTAAACTTCTGGAAACGCGCCTTTGGAGAAAACAATCAGCAGACATGTTTTACCACAGGCACCGTCTCCAACAATGACCAATTTTTTTCTGATATCGGCAATTCGAGGCATCTAATAGTAATTAAAATGTGTTAGCAAGTGTTCTTTTTTTGTTTGTCGTGTTGTGTTGTTGATGTTGTTGTTGTTGTTGTGGTCTCTATATATAGCAATCTGTTTATATTTCCCAAAGAGAGCGCGAAGAGTTGAGAGGGGCACACAACAGATGGCGGCTATGTTTTGTTTCAGCTGGCACGCGATCAGCACAGAGGCAGCACACAGCGGTGGTCTGGGGGAGGCTGTGGTGATGATGGTGTGCTCTGTGCTGTGGATCCGGCACCATCCAGGCGTGTTTCAGTGGGGTATTGCGGATGTAGAGGACCAGGACAACGCCATCATGGGAACAAAAGGGGCATTTCAACCAGATCTGCTGTTGCAAACGCGCGCGCATTACTGCAGTTCCCGTGGACAACACGCACACACACACACAAATTATATAGAAGGGCCCATTGGGGAGGATACTCACTGTTTGAAAGGGCAAATCGATCAGTCTTAGAGAACACCAAGAACAGGATGACGGGAGAAACGGACACCACAAAAGATCACAGAGCGAGAGAGAGACACAGGCGACAACTTTTTTGAGAGGCCAAGTGTTTGCCCGGGGCTCGCAACCAAGGTGGATTTGGGTGGGGCACGTCCTTTGTTTTTCTACATGCACGTGACGCGGGCTTATCTGGTGGTTGTACACTTGGTGTGTATTCTTCTTGGTATTATATATATCTTATCATGACTGCACGGACGTGCTCTCCTGTTTCCTGCCCTCCTGCAAGAACTGAGCAAACCGGCTTGCCTCGTGAATCCCACACTCGGTCTTATTTTTACCCTTCCACCGTCCAGACCTCTCGTCCTCTCCCTCCTTAATTGGCTGCGTCGAGTGCCAGTCGCCTATCGACTTGTACCCCAGCGACAGCAGCTCGTTGACCGGCACGTTGTGCTCTTTAACATATGCATGCACCTGGTTGAAATCCCACGATGCCAGCGGGTTGATCTTGATCACCTGGGACACCTCGTCGAGCTCAATCACGGGCAACGATCCACGCGCGCCGCCCTGCGAGCGGCGGCGGCCCGTGAACACGGCAACAACGTCGAGCTCGGCGTACGCGCGCTGCGATGGCTCAACTTTGGCGAGGTAGTCGTACTTCGACTCCGATGTCTCCCATAGCGAATCGCCGTACTTTGCAGCGAATTCAGCATCGTCGGCACATCCCAGCGGCTTGTAAACGTGCAGCTTAACGTCGCTGTAACGTTCGCGAACGCGCTCAACGAGGTCCAGGGTCTGTGGGAAGTGGTGTAACGTGTCGATGAACACGAGGTCAACTGGGTGTTTTTGGTCTAGGCCCTCGACTGACTCGAGCTTGCTGAGCATATCGAGGATGACCAGTCCAGTTAGGCCAAATGCCGTCGTTTGGTACAGGTTGGGGAAAGTGATGATGGCCCACCGAAGCACCTCCTGTGGAGACAGGTACGATAGCGTTATGTTGAGGTGTTCAAGTTGCTGGGGCGTCAGATGAACCGTTGACTTTGTTTCTGAAATTGTCGAGGGCATGATTGTTGTGTTTGTGTTGTTTGTTGAGATGGGCTTACAGGGGGGAAGAGACTGGGTTTATGTGTTGTTCTATTTGAAAGCAAAAACCACCAACCGAGCAACAACGAAACTAACAAGTTACAAATCGGCCTTTGTCAGATTCGTTGTGTCCCTTTGGTGTTAGGAAAAAAGAGACAAATTTGAGAGTTTGTGCAATGTCACGTGAACAATTGCAATGTAATGTCACGTGATAGTGATGTTGGTTTGTGCACGCAGGTAGTGCGGCACTCAGTCTGATAGTCCTGAGATTTGAGAGAGCGTAGAGAGAGCATATAGAGAACACAAACAGAGAAAGGGAGCAGCAATATGACTACAGACACCCCGATAGAAGACACAGACACACCTCTTGGCCAAGCACAGGAGGAGCTGTCCAACCTGATTGAAACGCTTATCCATCTAGGTGTGCAGGTGCACGATTTCACAGGCACGAGCGAGGCCAAGACGGGGCTAGCCAACAATCTGTGAGTTCGATCGAATACATTTATTTAATTGATTGATGAGTGACTGACTAACAACTACGGGGTAGGAACAAAGTTGTGTTACAACTGCAGGCGCTCGCTTCCAAGGACGACCTCAAGGACATTGCCGTCCCGCTCGAGGTGCTCAACTACATCGAGGACGGCCGCAATCCAGACATATACACGCGCGAGTTTGTCGAGGTTGTGCGTAAGATCAACCAGTTTTTGAACGGTAAGTCGCTTGCTTTCAGGCGGTTCAGGGATATCATGGGTGATAAGATTGTGAAGGAGTTTCCCGAGCTTGAGGAACAGGTTGCGGGGATCAAGCTGAGGACGGATTGATTTGGATGGGTCAAGTTGTGCATTTGTGGGAATGCATACACAAATGGTCAGGGGCTGTCGTACAGAGCAGCCGATTTGGTGGGCTGGTGGTTGATATATCCCAAGGCGAGCGATAAACCACAAGGAGATGTCATATACAAGTGCGAGGGGTCACAAACATTACGGGTGGCCCTTACAAACTTGTATGGCGGGTGCACAATCATTCGGACTTTCCGCGTTGATTTCTGGTCAGAATGCTAGTGCTGACCAGCGTCGAATCGGGCTGACTCGGGCTATATGGTGAGGCGTGGCAGGGTACAACTTACTTGCGGACGGTGAACCCGAATAGTTTAGACAACCCTCGACCCCAGCTACACGGCCACCGACAAATTCACCGAAATGGAATATATATCATATATGAGCAATAGTATCCCAAATGTAATTGTACACTGTTCACCGTGTGAACACCTTAACGGTGTGGTCGGCGTTGTATCAATGCGATGAGGTCGTGTTCTGCAGGCACATCATCAAAAAAAAAAAAAAGTTATCACCAGAATCACCATTACAACCAGAATTACAACCACACCAACCCCCTCCCCCCCCCCCCCCC